>CM030832.1:44385911-44530911 GCA_018105865.1 Metaphire vulgaris | reverse complement strand
ACGAGGTGCGGAAATATGAAAGTGCCGCCAGTGCGCCCGTGTTAAAGTAAAAAAAATTAGATTGCTAATGTCTCCAATAGTTCCGCCCTCGGAGGAATGCATGCAACATTTCAACCTGTAACATGATGCCTATTGGTATCTAAACAGTAATTTGAAACGCATAATAATAATAATTATTCACTCTCTCTCTATCCGTCACTAAATCTGTATTTTTTGTCAGTTTTATTCTCTCTGTCTCTGTCTTTATCTGTTTTTCTCTTTCTCTGTCTGTCTCTTTCTGTCTCTCTCTCCCTCGCCGCGCCCTTGTGCTAGTTCATGGGTTACCCGCTTATCTGACAGTGTAGGTTGAATTCAATTGTATCCATCGCCTGTGCATACTGGCGTTCGATCCGATAACGGTCGCTTGTGTCGTGGGCAGATGATTCTTCGATCGCTTGTCGTATTATATCTGCCAGGGATTTTCCTACACCCCACCCCTGTTTTGGACAGACACCTTAGCCCTAAACCCTTCCCAGTTTAAAAGAATCAATGTCAATGGGTGGTCGCTTAAGATAAGCAAAGATCCAGCTGGCGATCAACCCTCAACACTTCAGTTTAGACCATGCATAGCGGTCAGCGGAGTATCGTTGATTGAACTTGATTCAACGTCAAAATAGGAAATTGCGAATCGACCTGCTAACATAGCCTAATCTACAGTTACATAATCGATAAGGAATTGATATTAAGATAAACACTCGGCCAATTCGCACTACAAGTCAAGTTCATGAAGTCACTCTCCCCCTCACTGTGACAGGAAAATTCATTAATCGATACGAACAGATAACGCATTCACAGAAAATCAGCCAGATGCCTTGATAAGACCCCGAGAGCGGAAGATTTCCCAAAATCGCTCCAGCAATGGTTTAACGCAGACAGGCAGATTTAGTTATAGCCTATACTCAATCCGCCCGATACGGGGAGGTAAGGCACGATACGGAGAGATAAGGCTTCATCAGACATTCTGCCAGAGGAATTTTTAACGGTAGTGACAGGCGGTCCTCAATAGATTCTTTACTACTAGTAATCTAGTATGATACTATTGTACCTTTGGAACAAAAGTCTAACGAAAGTCTTGTATAATTATGTCAAACTGGGAGACAGCCGGTCTATTTGGAACGGGTGTGTATATATATAGTCCGACCAACGCGCGCACAGTCACAGACGGTCATCGTATTCGTTGCGCAAGCATTGCTGTCTAAGCCGAAATTTTGAAGAAAAGCTATCTACACGTGACGTTGACACATCTGAAGATTTTCTGAACAGACATGGAGCCAAATCATTTCTATCGGGTAAGAAAAACTGTTTCATCTGCACTTTACGATTATAAATATGCAAAGCTGTTAAATTTCAGGTTCCCTAGAATAAACGCTTCGAAAATTGAAAAAGTTGATTACTTTTTTGGTGCTATCAAAACTTCATAGGACGTTAACGACGGAGAAGTCCGGGAAATGATTCCATGATATAACATTTCCATGTCTATTAGATCCCCCACACGATACGCGAACCCATGTGAATTTGCCGCATGCCTCCTATAGACGGCTTGATTCTTTTATACAAGACGCGTTTCATTACTGTCTGCATTACGTAATCTTTTTGAACATATGTAAATTTTTTTATTATCAGGTCAACCGGAACAGGCGTGCGCGTCGCATACGTCAGCGGAAGATTGTGAGCCTCAGATTAACAGGTGAGCAATTGAGGACGTTTCAACAACTTTTTCAATTTTCGGTTACGCGGAGCTTGTTATACACCGTATTCATTTTAATTTTGAATTTATTATTAGTCTTACTTTTATACTTTAAAACTATTACATTAGTAAGGGATATGGAAATACAGTAGTCAGACGACTATTGCAATACAGTAGTTTGTCAGTTGTCACTTATAGTAACATTAAATCACTGCATTGTTTTTTGGGTTGCAAAGCAGATTATAAATAGGCCTACATACTGTAACATGCCAAAAAACTTCGTCGGTAGTTCAGTTTCTCATCTTGCCAGGGAATACACACTGAATTAGCTTAGAACGCAATATCCTGGGGGATATAAGATACTATATCCCCTCAATGATTGTTGGAGGACAGTCAACCAAGGTCCCCCTTGATTTACGCCTATGGTGCCGCCAGAGTTGGGCAAATCACAAATCAAATCTCATACTCAAATCCCCAATCAATTGCCGGTCTTGATTCAATCAATGAGCTGGTGATTTGGGTTCAAAATCGAATCGAATCAAAACCAACCCAAATCAAATCAAATCACTGACATTTTAACACTGGGTGCCACCCAAGTGCTAACTTGTGTACCGGTCGGATTTAGTTAAGTCTTCCAAAATATGGTACCGGCGATTTTAAACATACCAGAGTGACCTTGGGTATAGGGAAGGGAACCGTCTACATAAACGTCTCATGAATGCTCCAGTAAAGGAGAGATAAGGGAAAAAGTCTTAACTATTATTATTTAATAAATATTAACGGCTACACTTAGGCCTACGTAATGTATACCTTTTAGCTTAATTTTTAGATATTTATCTTTTAGCTCTGGATCACAGAATTCACCTCCGGCAAAAAGAGGAAATTCACTCGCTGGAATCAAGAGCATACACGGACCGTTTGTCAATATTTTCATCGACACATATCGGAAAACGCTGGTCTACCTTGTAAGAAAGATATTCTGCGTTTCAGGAGCGGCACGCAGATAGCGTACATGACTGGACAGTCATACGAACCAAAGTTCTTAACGAGCAAAAGCCTTTGCAAAAAAGAAACAAATTCGCCTTGACGAGTTCTCGATGCAATAGTTAATCGACAGTTAGTGGTTATAGTTTCGGCCCAATAATAATAAATAACAACAATGTTTACAGTGGTTCAGAAGGGTATCCCCTGTTTCAGTAGCGGATCTAGCGGGGTCAGGGGCAGCTGACCCCCTGACGTGATTTTTGAAGGAAAGTGGCCTGTTTTCAGAAATAATAATGTAATATTGTTTTGGTAAATAAACAGGGCAATGTGCAGCGACGCCAGTGAAAAGCAAAAAAAGGTCGTCACTACGTTCGTTTTTAGAGTTGCAACTTCGAAATTTTGTGCGGAGAGCAAAAAAAGGTCGTCAGGAAATTTTGGCCTGAATTTCTCAAAAATTTGACCCCTCTGGTCCAAAATCCTGGATCCGCCACTGCCCTGTTTTGGAACCACTATATTTAGCCCATCAATCTAGTATACTATAGTACCAAGGTTTATTTTGAAATCATCCACACTAGATACCATTACTACCTTCTCATCCAACTCATTACATCTGTCCAACACTCTCGCACTAAGCAAATTCTTTTTGTATCTCCCAATCCGCTTCTTAAACAGTTTCATGCTGCATTCTCAGGTACCATCATATTGTTTAGTTGTAAATAACCTTCTCTTGGTACATCCACTTTGTTTGTTAGTGTTTTGTAGTCTCAATTAGATCCCCTCTTGTTCTTTTTTTCCAAAGTTGTCAATCCACAGCGTTTTAGTCTTTCTTAGTAGTTTATTATCGTGATGAGTTGTTTGTAGATTACATGATCGGTAATTTGCTGTTGCTAACCAGTGTCAAGTCAAAGGTGATTTGTTTCGGTAAGGTAACAAGGTGGTTGTTATGCATTGAAGGTCATTTGAATCAAATATATATGACCTTGGATTCTATGTGTAAAAGGGGTGAAAGATTTTGTAGAATTGTATTTGATAAGGGAAGTTTTATGTTCTATTTGTTATTTGGATTTATGGATTGCACTTTTGGATTAAAAAATTGCATGATGATTTTGTGGATCGTTCTAAGTAGTGTTTTGGGTTAGTGTGAATAATTATTTTGTGTGTGTGTTGATCTGCAGTGACATTGATTGGCTGCTTATTGAAATTGGTTAATGTTTTGTGTTAGTGCGGAGATTAGTTTGTGCTGCTGTGTGTTAGTAGGCAATGACATTGTTTTGCTGTTTCTTTTGTTTATTGGTAAACAAAGAAATTGATTTGATTTAGAGTGAGGACAAGGAACATTAGTTATGGAATTATATTTTCATTGATTATAAAAAGATCCTTATGTGCATTGTGCAATAGTTGTTTTTGAGAGATGTCTCATGTTTCTGTTTGGGTTTGATCATTAAGGAATGGAGATGAGAAAATAGTAAATTTGTTGTGTGTTATGATTTTTTCAGATTTTATTGGGTGTGTTTTCTAGATTAGCGGCAAATATTAAATAATATTTAGAGAGAACCAGTATATTTGTTGTGTGTTATTGTTCAAGCATAAAAGCATTAGTACGTACAGTTGTTTATCCGAGATCTGATGAATACTATGGACAATACATTAATCATTATATTTGATTTATTTCGTAGTATTATTTGTTTTGACAATGAATAAATATACTGTTTAGATATCTTTTCAATGCCAGTAAGAGCTCATGTTTTGATGTCTTGAATAAAGTTGCTACGGTTGGGTGTATTTCTGTGTTTTACTGTCAGAATACTTATTGGTTTTGTTAAGTAAGGCAGATATTTAGATTGCTTTGATTTATTGTTTTTTTGTGTATAGGTTAACAGAAGCTGCTTAGTGCTTTTTGATTTAATTGACAGGGAAAATGAACCTTGTAAAGTGAAATGTCAATTGAGTATGAAAAGTCTTGTTTAAAGGACTTATTGTGCTCATGACGTCACGTTTTATATGTCTTAATAAATGATTATAATTGGAAAGAGTTGTCTTTCGTAATGTAATCGATCACGGCGCTATAGCTAATTTAGGCCTAGATGGAGGCGGTTTGACGCGAACAGTTTTTTTATGGAAAAATACCTTACCGATAAACAAGTCCCAGTATTTTGATGATAGGGCGGCTTTTGGGCTACTTTGTCGACCAATGGTTCAGTTCCTATGGTTGGGATTGTCATGATTAGTTCAATTACCTTTAATACTAAATTAATTAATTAATTAGATATACAGTATACTTACTTACTTATATATAGTATCTACAAATGTTTGTACTAACAACCTCTGGGCGACCAATTGTTGCGGAATTTGATACAATTTCTGGCAAAACTCGTTGTGGGTCTCCGTCTGGGCGCTTACATCTCCGAGCTGGTTCAGGAAAAATTATTTCACGGACTCTCTTGCAAACTCGGACCAGCTCGCCTTGCACATTATTCCATGATCAATGACAAGTTCTATGTATGTATTATATCCATTTTGTAAGCCCTTTCCGTCCATTTTATATTATATATATGCGTCCATTACATAGACACATATAAGTATATATGCATATAAAGCTATAGATAGAAGAGTGCAGTGGTAACAACTTTGAAACTTTGAAAACTTAGAGCAGAATATATATATATATATATATATATTTATATACATACACATATATTATCTCCATTTTTGAAGCCCTATCCATCCACTTTCAGAAGTTTGGCACGAACGGACAACGAAGGCAGTTATATATATATATATATATATATATATATATATATATGATAAGCATTTCTATACATTTCATATAGCATAAATACATGCTATATATATGCTGTCATATACATGCTGCCAGGTATATATCATACTAATATTATATAATTATGCTGCTTTAATATATATATATATATGTATATGAGACTATACATGATAAGCATTTCTATACATTTCATATAGCATAAGTACATGCTATATGTATGCTGCCATATACATGCTGCCAGGTATATATCATACTAATATTATATAATTATGCTGCTTTAATATATATATATATATATATATATATATATATATATATATGTATATGAGACTAAGTATGCTGTTGTATCTATATATGTGCTGTCATAATATATCATGTATGCTGTTGATATATATATATATATATATATATATATATATATATATATATATATATATATATATATATATATATATATGCACACATATATATATGTGTGTCATAAATATTATCGGCACACATATGCGCATAATATGTATAGAGATTATATACAGTATATATAGTTATTTTTAATGCACTTAATATATATATCCTTATAATATATGTATATATGGTGATATGATCAGCATATTATATGGATTAGCAGCATATCCGATTGCCGCGCAGATAGCACATTTATCATTATCTATTTTCATAAAGGCCTATGCTTTATTAAATATTGCATATTATATTTTTATACTTGCTGTCACATATATATCATATTATATATTAGTGGCATTTACAGTATACATAAATACGTATATGCGCATAATATAAATATATATTAAATGATTATCATATGTTTGAATATTTATAAGTAGACCGTTTCCGTGAGGGGGAAATGGTCTTTTCCCCAGATATTTCAAATTCCCCCCCCGGAAATTTTGGCAAACTACATACTTACAGCTCTCCCACAGACCCTAGCTGACTTTACCCCGGCCTTGTCAGTTTCCCCCCGTAGTCCATGAGTCTAGATTACCCACTTACTTACTTACACTGACATATAGGCCTATATATAGGCCCTATATTTATAGTAATAACAGCTTATTTTATCCTCTTGTACGGTTTAGCTAGCTATGGTAGGCCTATATATAATTTTCTCTATTGATACCCCATTAGAGGGCCGGCCCTTTTACCGTGCAATCGTCGAAAACATTTCAGTATAGGAAAATGCACGGGAAAAGGGCCGGCCCTTTTATACGGGTTTTATGGTTTAGTTTTGGATAAGGTGGCCGTGCATTTTTGTTATACTATGTGTTTCTAATAATTTTTCAAAATCGTTTCATCCATACTTAGACAGTACCTTTCTAAGTAATTTATCAAATTTTGATGAAATATATATGATGCATCATTCGTGGATGATGATTTATTAAAACGGCCACTTTCCTAATTGATTTATTGTAAGGCCACCTAATCTGGGAAATAGCGTTATTATTATTATTATTATTATTATTATTATTATTATTATTATTATTATTATTATTATTATTATTATTATTATTATTAGTGGTAGTAGTAGTAGTAGTAGTAGTAGTAGTAGTAGTAGTAGTAGTAGTAGTAGTAGTAGTAGTAGTAGTAGTAGTAGTAGTAGTAGTAGTAGTAGTAGTAGTAGTAGACCTACTAAGACGATTTATATAGCGCAGCAGGCGTGGCAAAAGGCCAAAACCAAAGGCACTTTACATGAGTCACTTATATGAGATACTAAATAAGTGTGTCTTTAAGTTCTTTAGGATGATGATGATGATGACGATGACGATAGCGATGATGATGATGATGATGATGATGATGACGACGACGAAGCAGAAGACCGCCTTATGATGCCAAATGAATGCAATCCGTCTAAAGAAACTGGCCAATGGGAACATTATCATCTCCTCGACCGATCGCTCGCTCCAATTCAACTCTCGTTAATTGCTGTAGGGCAGATGGTCTAACTCTGCTTCCGCTCGTCGCGTGAATAGAAGAAGTTCTAGAAATCGCCAAGGATGATAATTATGTAGTCCGTGTAAGTCATGTTGCCGATGGAATTCATACAGTACAGTACATCCCAGCGGCATTGCCAGAGATCAGTACGTAAGCCTTAGCCAAATTATTAGGATCGAGATTCTGTTGTGGTTCCTAGGCAGTTAAAACCCTGAAAGCCCCAAATGACGGACGACCTTTTCTAAGTCCTGGTCAGGGTTTAAATCTAAGCCGTTTCGGGAGGGGGAAATTGCCCTTCCCCCAGAAATTTCAAATTCCCCCTCCGGAAATTTTGGCATACTAAATCAACTAACAGCAGCCCCCTAGCTGACTTCCCCCGACCTTGTCAGTTCCCCCTCGGAGTCCGGAGTCTAGATTAAACACTGGTACTGGTCTGTCCTTGATGGAACGGTCGGTTGAGAATGCTCCACTGACTTCCTGCTCTGCCTATTTCAAAATTTAAAAAGATAACGGGAATTATCAGACCGCAATGCGCGGTTTTAGTTCTAGATGCAAATGTTTCTTTGGTTTGAAGCTTCGGTTTTATTATCTATTAAAAGGTGCAAATGTGTTGTCGTTTGTAAATAAGAACAAATTCTCTGATATTTGAAATCCATATGCTAATAAGAAATGATGGATGTGCTCAAAAAGCACACCATATGTTCCTGCTTCCGTTGTTTACTCTGCAGAGG
This sequence comes from Metaphire vulgaris, assembly GCA_018105865.1. Classification (NCBI taxonomy): domain Eukaryota; kingdom Metazoa; phylum Annelida; class Clitellata; order Crassiclitellata; family Megascolecidae; genus Metaphire; species Metaphire vulgaris. The sequence continues at coordinate 44,522,750 of CM030832.1, read as the reverse complement.
CTAAAGTGAAATTTAAGCAAAGACAATCTGTCGATTTTACCATACTCGATCCTATTAATTAAATGCCAAAATCAGGTTATAAATTATTCTAGTACAAAGCACAAAGCACTAGTCTTCCTCTCATCTGTTTTTTTCTTTGATAGAATGCCTCCTTCCCCATCGCTATTCTCCTTTTCACTTCCTCCTTGCATCTTGCATCTTCCGTTCTGGGGAGTCTCATAACGGAAGATGCAAGATGCAAGAAGGAAGTGAAAAGGAGAATAGCGATGGGGAAGGAGCATTCTATCAAAGAAAAGAACTGATGAGAGGAGGATTAGACAGAAACTTGAAGAAAAGACTTACCAAAACACTGATATGGAGCGTGACACTTTATTGCGTGACACTTTATTGATCGGAAACATGGACTCTAAGAAAAGAGGAAATAACAAGACTAGAGGCCTTTGAAATGTGGATCTGGAGAAAAATGGAGAAGATCAGCTGGACAGAACATAAGACAAACGAGGAAGTGCTGAAACAGGTGGGGGAAAAGAAAGAGATGATCAACACAATAAGAAAAAGACAAAAGACCCGGATGGGACATATAATGAGAGGAGACTCACTCCTAAGGGAAATAATTGAAGGACAACAAGAGGGGGGAAAGACCAAAGGAAGACCACGAGAGATGCTACTTGACTGGATGATGGAAAAGACTATAAAGACTTAAAGGAGAAAGCTATGAACAGGAATTAATGGCGAAATTGGAATACAAAACCTGCCTAAGGGCAGAATACTACGAAGATTAACACAAAGCGTCGCGCTAATCTCGATTGTGTTCTTTTTAATTGATAAATTTTTTTAGAGTATTGGAAAGAAGATTCATTACAGAGAAATAGAAAAATCCCCTGCCTCTTCCGGTTGTTGCGGCTGTTTTTTTATATAATTGTGTGCAACTGCGTTGTCGGGTATTTATATATCTCGCCATTCCTCTCTCTCTCTCTCTCTCTCTCTCTCTCTCTCTCTCTCTCTCTCTCTCTCTCTCTCTCTCTCTCTCTCTCTCTCTCTCTCTCTAGGCAGCCGCTTATCAGATTGTCGTCGACGCTAACATAGCTAACATAACGACGCTAACATAGCAAAGAACGCTGAAACTCTACACATTACACAGACCATTTAACTTCCAAGGCCGCGTCAAAGCACACGCGACTGCTAGAGGAACACAATCTCTGATCTACCCGGCATCGAACCCGGGCTAATAGATCATCGCAGCTGGCGCTCTATCGAGTCGACCGTAGAGGTCGACATTCAGTACGGGGCCAGTATAAGGGACCGTGAAAATTTATACCCGTGGCCACGATGTTATACCACCCCAATAGACGGGCTACATAGACCAGAATACGCATCTCTCTGATTGATGTAATGTTTTGTCGGGTTTTGGTGCAAGGCGTTCGCTATCTATTATTTCTTCTTAACGATATTTCTCTGACGTTCGGAATCTGTAGAACTAAACCATTGACGCAGCCACAAGAGCGGGAACGGGGGTGGATGGGTGGGTGGGTGCGTGAGTGAGTGGCTCGGGCCCTCTAGTCTAGCTGGGAATAAGCGCAGTGGCGTAGCCTGGATTTTCGGAAGGGGGTGTTTTGGGTTTTGATCGTAACCAGCAAACTTCGAAAAATCTTGACGTGCAAAAGAAAAAAGGTCGTAACCTTACACATTTACTTTCTATAGCACTACTTAGAAATTTTGGATCGGCAGCCAACCAAGGGGTTGGGTTTGACCCCCAAACCGTGTCCGAAAATAAAAAATGTATGAAAACACATAACAAATTTCGTCGGCAGCCAGGGGGTTAACCCCAACACTCCCCTGGCTACGCCACTGACTAAGCGCGTCTATTCGCGAAGTAGAGCAGACGACAATGACTCAAAATTACTGTTTCTGGAATACGTCTTGTAATGTGGGAGCCTCCAAGTGACACTGTTATACAAGTAAAACGTTCCTCTGTTCATCATAAAACAATTGTAATTCACATCAATACAAGAGTACATAAAAACAGAAATCCTATTTGATCAATTATTATCGAAACGTGCGAAACGTAATCAACACTTTTTAGGGTCATTTGGGGTCAGGAAGTTAGCAGAGTGGTAACAACACTGGACGATGGAGCAGAAGGTGGCGGGTTCGATCCCCGCAGGGGGTCGACTAAGCCTTACTCGCTAGAGGACGGTGGCAAGCCGAGGAGCAGGTTAAACTGCGAAGGTAAAACGTGGGTCTGAGGAAAGTAATGGCAAACCTGCCCCAGATTAATGGCTTATACCGCCTACGTCTCTGATTGCCCAGGCTGGAGACAAGCACCGAAACCCAACGTTCGGACTCGAGTACGGGACCCACCTTTACCTGTTAATGACATTTGTGGTGCTGTCAGTTTTGCAGGCATTGACATGGCATAGGGTCCATCCACGCAAAAGTACTTAATTAAAGGCAGGCGTGCATTGAAAAATGACTCATATAAATTTTTAGAACTTAAAGCGGTATATGGACGGCCGTTTTGCTTGTCATTTATTTGTTACAGTCATATACAACTAAATGAATTTTCTCTGAAAAATATCTTAGTAAAGACTTTATCTACTGTTTGAGGTGAAAGAAAATTAGGCACTAGAGGATAAAGGTTTTCACGCACTTTAATTAATTCGAATCAAATTTAAATTCAAATTATGCGATTTCGGAACTGAGATGTTTTAAGAATGTTCGAAAAGCCAAAACAATGGAGCCTGTGAGTGTGGGTAGAAAACAATAGAAAACAAGATGAATGCGGCCGAAGAAAGCACCTAATAGGACTATTCTCTCTTTCTTTCTTTCTCTTTCTTCTCTCTCTATCTCTCTGCCTCTTCTCTCTCTCTCTCTCTCTCTCTCTCTCTCTCTCTCTCTCTCTCTCTTTCTCTTGTTTTTCCTTGTTTTTCTTTCTTCTCTCTTATCTCTTTCTTTCATTGTCTGTCTTTTTCTGTATCTCTCTTCTCTCTCTCTCTCTCTCTACTTCTCTCTCTATCTCTTACCTCTCTCTTATCTCTTTCTCTCTTTCACTTTCTCTCTTTCTCCATTTGTTTTTTCTCTCTCATTCTTTCTCTTTCTCCGTCTGTCTATCTGCCCCCCCACCCACCCGGCGCCATACAGTGGGACATCAAAACACAGAGATAAGAACGACTAGTATTTATAAAGCGCTCTACGATTCGAGAGTCTGTTGCTCTTGCATGACTGCCTATGTGAAGCGTTTGAGACGCTACACCATACACAGTAGAATACACGCACACGCAGTCACTCACCGGGCAATAAACGTACGTGACGTACCTGTGACACGGCACGGCGACGTCACGTGACACGCAGCGTCACCGTCGTCATGCAGCACAACACGTCTCAAATGGCGTAAAGATTACGAGAGTGCATGCAGGCTGAAACGCCGCATCGAATGGCAGACCGCTTCAGAAAGGAACCTCCTCTCTAAAGAGCGTTTTGCATTTGCCCAATGCCATTACGACTGGATGCGAGAAAGCAAACACTAAACAGCCTTGGAGCCAGCCATGCAGGACATCGATACCACTTGCAACAAATGGCCAGTCTTTTACCGGTTCGTAAATGCATGGCCGTCAGACTAGGCCTACAGTACGCCGAGGCGCATAGGCCTATACTAGAGAAACGGAAGAAATTAGAGATTGTGCCGGGGGGGAACCAGCTAGGGTAGCGGAAGAGAATTATTCTGCGAGGGGATTGCTTTTGTAGACGTTTCGTCCAGGCGATTTTGCCATCGTTTCTTTCGTCGAAAATCTTGGCAGTACCTGATGTCTGGCAGATGTGACGACATTTCGTCATGGACCAAAGATAACAAATAGAAGAAGATAACGGACCAAAGATAACAAATAGAAGAAGATAACAGGCATATCGAAATACGACGGCGTTGTGTAGGTCTATTTAACGACGACAATGAACTACTATTGTCAATTGCATTTGCAGTGTTTCAATATCATAAACATTTCTATCTTGCTTTTAATTTGTAATATCACCAAAGGGCGTAACGACGGATGGGTATATCGATATATATACCACCACCCCAAATCAGACTACCCTAAAATTTTTAATGTGCTTTTTTAAGATTTTCAAAGTTTTTTTAAAGATCTATACCCCCAAATTGCATTATACCCCACCCCCAAATCAAATTTCTGGCTACGCCTCTGAATATCACTCCAATTGTCTCTTGCATTCTTATTTAATACCGCCCGGAGAGAGAGACATAAAGAGAGAGAGAGAGAGAGAGAGAGAGAGAGAGAGAGAAAAGAAAGACAGACAGATAGACAAACAAACAAACAGACAAACAGACAGAGGAAGACAGAAAGAGACAAATACAGAGAACAGAGATAAAGACAGAGAGAGTAAGAGAGAGAGAGAGAGAAACAGATAGCCAGACATGGAGGGAGGTACATAAATACTTAAATAGAGAGTGAGGGTAGCCACCACCCCGCTCTCAAATCCGAAAACTATATATTTTGTGCATTTTTCAGTAACAAAGACGCAAACATCAGAAGTTTCCAGAAAATCCGATAGCAAACGAATACTGAATAAATTCAAGCAGAAATATAACATCACTTGCTTTCAAAAGTCTTGCGAACGTTTTTTTGGTCAACCCCTCGAAATTTCCTGTTAGGCCTACTTCGCTTTGGTCGCCCTGTCGTCTAGTTCCATTTGATTTTTCCTCTGCTCTGCCGTGGCGCCATAGCGTTCTAAGACCCACCAATGACTTAATGCGCGAATTAAGTTATTCGGTCTGGTGACGACAACTGGGCTTCGAATCCTATTTCTGTGGAAGTCGCTTCAAAGACTTTTTGTCTTTTCATGTTGAAGTGCCAATTCGTTCCACTTTCTCCCGCATTGGTTAGTGCCCCATCAGGGGCGGAGCTAGCTGCTGGGACACGGAAGATACGTCCCCCTCCCAAAACAACCATCTCGAACTTTTTGTTTTCTAATTTTTCAACATGGCGTAAAGCCGGAAGATTTTAAAGGCTCAAATAGGTAAGCGAGCGTCGTTTGTATTTCCCTTTCAGTAATTTTAATCTGCAGCAAACCAAATGAAATGGGCGGAGCAAGGGCAGACAGGGGCGTAGCGACGGGGGTATATCGGTATATATATATTCCCCCAAATCAGGCTACCTTAAAGTTTTTAAATGTGTTTTTGAAGATTTTCAAAGTTTTAAGAGTTATACCCCCCATCCCCCACCCCAATCACATTACACCCCCAAATCAAATTCCTGGCTACGCCCCTGAGGGCAGAGTGGGGAATGAAACAAGAAGTGGCCTTAAATTGAATTCCCGAATCCACTGCTTTTGTTCCCTGCTGTGCGCCAGAACGCTTCTTGGCCTCGGTTTTCATCCCTCTACTGGCTGTTCAACTGACTTACTTCCTTCTATTTAAGTCGGTCGGAGCGAATTAGTAGGTCGCCAGAACTGGTTGTAAGACGGTTGCTAGTAGATTGCAGCATCTCTACATGGAAGAGAGAGAAGAGAAAAGGAACGAGGGTGCGTGAAGTAAGAGAGGCAGAGGGAGAGGGAGAGAAAGAAGAGGATGGGATTTACGGTTTGATCTTGCGTTCAAAAGCGTCAATCGCTGATGAAATCGTAAGACGATTTCTGACTAAACAACAAAGATGACGAGACAAGGATTTAGACGAAGAGAAAGAAGACGCAAAGCTATTGACAAAGATAACTTATATTGAGAGAGAAAGAAAAAGAGAGACATACACACAGAGAGACAGAGAGAGAGAGAGAGAGAGAGAGAGAGAGAGACAGACAGACAGACAGACAGACAGACAGACAGACAGACAGACAGACAGACAGATAAGCAGAAACCCGGAGAAACGCAGAGAGAGGAAGAGAAGGAGAGAGGGACGGAGAGAGGGAGGGAGAGACACAAAGAGGCAGCGAGGCAGGCAACAGTGTTTTATATAGGCATGATAAGAGAAAATCTCCCTCAAAACCAGCCCCCTCCAAATCTCAGCAATGACACACATTTTTGCATTGAACTGCGTCTCTCCCCCTCCAGCCAAGTCAATCCCCTCAAGGCCTGGAGCCTGGATAAAACAGTGGCAGACACGGAAAAGGACTCACGCGGAGGTCAACAGGTACAATGCGACAGAGTGGAGAGAGGAGTGAGAGAGCGAGAGAGCGAGAGAGGGAGAGGTTACAAATGACGTCGACGCTTAGGATGATCTCGTGGCGCCATCTAGGAAGATACTCTGAATACCACAGGATCAAAGCAATAGAGGTGGCGCTGGTACACCTTTAACTACAGTACAATGCCAATCCTACAGGTATAATTAATTGGTCATTGCAAATAATGCAGCTGCTCGTCGATACCTCTGTTATGTTGCACCCGTGGCCGGACAAATTGTCTGCGGACAAAATGTCACGGACAAAATGTCACGGACAAAATGTCACGGACAAAATGTCACGGACAAAATGTCACGGACAAAATGTCACGGACAAAATGTCACGGTTTAGGGTTAGGGTTAGGGTTAGAGTTAGGGTAACATTTTGTCCGTGACATTTTGTCCGCGGACATTTTGTCCTGGCACCGTTGCACCGCATAAACTTACAATACTTCGATTCTTTTTGTTTGGTTGTTCTAGTAACAACAGGAATTCGGATAACATTAGGCAGGCCCAAATATATGCGAAGGGTAAAGCAATGCTTATCTTTGTAACTGCTATAGACTACATCGGCTGCATTAAGAGGGTGACAGTTTTCAGGACTATTTTTATCTCGTAATAATATTGTAGTACTTTAAAATCTAGAGTTAAATTACGTATCTTTCTGGACTTTTTTCGTAGTCTGCTTTGCTGCTTCCCTACTTTGGCTGATCTTTGAAATTGACCTTGCCCGGCTGACCGCTAAACTTCGGCCATAGCTATTTCAGTGGTAGATTAAGCGCCTAGGAATAAGTAGCGGCTACGGTACTTGCATTTGAAAGCGCTGTAGAAATTGATGCGATCTTACTTACTTCGATGAGACGCTAAAAATAAAAGATTCAGTGCCCCCTTTAGGGGTCATTTTCTACTGTTGCGACTGGAGCAAAAATCCCCTGAAAATCGTACAATGCTTATCATTGATCTTGGCAAAAACTTCCGCTAAAAATCCAAAAACGTTTTACTTCTTCGGTAAAAGATCAAACATTACAGAATTTATTAAAAATTAAAATTTTCTTAGTTTTTTTCTGATGAAAGCAGAACAATTTCCTGAAGAGCGCGGTCCTACTAAAATACTGGTGGAACCGATAAACAATCATACTCAGTCATGCCAGAGCAATCTCTGCCCTAATCAGCTCAGCCTAATCATATATCCATCTTGACGAAGAAGATTATAAGCCCCTTCAAAGAATAAAACTTGCAAGAATGGAATCATGCATGAATTTTTCGCAAACTTTGTTTCCCAGAAGACGCGCAGTCTTTGTCATTTTTTCGTATCGAGAACTCTATTTACTTCGGATCATATGGAAATCTAAAATAATAAGAATCGACTATAGATCCACATCTTTCTAAAATGCGTAGAACCATGCAGTGGCGGCTCTAGGATTTGACAAGTGGGGGGCCGTTGCGGTGGCAACCTCTAATCATGGGGGCCAACCATTTGTTGTTGAATGTATGTAGCATTAAGTATAGGGTCCCAACTGGGGGGGGGGCCACTGGGGGCCAGGCATTCAATAGGAGGCACGGGCCCTCTGGCCCCCCGGTGGAGCCGCCACTGGAACCATGCCCGCGTAGCCCCCCTCTTTGAAATGAATTATTTCCTTTAACAGCAGTAAAGCTACGGAAAGACCCTACAGTGTTTTCGGCGTTGAAATTGGCAACGACACGTACTGTAGTATATGTAACCGAGCTTGCCCGAATCCAGAACTGACAAACTAATTGACAATTTCAGCCGGCAATTGTGTTTCGTGGCTGGAGGATAGATTCAGACCATGCTGGATATTAGGGAAATGATCTCTTGATATGACCGCTTAAGGAGGCGAACCGAAGAACACAGGAACGAAAATTCAATTTAATTCCCTGCTAAGCTACACGTACATAATAAGGCTTCCGCCGCTGCGTCTCTTACGCGAGACATCGAAGTTTGTTGGTCCGAAAACGGCGAAAAGTCTGACCGGAGCCAGCCGTAGGGGGCTAGGGCGACGGAACGCGTTGGGGGACGGGGGGAGGGGTGCGCCCTAGGCCGAGTCGCACACGAGGGGTCAAGCGAATGGCCAGGGATGCCGCCACTGAAGAAGATCCATTAGCGGGTTTAGCGAGAGTCGATCGGGACTGTGACAGGGTGTTAAATGAATACATCGATTATACCCTCCCCGGGCGGGTGGGCGTGGGGGTTTGAAAGACAAAAAACTGCTTTGGAAAGAAAATGGAATTTCTACCGAAACGAGACAACAACCGAGCAGGGCTGCGAGCATATACTGTTCACCGGATTCCATATCGTCATTCACGTCGACTGACCTTGACCTTGGCTTTTACCTTGACCTTGACCTTGATGATGTTCCGATCCAGCTGTCGAGACAATCGCCAAATACCCGTCGCCTTTATTTACACAGTGTTGTTTCCGATAAGCAGATGATTTCGGACTCTAAATCTTGAGTCCAAATTCATTGAGTCGGTTAAGTCAGTGAGTCGCTCATCCTGATCTACTAGCAAGATTTCACCATACGTATTTTATTTCCGATGATAAAATACGTATAATACGCGTACGGTAAAATTTTCGTACGTTAAAATACGTTGCCTCACAGAGAGCCACAGAAGTATGTTTGACTTCACCGCCAACGTATTTCTACATACAATAAAGGTAAAGGTGGGTCCCGTACTCGAGTCCGAGCGTTGGGTTCCGGCGCTTATCTCCGGTCTAGACAATCAGCGACGTAGGTGGTATAAGCCAATGAGTTGGTGTAGGTTGCCATTACTCTCCCCAGACCCACGGTTTACTTCGCAGCTTAACGCTACTCCTCGTGTTTACCACCGCTCTCTAACGAATAAGGCTGAGTCGACCTTAGGACTCCTGCGAGTATCGAACCCGCGATCTTCTGCTCTATTGTCCAGTGCTGTTACCATTCTGCTAACCCGCCCTCCCTTTATTTACCCCTATTTACGTACAATACGCACTTTATTTACAATTTTATTCTTAGACATTTACGTATAATACGCGTACTTTATTCTTATACATACAATACGTATAATACGCGTATTTTATTCTTAGACATGCAATACGTATAATACGCGTACTGTATTCTTGTACATACAATACGTATAATACGCGTATTTTATTCTTAAACCTACAATACGTGTAATACGTGTATTTTATTGTGGGATCTAACATAAGGTCGCATCTTGTGCTCAAGGCCCAACAGTGTTCACTGTTCACTCAGGGTTGAGCGCCACATTATAGTTATTGTCAGACGGAATCTTCGGCCGAAATTTTTAGAGAAAGATTAAGAACTCATCTTTCTCACTTGGCTTATCCACCATAGACTGTTATCTGGTGTTCTGTCTGATAACGTGGATTTGTCTTATGCAATTAGGATCTGGTGTGCCATGCGCGCGTGCATCACGCAGAGGCGCTATAGAAGTTTAAGCTTGGATTAGAATCGTTCACGGTATTTGTCATTCGAATTGCCAACGAATCACTTATGACCCCGATTGATTGAAACACCAATGCGTTGTTAAAGTCATGATACATGACTCGTAATAGCAAAAACACTGAGTTTTATCAGTTTTTCATGAAATTCTACTTTTCTTTCTTCTGCAATGTTAAACCAAATAACAAAAACCCTAATTGCAGTATAATCAATTTAATTCTATAGATTCTATAGATCGATTGGCCTGCGAATATGTTACTGCAGTGACCTTTATATACCATACCTTTATATACCATGCCATCGGAGTTACAGTGGTGTATGTTGAATTAATGAGCATCTGGTATTCTGGCAGAGTGTATTGTCAAGAGATATCAAAGCAAAGCATAATTACCCAATCATTGATTGACATTGATTGTATTGTGCTAATATTATTATCCGCCGAGAAGTCTTCAAGTGCGGAACGAATCATACATGGTCATGGATTGGGTTGCACGGGTCAGACATTTCAATGTTTAAGGTGGGTTGTTTTGGGTTGGGTCAGAAAATAAGTCACGGTGTAAGAAATTTTAACGCATTACGGTCGGTTGGGTTGGGTTGGCTCAAGTAACCCAATTGCTTTCGTGGGTTGGGTCTGGAGTCATAATAGGTTGGGTTGGATTGGGTTTCTTAAAATGGACCAAAGTCCATGTCCGGATCGAATCTCCAAAAAAATCTCTACAGTAGAGAGGTCAACGACGTGCAGTTATTCCAAAGTGCTATTTTTTGGAATGTTGTCAGTCGGTCTTGCTTAAGAGGATCGCTATTCAAATCAGACTCGCCTTCTGTAATTCAATTCCACGGAAATTTATCCGCGGTCTAATTCGGATGAGTCATTGTTGAATTGGAATCGATCTCTGTAATCCGATTAGTTCGAAGCATAAGCTCTTCATCTCAGGCTATTACTGCAGAATTCGCTTCTGCTGTGGATCTGTACCCATTTCTCTGCTTTGAACAAGACAATACTTGATGGCCTTATCACCTCATGTTTCGATTATGTTTACGAATTATCGAATGGATTGGCGTAACCACGGGAGGGGGCGACACCCCGCTCCTATTCGTGCTGGAGCCGGTCGCAGGGCAAGGCCAACACCGTTGAATTTTTGGGAGGGGAGTAGGTAGTATGATCGGAGAGAATGCGTGAAAGTTTAAAGCGCTTGACACGACGAATTTTTTGTTGGTTTCTCGTGACTTTTTCCACCAGGAAATGTCGACGTGCCCCCTATTCTGAAATCACGGTTGCGCCATTGATTGAATTCACGAATGATTACAAGTCATACGGTCATCCAATCGAGTACTAACCGCGCTCAGACCGTCTCTATATTCAGGCAATAATGATCTGCTAGCACTTAAACTGACATGTATACTGATTTTCTGATGAACTGTCTGAATCAGTCTAGGCGTCCGACCGCGCTTCTGCGTAGAAACCGCGGGACGTACGCGTCGGTCGCATTGTTTTACGGCGTTTGCATCGACCGAATACAGGCGGATGTCTTTATGGCTTTTGCGCTAAACAAGTTCGGACGCAGGTTCGATTTAGAAATGAATTCGTTTGATCGGTATGTTCAATACTTCTGATTTACTACATAAGAGAGAGAGAGAGAGAGAGAGAGAGAGAGAGAGAGAGAGAGAGAGAGAGAGAGAGACAGAGACAGAGAGACAGACTGACAGACAGACAGAGAGAGAGAGAGACAGACAGACACAGACAGCGACAGAGACAGAGACAAACAGAGACAGACAGATAGAAAGACAGACAGAGACAGACATAGACCAAGACAGTGCCAGAGAGAGACAGACAGACAGAGTAAGAGAGAGAGAGAGAGACAGAGACAGAGGCAGAGAGACAGAGGCAGAGAGACAGATGCAGAGAGACAGAAGGCAGAGACAGAGAGAGAGAGAGAGAGAGAGAGAGAGAGAGAGAGAGAGAGAGAGAGAGAGAGACAGAGACCGAGACAGAGACAGAGACAGAGACTGAGAGAGACAGACAGAGACAGAGGGGAAAAGGGAGACAGAGACATTGCATGCATGGTTTGTCAAGACACCTTAGAGTTATACTGTATACCACATGGTCGACTCCATACACAAAGACAGGATGAGGGCAGCAGTTGCACCATTCTGATATGCCAGATGTAGGATATAGCGCGCGGCGGGCGACCGAGCCAGTCTCACCATAGGTAATCGTTTGTCGCCGACGTCGTCGTCTCTGAGAGACACTTCATTCCGACAGAGAGAGAGAGAGAGAGAGAGAGAGAGAGAGAGAGAGAGAGAGAGAGAGCTCCGTTGAAATGACGGCCAATCGGACGTAACCGTTTTCGACTAAAGAGTTCAGGAAATGTCTAGTGATTAAAAGACTAAAACCTGCTCGAATTTCTTTGACTGACTGACGCGTGAAGGAAAAAATCTTCTTGACAAAGTGAGTGAGAATCAAATGACAATCAAATTTTAATATAATATAAACGCTGATTCTGCTAAAAACTAGTCGTGGCTGCAATAACATTGAGCAATAGCAGGATAGCAATATTAGTGGTGATATCGGCAGTTTTAGTGACAATTGTGGCGGGCAGTTGTAATATTATTGAGAGTAGCCTAATAATAAGCAGCAGCAGTAGTAGTAGTAGTAGTAGTAGTAGTAGTAGTAGTAGTAGTAATAATAATAGTAATAGTAGTAGTAGTAGTAGTAGTAGTAGTAGTAGTAGTAGTAGTAGTAGTAGTAGTAGTAGTAGTAGTAGTAGTAGTAAGCCTAGTAATGTTTTATGGTGACAACTATAATACTCAAACATACATTGACGGAGCCTGGGTTGCTAACCCCACCCAGGTTTAAAACAGGACTGCGCCCCTTAACTTGGAGTCATAAAGTCTCGACAAGCAAAAATGATCATCATATCGTATTCCCCGCATTGCAATAGATAGATTCCGATTAAAGCAGCTTTATTTCTACCACTGCTCGTCAATGGTAGACTAGACCTACATTTATTTTGTCTTAAAGAGATTTTTTGGACCCGCAAGAGAAGACGTTCTCTTATCAATCTTAGTCGTGAATTTCAAAACACCGAAAGCAAACAGTCATCAAATTAAGCTGAATGCGAATGTTTTAGATAATAATTTGTCATGATTTTAAAACCCCGACTGGTCAATCTGCAATAATAATAATAATAATAATAATAATAATAATAATAATAATAATAATAATAATAATAATAATAATAATAATAATAATAATAATAATAATAATAATAATAATAATAATAATAATAATAATAATAATAAAACATTGCGTAGGTTTTTAAATGAACTATTGAAACTTTGAAACGCAGAGTATATAATCTTGCAATGCCAATCTACGCGTATTCATATATCGGTAATCACATTGTGTTTCTTGATTGAAACTATACAACTACCTGTATTTCCACTGAAATAAGATAAATAAGATAATCTATAATTTTCAATACTCGATGTACAACGCTGCATGCCCTTTTGCTGCCCAACAGTAAAAGGTCTTCTGGTCAATAAAACAGCAAAATAAGAATTGGTCTTGTAAGCCAAATATATAAAATATTAGTAACTGATAAAATTAGAATCTCCAATAATTGATTTCGTAGACAGAGGACACCCTGCTACTCAAAAATGTAACTGTTACTATGAAGTACAGTAGGTTGCCATTAAAAAGTTAACGGATAGTCTATCGACAGCGGAGCTGTCCAACCGTTTTCAATCCAATGGTCGCTGAAAATCGTTTCTTGAATCAGAGGGCCACTGCTTCGGTCTTAAAAATATACTTAAATGAAAGCAACAACTATGATCAATCAATCAATCAATCAATCAATCAATCAATCAATCAATCAATCAGCTTCTATAGCACCACTATTATAATGCCCAGGGCATCAGCCGATGGCGCACCATAACAATTATGGTGCGCTATAACAGTTATTCACAATTGTTTATCTGAATTCGCTGTGTAACAGAGGCCAATGGAGAGATTACTGATCAGTCGGTGTATAGATATATGTAATAATTTCAGCGTATTGAACAAACTCTCCGACGAAAATGACAGTTTCGTTTGTACGCATCTTCATTGCTTGAAAATTTTGCTAGAATAATCAATATGACACGTCTCAATTTTGTCCTGTAGCGTTCGAAATGCAACACCTTTCAGCCGTATCATATGGCGCTATAAATTCCCTCAAAAATGTATTCTCCATCATCAAAATTTCAAATGATAACAAACAAATTTTAAACACAAATCGTAATTTATACAGGTAGTACTATATATATACATATATATATATATATATATATATATATACCACATATAGGTACTACTACTACAACTACTACTACTACTATTTCTATATGTTTGATTTCATTGATCTGATCCCAGCTTACGCGAGTATGGCCTATACATGGTTTACTACTTTTCTCGCATAAATAGACGGAAAAATTGCTTGAGCTCCTCTGGCGGGCCATTTAGAATCAGCCCGCGGGCCACATGTTGGACGGTATAGATCTATAGCATGTAATGAAACCGAAATAAACCGATGTTGTTTGAAACGAAAGTTGATATATTGTAGCTGCAGAAATGCATGCCACAGTGCTGCAGAAATACAAACTATATAAATCATGGTTATTATTTATTTATCTTTATTTTGCGTATTTGATGCTCGTGACAATCTTCAAAAAAATCAACTTTCATTTTCCACCATCGCTTGTCGATTTTCTACCGCATCGCGATTAATATAACGCTGATAAAAAAGTCAGATTCGATACCAAATACATTGCCGATTATATATACGAAACAGTCTGTCCACTTTATCTGCTTACGACAACGACTTATGACGACTCGAACGTTAGCAATATGTTGTCGGCTGTGCAGGGGTGGGGGTAGGGAGTGGGGGTGGGGGTAGCTCCGCATCGCCAAAGGGCCATTCGTATATTTCGACGGAAATCAGATTCGCCAAAGTGATTGCTTCCAAGACTTCCTATACAACCGCTAAACGTCCTCGAATCTCGTCGACGCAAAAATCTAATTCTGGCTTTTAAACCAGTTGTTATAATTCGTAGGAAATCATTCTTCGTCGTATCGGAGACGTTTTCCGGTGAGATTTCGTCTGCTAATTTCCCATCTCGATTGGTTCACGAGGGGTTCGAAAAGCAAATTCAACAGGTATAGCCAGAACATACTATTTTTTTAATGGCTGCTATAGGCTACTGCAGCAAAACAGCGGTCATAACACATCGGCTGCTTAGACAAAACCGAATAATTTCTTTGCATTCATATTCTCTTATGCTTGAATTTAATTTTAAAAACTGTTCATATATAAAACCATTAAACAGACGAATGTTAAGCGTCCAGTGTTCAAATAGGGGTATATAGTGTTTACCAACAAGGTCCTGTTGCTCCGCCCACTGGTGGGCAGAAACCATAGAAACCATTGTTGTCTATTAATAGACGCCAATGGCAGAAGCAGATTTCTTGCTGGTGGACATAGATCAGTGACCATAGAGATTGTTCTGGATACTCCTATAACTCTATCTTACAGTAAATGTCTAAAACAGAGTAGCCTGTCACCTCTATAGAAAAAAGGCAGTGGTGGATCGGACCACTCCTGCGAAAGATTGTTGCTTTACAGTGTGAGTGGGGGCTGGGCAGTTGAAAACGAAAATCCTCAACCCCTACTAGAGTGCCGTTAAAAAATAAACGAAGCAGGACAAAAAGTCTGAAATGGGCCATGAAGATTCGGTCACGGACAAAAAATAGGTAAAAGGATATATATATAATATATATAAATTCTGTTTTATATATATATATATATATATATATATATATATATATATAGAGAGAGAGAGAGAGAGAGAGAGAGAGACAGAGAGACAGAGACAGAGACAGAGACAGAGAGAGAGAAAGAGAGAGAGAGAGAGACGAAAGGACACGACACAGATTCATCGTTCAACTTGCTGACAACGCACTTTGACAACGCGTTTTGGACACGTACACAGATTCATCGTTCAACTTGCTGCTTGCCCTTTTTGAGGACATTATAAACTTTTCACAAACTTCAACATTTCATCTCTGTGATCAGAAAGAAACAAACAAAGAGAGAGAGAGACAGAGAGAGAGAGAGACAGAGACAGAAACAGTGACATTGACGGAGAGACATACAAAATCAGAAACATAGACAGACAGAGCAACAGACAGAGGAAAAGATTGCATCCTTACCATAGCTATTATGTCGGGTAACTTTGCTATGGGCTTTAAGTCAAGTTAAACGAAAAATAAGACTTCAGCGCGTTTATAACTAGGTGACACGAGCTAGAATAAAAATTTGGGTTAATTGGCGCAATTCTTCATCGCTGTGGAAACCTTCTCAAATTTCGCCGCCTTTTCCATTCTTTTAAGTCGCGTCGGGTGAATTCAGTCGAAATTACTTTTGAAATTAGTCCTATTGAGACGGTCTCCACAGTAGAACAGCGATGCAGAATAGACTTCATTCTACCCACTATCCTCCTCCCCCCCACCCCCCAGCTCCGCAAAACCAGTGGAAAAGCCCCTAAACCTGTTGCGTCTTCGTCGTTCATGCGGTTTCCTGCCCAGTGTTTAATCTAGACTCCTGGGGGACTGATAGAGCCGGGGAAAAACTGACAGAGCCGGGGAATTCTGTTAGGCGGCTGCTGTTAGTTAATGTAGTATGCCAGAATTTCCGGGGCGAATTTGAAATTTCCGGGAGGGGGATTTTCCCCCCGAAAACGGCCTAGATTAAACCCTGTTCTTGCCTCTGAGAGCGATTACCGGTTTTATGTTGAGCCAGTACGCAGTCTAGTTTGGAGCTTTCTAATTGAGCTGAAATGCATACAGAAGATGCTTGATAAAAAGCAATTTTCATTCGCATTGGATTCTGAAATACTGTAGAAGCACGTGCGCTACTAACCCTGATGTAAGTACATAGGTCTACAAGGCTACAATGCTTATACAAGTGTGTTTACAAATGGTTATGCGTAAAAAAAAGACAGCAAAATCTGGAGAAACTAGTGAGACTCGCCGAAAAACGAAGGACACGTAGAAAGGACCATAGTTGTGAAGTTCGAAGACATTTTTTTAAAGTTCGTAAATGTTCAAGAAAGTTCAAGAAAAAAGTTCGGAAAAGTTAATAGAAGTTCGGAAAAGTTAATAAAAGTTCGAATTTCCAATTTAGTCCTCGTCAGATGACTCAGTCTCAGAATACCAGTCGACGTAAGCCTATATTATAATTATCGACATAGCAGATGTTTTCGGTCTTATCGACCAGTCGTAAGTTACAACGCACTTTGACAATCTTCTCAAATGTCTTAAATTAGAGTCTGTTGCGTTTTTTGTATGTATAAATGCAAATGCTGACCAATTTCCCTTACACGACCCGGCTAATGTGGCCTGCGATAGCACTTTGACAGCGATAATTTATTCTAATTGAACTTTATGAACTTTAAAGCCTCATCAATAAAGTTCGAAAAGTTCGAACAATAATAAAGTTCAAAACGCTTGAACGTCACAACTATGGAAAGGACAGTACACGTAGGTGAAACAATTTTGACTTTTGTAAAAATAATAATTGATATCCAGTATCATTATTCGATGGAGTTTTGCCAAAATGTAATAAAAATGGGTTTATTCCGTTAGATTTTATTAAAAAAAGTCACCCAACTCTTTATGTGTAAAACGGTATATGCTCTGCATTGTGTATTGAGCATTCGCCTATCTTAAATCAGATCTTTGTCACTTCCTGTTTTGGCACATTGCCGCTTACCTATATCTGTACCAGGCAGCGCATCCCTGAATGATTCGCTGTAGCCAGAAGCAGCCACCCAAACTGTTCCGGTTTTTTGGCGAAGACTGTCTCTGTTCCTGTCTCTTTCTGTCACCGTGATGTGTTCGTCTTTCTTCTATTCAATGTGTCTTTCCGTGTGCGTCGTTGTCAATCGTTTTCCCCTGTTTTACGGCCCCCCATAGCGCCCCCATTTTCCCCGACCCAGCTGATCGTCGCAGCGCCGGACAAAATATAATCCGTCGATTCGGCGACAGAGTGAATATGCCGATAGTCAAGCGTCCGGCCATCGGATAAGAGGATGGAGGATGTGTCCGCGGAAATGTCCGCAGAAATAAACACGATAGTAACTCGCCAGTCGAGGCACATTCTTCCATATTCTGTCTCAATCTTACCAATAACGCCTTTTAGGGCTTGGCTGCCTTCACCAACCCAACCCAACCCCCTGTCACGAATTCCAACCAGTAGCAAATTAATTCCATCGTTCACATGTGTGAAGATTGAAAATGCGGGAAAACAGGGCGGAGGGAAAGACAGACGATGTGGAAATTCAGGGTAGAGGAGGAAATGGGAGGGTAAAAACCGGGCGGAGGGCAACATAGGTGAGGAGGAAAAGCAGGGTGAAGGGAAGCACAGGGTGGTGGAAAAACGGTCAACGGGTAGCACAGGGGTGGCGGGAAGAGGTTAAATGAGAACATGGAGGAGGTGGGTAAACAGGACAGAGAAAGAATGATGTGTTGTAATTGTAGTTAACGAGATTCGGAGAGATGGACGAGAAAGATGCGTGTAAATAAAATACAGAGGCGATCCTTCGAATAGGACTTCTGAGGATTTGGCGCCTTTAGGTTGCTTGAGCAGCGGTGGCTTCCAGCCTTTTTCTCGAGTTTCGGATCTTGTGACAGACAGACAAGCTCCCGTTAACCACTGTTCAATTAATATGCGATAAAAGATTTTGAGATTTGAGATTTTATTTTCACACACATAACACAGATATAACATTTACACATTGCATAAAGGTATACATAATAAAATAATAATAATAATAATAAATAAATAAATTGGGTAATAAAAAAATCAGACGAAAAAAGTTTAATGGTTGCAGAGATGAGCTGTCTAAGAAAAATAATGTGAGTCAGCAAATATAAAAAATTGAGAAATGAAGACATCAGGCAACAGACAGGAGCCACAGAAACAATTATCAATTAAGTACGCAAAAGGAGATTAAATTGGTTTGGACATGTTCAAAGAATGGACAGCAAAAGATGGGCCTACAAAGCACTGCATAGGCCTACGCACAAAGTAGAAGGAGATAGAGGGAGAAGAAGACCGAGAAAAAGATGGATGGATAACATCAAGGAAGATCTGGAAGCAAAGAACAGATTAGCGCAAGATCGAGCGAAGTGGAAATGTTTCGTATCTAAGTAAGTAAGTAAGTAAGTAGATGTAACTATAGCCGCCATGCAGGCAGAAAGTGAAGAAGAAGAAGAAAAAGAAGAAGAAGAAGAAGAAGATGATGATGATGATGATGATGATGATGATAAAGGTATACAAGATATACAAAGTATTCAAATGATGATGATGCTTTCATAAATTTATTACTACTACTACTACTACTACTACGACTACGACCTACGACTACTACTACTACTACTACTACTAGGGCGGGCCTACTACTACTATTACTACTACTAATACAATTATTATTATTATTATTATTATTATTATTATTATTAGTAGTAGTAGTAGTAGTAGTAGTAGTAGTAGTAGTAGTAGTAGTATCATCATCATCATCATCATTACTAGTACTGCTCTATTATTATTTTAATATTATTATTATTATTGCTATTACTAGTACTTCTGCTCTATTATTATTATTTTATTTTTATTATTTATTTTATTATTTGTTTTATTAATTTTTTAAAATTATTATTATTATTATTATTATTACTCTACTATTATTACTTTATTATTAAATATTATTACATATTATTATTATTATTATTATTATTATTATTATTATTATTATTATTATTATTATTATTATTATTATTATTATACAAGTCAGCGCATTGTTAATCAACGGACCCATTATGCTTGGACGATTAGTGCTTAATACTCGACTATAGGCAATTGACGGTGATCTTAATATGAGGCTGGGCGCATTCGATGGCATCGTTGCCTAATAACTCCTCAAGTGCGGTAAACCACTTATCGCAATCGTGTCGGCGACTAATTCCCGCCGCATCCGTAGCCTGGCAGACGACGCAGATTACATGAACTCATTTAGGTCTGTCTTTGATGCTCCGACCGCCACCATCATCGGCTTCTTCTTCTTCTTCTTCATCATCATCATCTTCTTCTTCTTCATCATCTTCTTCTTCTTCTTCTTCTTCTTCTTCTTCTTCTTCTTCTTCTTCTCTTCTTCTTCTTCTTCATCATCTTCTTCTTCTTCTTCTTCTTCTTCTTCTTCAGTCTCGTCTTCGTACAAGGGATGCCACATGCAGTTGGCGTCGTCTAAGACTGTTGAGTCCACAGGGGAAGCGTCAGATGACCAAGCGGCGTTTCTTACAAAGTCCGACTGAGTCGACGATTTTGCGAAATAATGCGAGAATTAACGAGAGTGGCTGGCTGGCAGCTAAGAAACGCAAGAACAGACTCCTTAAAAGGCTTCTGATGATTAAACAGAGAATCTCGACCTGCTCATGCATGTCGAACTCTCTATCCGTTTGATTTATTCTCCAAATTCAGACAGATCACTTTCAGACACAGTTGACTTTTCTGCATTCTGTCTTTGTCTCTCTCTCTTTTGTCTCTCTCTCTCTCTCTCTGTCTTTATCTGTCTGTCTGCATATCTGTGTGTGTGTTTCTCTCTCTGCGTCTCTCTCTGTCTGTGTTTGTCTCTGTTTCTCTTCATTGTCTCTGTCTGTCTGGATCTGCGTGTGTCTTTCTTGTCTCTGTTTGTCTTTTTGTCTACCTGTCTCTGACCCTGCTTGTCCTCTGTTTGTCTTTATGTCTCTGTCTGTCTCTGTCTCTATCTGTCTCTGCTTGTCTCTGTCTCAGTCTGTCTCTGTCTCAGTCTGTCTCTGTCTCAGTCTGTCTCTCTCTCTCTCTCTATCTGTCTCTATCTGTCTCTGTCTCTGTATGTCTCTCTCTGTCTGTCTGTCTCTGCCTCTCTCTGCCTTTGTCTCTCTATGTATCTCTCTGTCTTTGTCTGTCTGTCTGTCTGTCTGTCTGTCTCTCTCTCTCTCTCGGAAATGAAATGGTTCGATTTTTGAGACATGAGCTTAAACGGACGGACATCGATTTCCGCATTTGAAGCCAATGCCATGGAAGCGGATAATAGTCGTTAAGCCGAGACGACGCCCTTGATTGTTTCGTGTTAGACTTTAAAGACCCGACGACAGATGAATGCTCTGCGCATTATTAGAAAGCCATACAGCTAATCAAAATATGGCGTCCAATTGTGTTCCACGCAGCAGATCTCGTTTCAACGCAGCAAATAAAAAACATCGATTTCAAACAAAAATAATATTATTATCGTTTGTACCGAAGATGCAATTAATCTAAATGAATGAACATTTTTTTGAATGACGCAAATTTGGCGATAAAGAAAGACATTTTGCTTTTTGGTTTGTCTCAATTTAAAATTAGAGTATTGTCGTTTTATACAAAATTTTACGTTTATATGCTGAAACTACATTTTAAGTTTAAAAGTGGAGAGGATAACCAAGTTTTCCTGGATCCTTCATAATTTTTCTGATCTACTGAAAAACTACAGTAGAGCTTCATTATAACGTGCTTAGAGGGTCTGCAAAATTTAGCACATTATATCCGTGGTACGTTATATCCAATACCGGCAGCGCATCACACAGGACGGTGCATTGCGCTACGTTACAACTGAGTATATGACATTGTTATAACCGAGTCCGTTACAACGAAGTTCTACATGTAATGTACATCACAGACGAAGATTGTGCAAATTCGTCCATTGTTATCTTTTGCATTATCCGTCTAATTTGCCATTTTGTGCTAAAAATCACGTGACGTTTTAACCTAACGTTGAGATCTTATTTAGGAAGATATTTGGTCTCGAAGCTCAACAGCTGACGCTGTAAAAACAGTACACGCGACTATATATATATGGCTTACGCTATAAGCAATAGCGTTATTTTAATAAGCGGATTGAACTTGATGGCAATGGGAAATCCTACAATGCTGGAAATGATCACATGGAATTCTTCTAAGATATAGAAATTGTCACCGAACACTTTTCCTTTATCCAGGCAGTGTGGTATTCGTAGAGTTGCAGGGAAGGGGAATTAATTCCTGGTCGACTGTTAGGCCTGCGGACTTCTTCTCTGGTCAACTCTATGCATAGGAAGGTGGAAGTTTCATACCCTACCCACACCCGCGGGTACGGGTAGGGTACACATTTTACGGGTACGGGTATAGCTGTACGGGTACACCCGTTTTTTACCCGTAATAACATGACATTTTCATTTTTCACTACTATAGAAAATTAGCCATACAGCAATAGAAAATATATTATTGAGTAGGCCTAACGTGCATTAGTGTAACTTGTATATCGCATTCAGTTTGTCAGACAGTTATATAAGCCACTACATGCATTTTACTTACTGAAAACATAAAGGAAATACAAATGACGTTATATGACGTCATCAGCTGGGGTGTAGCGCGTACCACGGAGCCAGCCTCGTACGCGCAGGGCGTTAACAATATTTCTTTAATAAATTCAAGTTTATATTTCTTTAGTCTTGACTTTTTTCTCTTCTTTTCCTAACAGCAACAAAATATTAATGTTTTATTGACAATTATACAATAGCTACAACTCAGCTGTAATAAAAATTGTAATTAGGGAACAGTTAAGAAAATAATTTTAATATATAATTGATGAAAATTATTGGATTTTGAGTTTACAAATGAATATTGTATTTAATATCGTGTTAGCAGATTGTACATTTATTAAATTATCTTGCAGCCCCGGACAGAGGCAGGCAGGCAGGCAGGCAGGCAGGCAGGCAGGCAGGCAGGCAGGCAGGCAGGCAGGCAGGCAGGCAGGCAGGCAGGCAGGCCTGAATTCTCGAATTAGAACCAGGTCAAGTCATAAAGACAGACAGAGAGACAGAGACAGGCAGAGACATATATATATATATATATATATGTGTGTGTGTGTGTGTGTATATATATATATATATATATATAGAGAGAGAGAGAGAGAGAGAGAGCAGTGGCGGCTCCACTGGGGGAGTCAGGGGGGCCCGTGCCCCCTATTAAGTGTCTGTCCCCCCAGTGGCCTCCCTGTTGGGACCCTATACTTAATGCTACATACATTAAACAACAAACGGTTGGCCCCATGGTTAGAAGTTGCCACCCCAACGCCCCCCCACTTGCCAAATCCTAGAGCCGCCACTGAGAGAGATTGCAAAATGTCGAATGTCAACGCCTGAGAGATTTCTTAAGACGCTCTACGAATACGATTACTATTGTATATTCTAATATTCTAATAGAGGAAAAGAATCTCTTATTGCGGAGTTGGACCTCAATGGAACGCTACATTCGAATACAATGAGACAGAAAATTAAAAATTATAGACTTGAATTGTCGCCCTAATCGACCTAGACAAAGTCAATCTGCGTGAAAAATACTAAGTTTACTTCAAATCATGGTACGCGCACCCAAAATGTGATGATGATGATGATGATGATGATGATGATGATTAAAATCAGTACTTCAAAAATGGAAACCGGAATAAATGATTTGTCGAGTTATGTGACCAAGTCATGTCAGAATGGTGAGCCTCGTTTTGATTTGCATGGTTTCTGGTAATCATTTACATTGAGCTTCGTTCTCATTTGCATGGGGCCTCGCTTTGATTTACACAGATCCTCGTTTTGATTTGCATAGATCCTTGCTTTAATTTGCATATGGCCTCATTTTTACGTATGGCCTCGTTTTTATTTGTCTCGAGCCTCGCTTAGTTTGCGTAGGGCCTCGTTTTGAGTTGCACAGAACCTCGTTTTGAATTCCTTATAGAATCTAAAGCTGTAAAGATCGATCGTAGCATTGTCTAAGACACGCTCTACGACTTTGTCCACCAATTTTGCGCTCTTTTAAAATTGGTATTTGGTAATGAGTCATGGGTGTGAAGAGGTTGTGACAGGAGGAACAATTTTCCCTGGTCCCAGAAACGTGAGGGTCCCTCGCAGCCGTTTCCGGCTTGACCGTTTCCGGCTTGACCTGGCCTAATTCAATTTGGATTCGGTGCGCCATCGGCTGATGCCCTGGGCATTACGATAGTGGCGCCATAGAAGTTTATCGATTGATTGATTGTCGACATTCAAAGCCTGCTCATTGGCCCAGTTGTTGCTTTCGAGGGACCAGCCCTCGTTCCTAAGCCAACGGATCAGCCTGTAAGCTAGGAGTCGTTTTTACGTAAATCGTTCAATCGATTAGCAGAATGTTTTAAGAGACCGTAAATCTGCCTGTATCAATATCCGTCTGTCCAGTGTTTAATCTAGACTCCTGGACTCCGGGGGAAACTGAAAAAGCCGGGGGGGAACTGACAAAGCCGGGGGGAATTCTGCTAGGGGGCTGCTGTTAGTTGATGTATATGTTAAAATTTCCGGGGGGAATTTGAAATTTCCGGGATGGGGGAAGGGCAAATTTCCCCTCCGGAAACGGCCTAGATCAAACCCTGCGTCTATCTGGGTCACACGGGTATTTGGACCGAGAACGAGGCTAGAAAAAGACTCGAAGGCCAGAACGAGGCTTTCCTAACAACAGCAGCTACGAAAACCCTTAAGAATACGGCTTAGACTCAGAGAACAAAAACAAAATCGGTCTTCGCCTATCAATCACTCGAGTCGTCCTAACAGTTCAGCGCGCAGTAGTTTCGTAATTGCGGTAATTTCATAAAAGCGGTCGGTGGTACAAAATCCCGAATCTACCGGGAAGAGATTGACCTTTGACCGGGGGCGTCATCATTCATTCATTCATTCCTACCATCCCTGGTTACAGATTAACAAGTGAAGACCGCCGTCGTTGGTGAACGTACATCGTCTTAGCATCAGAACATCGGTCAGATAACTTTCATGTCCGGTGGATTTGGGACATCGTTTCAGAAATGCATGTCTGTGACTTATTGATATCAACTTCAAAGACCCCGTGCCTTGCCTTGGAAAAGATCTTCCGCGATTTGGAACGACAGCAAGATAAATGATGTATGCCGCCGCCGCCGCCGCCGTCGTCGACCGTAACAATATTCAAATTATATCCGCGTACTAATTTTTTATTGTTCTCCGGCAAAGAGAACGTCAAGCCAGAAACGGACATTGAACAACAATGTATCAGCGTGCATTGAAACGCCGGTCCAATTGTCGTTTCAATAATACGTCCAAAAACACCGGTAATATGTCCTGTAGGGTTTTTAAATAGAAATTATGATGGTGGACCAGACGATAATTGACGTTGACATTCGCATAGACGTTAATACTCACTAGATAGAGTCTATCTATAGATTTTAATGAAGCACTTGATAGAGTCTATCTCTGGCTAAGACGTGGAAAATTTGAAGCCAATTTGACACCATTTCATTTCACTGTTGTCACAGTAACCATTGTCTGGATAACTACACGGTACACATTTAATTGAAGCATAATGTAAAATAGTGGAAATCTGGCTTCAATTTCAGATACCATAGACTCCATCTGGTGTATAATTAAAATCTATGGAGTCTATCGATGGTTAAAACAGCGAAAATCTGAAGCATTTTATCCGCCATTTTGCACTCAGTGTTATTATGGTAACCATTGTCGAGATGTCTAAAACGTATGGTTATTATTGACACACACTCAATGTAAAATGGCGGAAAACTGACTTCACCTTTAGATACTATAGACTCTATCTAGTGATATATAATTAAAGTCTATGGAAATTCCGGCATTTAGCACGATTAGTTTATCGATTTAATTTAAGAAGAATTAATTACTTATCATTTGTGCTGCAGCGGCAGCAGCAGCAGCAGCAACAAACAACAACAGAGAATCTCGAATTAATGAACCACTATCTATTACACTGTATTCGAAGGACGATCTCCAAAAGACACGCAGACGCAGGCACAATGACAGAACGTCGTTCGTCATTGCTATACGAATGCGGTAGAAATGCAAGCGCCATTATTGTACATTCATTCGATAGAAATCGACTTGACGAGACAAAGTAGTTGACATCATAGTCTACCACTACACCCGCCCTCCCTCCCTCCCTCCCTCCCCCTCCGCCCAATTTCATCGGATGGTATTCAATTACTGGCCGCTGTATGCAGCCTGTCCCTGGCAACATATAGCACAAAAAAATTTTTTACACACAAACACACAAATACACAAACACAAAAACATACACACACACACGCACACAGACACACACACACACACAGACTGTATATATAACCAGGGTCACCGAGAGGGGCAGGGGGCAAATGCACAGGGGCCCGGAGGTCTGGAGGGGACCCGGGCCGATGATGAATATGCGTAATTAACAATAATACCAAAAAGAACACTTAAGAAAGGTTACGATGTTAAGTTGTGCAGAGGGGCCCGGCGGGGAAGAGGGGGGGCCCGTGACCTGTGGACACACCAGAAGGAACAGCGTGAAAAGAGCGACAAGCAAAAAGAAGATTATCACTAGTTTTCGAGAGTTGGAACACCCCGGTGAAAATCAAAATTTTATTTTAAGTGACGAGCAAAAAACGGTCGTCAGCAAATCAGCAAATTTTAAGACTTGCTAGAGGTCCGCCGGTCATTCTGCACAGGGGCCCGGAATTTCTCTCGGCGGGCCTGTAGACCAATAAAACACCAAGAAGACGAGCTAGTTGCCTCATTAGAATATGAATTGGAAGCACTAATTGTAACTATTGTGGTGTTAATTTAGAACAAGTCACTGATAATGACAAGGATATGGTTCATGCCTCTCCTTTTACTATTATATATATATATGTGTGTGTGTGTGTGTGTGTGTGTGTGTCGCTATCTCTCTTTATCCATCTCTTCGTCTTAGTTTAACTCGAGAATTTTAACGCCTTCTTCATCTTGTGCTTTTTCCCACATCCCTTTCCTCTTTCACTCGCCCTTCTTCTCTTCCCCCTCCTAGCCACCGTCGGCCAGCACAATCGAGATTTGATTAGACGGACAGCAGAAGAATGGAAGAAAGTCCGCGGAAAAAACGCCATCTGATAGCGATTCCTAAGAAGCGAATCTCGGTCTGTCTTTCTGTCTCTGTCTTCCTGTGTCTGTCTGTCTCTGTCTCGCCGTCTTTGTCTCTCTGTCTCTGTCTGTTTCTCTCTGTCTCTGTATCTGTCTCAGTCTCTGCCTCTCTTTCTCTCTCTCTGCGTCTATGTCTGTTTGCGTGTCCCCCTCTGCCTGTTCCTCTCTCTTTGTGTCTCTGTCTGTCTGTCTGTCTGTCTGTCTGTCTGTCTGTTTCTCTCTCTCAGCCGAGACTGTGATCGATAAATTCCGAAAGACAAATGATGGGTTTTGCTATGACCGACGACCAGGAATCGAACCCCGTCCACTGACTGTCGCCAGACCAGCCATCTGTCGGCAATTTAGAACGTCCGAGAAAAATTGCGACTGTGATCCGAATGTAAAAGCAGTTTTAAAAAAACTATTACCGCATTCTAAAAGGTTCGGCCTAACAGAATTCGAAACCCAAGAATAAAGGCAGATTCAAAGTGACAGGTCTTACGGTGACCTGAGCGCTTTCAAAACTAAACCAATCGGCTTATCACATCTGCCAAACGCTGGGACTTTTACCTTCTACAACAGTTTCTGCCGCTGTTTCTCACTCTGGCTGATGTCAGGAATTGAAACTGACCTGAAGGTCAATATCTTTGGCATTAGAATTGACGCCATTAAAGTGAATTGTTAATAATCAGTGTTCCGGAACGAGGGACATATCGACATTTTTGGGTAAAAATCGACTACAAACAAAAAACGTCGTCAACGAATTCTTTTGGCAGATCAATTCAGTTCCAATATATCGACCTACACTCCCCCGAATATTTCTCAACGGTTTAGGACGACGTCTACGCCATTGTTATAAATACAACAACTTCTACTGCTACTACTTCTACTAACAGCAACTGTTGCTGCTGCTGCTGCTGCTGCTGCTGCTGCTGCTACTACTACTACTACTACTACTACTACTACTACTACTACTACTACTACTACTACTACTACTACTACTACTACTGCTGCTACTACTACTACTACTACTACTACTACTACTTATTATTATTATTATTATTATTATTATTATTATTATTATTATTATTATTATTATTATATCATACTCGACACGCTTGGGCTAATTAGGAAGTTGGTATCCCAGATTAGAACCCTCTTTTGAAAGCCTCCATTGCCGATCGGTTAGACCTATTTCAATCACATTATGATGGCATGTTGTTCCAAAAATTGAATTGCAGTTTCTCACGAATGTCATGAATGACCAGAAGTAATAAAGGATCGATTTGCATGCGGACGGAATATTTCCTCCCTTCCTGTGCAAAGAAGACGAACCAGTCATCAGTATAAAACATATTCCTACAAATCACGGAAAGTCTTTCCGCAAAGAACCACACCGGAATATTAAAATTCCCAAATCGTCAAAAGCACGCGTCATGAAATATTTGCAAAATTTGTCTTGATCAGGCCTCCGTAGAAATAAGGTTCCGACATGTTCCCGGGATCTGAAGCATGCAATCAACGAGATAATGGTATATTAAAACGCTGACAACGGTCGAATGCTTGGAAAAAAACGCAAAAACAGGGACATGTCAGATTAATTAATCTTTTGGGGCGTAAAACCTTCAAACGAATGAAAAATGCATTGTTTGCATTCTAACTTGTTCTGTTGTATAGGCTTTGCATCTGATAGGAGTTTTTCTCTATCCATTGCCTGATAGCAAACTTTGAAAATGCGTGTCGAAACGGGGCATGATAATTATGTCATATACCCTTTTCGATAAATTGTCAATAATTCATCGATTGTTCGAGACGACATCACACGTCAAACCTTGAAATGGAAAGGTCCAGATGTGCCCAAGTGCAGATTGATTAAAAAACTCGTGCAAAACTAAAAATTGTCGAATCGTTGAGTTTCTATCATAGCGTGACTGAGCAATGAACATTGATTAGAGAAGAAGCATGCTAAGGAAAGAAACTATGACAAAGTATATCGAGTACTGAAGGCACTATCAAGAAAGATGGATGTACAGGGGTTTATATATATCACTAATTTTCAGGAAAAAACAGCTCAAACACGGGTATGTTTATGGGCGCTGGCAGAAATTTTCCAGGGGTGCAACATTTTATGTACCTGAAAGCGATCTAGTGATCATTAGGCCTACTTCATTAGGCCTGCTTGTTTAGCGCTAATATTAGAGTTCACCGAAATCTTTTACAAATTAATTTTTAACTTAGTATTATATAGCTATTAGGATTAAATATCAATTTACTTATAATAATTTTCTATTTTTACAATTCTGTAATTTCCAGGGGTGCAGTTTAATTAAATATCAATTTACTAATAATAATTATATATATTTTTTTAATTTTATACTTTCCAGCGGCGCAAGCTGCACCACCCTTCACCCTTCCCGACGCCATATTCTATTCTAGTCCCTAGATAATATTTATTTAACGCTATAGCGTAGCTAGAGATAAAGTCAATAGCGTTTTACAAATGTTCGTAAGATATGCGAAATAAATGCATCTTGAGGAAAACGACCCAAGTCGCAAGAATCACGTATCTTATCGCAAGAATCACGTATCATATCAGCAGGTACAAAATCCATTCATATGTTTGTTGACTCTGGTTCAAATTTCTAGAACTATGGACTAGTGCAAATTGACATTCGGTGAAATCAGGGATATTTTTACACCCCTTAACACCCTCCAACACCCTCCTTCCAATTTGAGGTCGACACCCTCCCAAAAAATTTGGTAATGTGACAATGGTATGCATACAAAATGCATACTAATTATCTCCGGACACCCCCAATTTGAGGTCGACACCCCCCAAATTCACAATCCTAGAAATATCCCTGGGTGAAATTAAGAAACATTCCTGACAATATTCTATTCTGATATCTAACGCACTAAAACCTCGTATAGCAGCACAAAATCAACCTCGAACACGCATGTCCATGATATTCAGTAAAATGAAATTTGTTCAGCACTCCACCGTTTAGAATTCTCTCCGAAGCTCACTTAACAAAAAAGTATCTCTAATACAAGAAGTCCCAAGACAGTATAAGCATGTGTACGGATATTGATACATCACTATACTTTATCCTGTAACTCCAAAGCTGAGACCACCTCATAGTAGAAAAGAAGAGGCGCTATACAAATGCAACATTACTTTACATCGGTTAGAATTGAATAGACATGTGCGGCAATGATATAGTTGCATAAAAATCCTTTGAGATATTGTTTTGGTTGTGGACTTTATATTTCGTATTTGTCAGGGAATAGCGATGAAAAAAGCAATTAACGTCGAAACGAGTTGGATGTTTGAAGAATGCAATTCAGGAAATTGAATATTAACAACGAGGCAATGGCAAAGCGTTGTTAATTCTCTCACGAAAACTAACATCTATTTCGATTCCTTTTTGTCGCAGATGCAACAGAAACCTATATATAGACCACTGAATTCTAGACGTTTCTCAAAGTTTCTCTCCAACTGAACAGTGGTTCCTTATTCTGAATTCATTGAACTAAAGCCATAATAATAATAATAATAATAATAATAATAATAATAATAATAATAATAATGATGATGATGATGATGATGATGATGATGATGATGATGATGATGATGATGATGATGATGATGATGATGATGATGATGATGATGATGATGATGATGATGATGATGATGATGATGATGATGATGATGATGATGATGATGATTGTTATGACAATTAGGCGACGTACTTTTCTAGTGCATTTCTCCGAAAAGATTAATAATAGTTTTAACATAAAATGTAACTTTATAATTAAATATATATATGACATAATAACTGTATAAAACCTTATCGATATATTATGATAGTTGATGAAACACGATGATGATGATGAAGCCGATGAAAAGAGGATGATTGATGATGATAGATAAATAAGGAAGGAGAGTGATTCGACTGATGATGAACTAAGATATTTGAACGGCGGAGCAGAGTCACTAAAGAAATAAAGTTAATATCAGAAAGATAGGCTAACGTGACAACTGTTTTGAGAAGAGACGATTTGTTAACACCTAGTTTGGAATATTCATGTACGATCTGTTTCGTTAATATTAAACCCAGTTGGACGATGTTGTCGGCGAAATAAAGAAACCCATCGCGAAAGAGCGCGAAAGCAAAGACCATCGACCAGCATAACACCGCTACTGATGATGGAAAAGGAAAGATCTGGGAGCTCTCAACGTCTTTTTCCACCATTACAATGATGATGATGCTTATTCCATGATGATGACAATTTTGTTTGTGGTTTAGTAGGATTTATTTCGTGTTGAAACCCATTGTCATTAATACAGCCTCTCAGTCTCAAGTCTCTAAGCTTATTCCAACTTTTGTTTGTCCGCTACAGCTGTTATCTCTGCGATTCTATAAAAAAACAATTCGTAGAATACAAGTCCAAAACAGCACACATAGGCCTTTTAAATTTCAGTTCTTCCTAACTTTTGTACTAATAATGGTCGCTGTGTGAAGGGTATATCTATATATGCATACTGGTAATGACTTTCTTGTGGCATTGTGGCATAGGTGGCACCAAAGTGGGGCCCCACTGTGCCGCTATTGAATGCCTGCCCCTCCCCAGTGGCCCCCATACTTTATTACACTCATTCTAACCAACTAAACTAGTTCAGTTTCGTGAAAAATAATTGGTCCCATGCTTAGAAGTTGCCAGCCCAACGAACCCCACACCCACTTGCCAAAACCTGGAGCCGCCACTGCGTTGCTAGTGATTTTCATGCATCTCTCTGTATGATGCCTTTAGATGCGATGTACACGGGCAACATGTTAACCTACAATCCTTTCGTAAATTCCGATTACGACGCACCGGAAACGAACCTTCGATTCCACGAGGAAGCCGACCGACAGCAGAACGACACCGTTCCAGTGGATGTCCGGTCTGATCGGGGTGGCCAATTGGTCGGCGGAGAATTCGACGATTTTCGACTCGGACCCACCCCCCGACAAACAGTACTGGACGCTGGTCTTGGTCCTCTTCCCCATCTTCACCGTGTTCGGTAAACGTTCTCGTCTGCATGAGCGTCTATCGCGAGAAAACGCTCCAGCACGTAACCAACTATTTCATCGTTTCGCTGGCCCTTGCCGATCTAATGGTGGCCATGCTCGTTATGCCGTTCGCAGTTTACGTTGAGGTGAGCTGTGCTCTCTCTCTCTCTCTCTCTCTCTCTCTCTCTCTCTCTCTTCTCTCTCTCTCTCTCTCTCACTCAGTGTTTTCGGTTTGGACAGAGGTTCGTACCGTTATTGTGGTACTTTTTCGCTGACATTTTCTCCGACAAATGTATACAGTAGAACTCCGTTATAGCCTACTTAGCTGGTCTGTAGAATTTAATGCGCTATATCTGAGCTTCGTTATATATCCAATGCAGTGGCGTAACTTGGGGGCGGGGGAGGGCACTTTGGAGACAGCCCCCGGGCCCCGGGAGAGAGGGGGCCCCCAAAGAGTGATATTTTTATTTATTTATTTTTTGCCCGTCAATACTATAAACGATGTGACGACCTTATGTTTTGCACGTCAACACTATAAACGATGTTCGACGATATTTTTGCTCGTCAACACTATAGTCGTTGAGGACCTTTTTTTGATCCTCAGCCACTGGGGCTCCCATATCAAGGATGCCCCTCGGGGCCCCCCAAAAGTCACGCTACGCTGCTGATCCAATGCCATCCAATACGGTAGCGCATCACACGGGACCCCGTACATTGCGGTACGTTATAACCGAGTATGTTTTATAGCCGAGTCCGTCATAATGTAGTTCTACCTGTTTTTTGTTCGCTTTCTCTGAGAAATATAGCTGGGTTTCTGTTTCATCTGCAAAATTTACCTGTTTTTGTTCGTCTTCTCTGCGAAATCTACCGGTTTTGTTCGTTTTATCTTAGATATCTACTGGTCATAATAATAATAATAATAATAATAATAATAATAATAATAATAATAATAATAAATAATAATAATAATAATGACGTGATTTAAAACGGTTTAGGGGGCTTAGCTAGCTTGTGTAAAAACCATTGTAATGTTTCTGGGAGTTTTCTCGGACAAATTTCGAAATTCTTTCTGGCGTATTTCTTAAAATTTCTGTCTTTCTAGAACCCTATATATGAGCAAACGATGGCCAAGAAAACATCTGTCGAAAATTCAGAAATATTTTCCTAATCTTACAAGTTTTCTTTAAAACTACAGTGTAGCTTGAAGCTTCGATCAGAAAATCCGGATTGAAAGAAAAAACTCATAATAACCTTCAAAATTATCTATAATTCTTAATACAGTAGAATTTCGTTATAACGGACTCGGTTATAACTTATAACGTACACTCGGCTATAACATGCCGCAATGTTACAATGTACGGTCCCGCGTGACGCGCTGCTACCGTATTGGATTATATTGGATACAGCGTACCTCGGATTTAACGTACTAAACTTTACAGAACCGCCAAGTACGTTATAACGAAGTTCTACTGTAGCATGGGCGCCCACAGAAATTTTTCCAGGAGGGGGCAAAACATAATGGTCATGGCTATGCCACATAAATTTTTCCAAGAGGGGGCAAAACACATC
Organism: Metaphire vulgaris; assembly: GCA_018105865.1. NCBI lineage: Eukaryota > Metazoa > Annelida > Clitellata > Crassiclitellata > Megascolecidae > Metaphire > Metaphire vulgaris. Next base: position 44,489,410 of record CM030832.1, on the reverse strand, counting down.
TTAACACAATGGTCACGATTAATATTTTAGCAAGGTTTTCAAATTTCAATGGGATATATTGGCATTTTTATTTTCCAGGGGGGCAAGTGCCTTCTTGCCCCAATATGCGGGCGTCCATGTACTGTAGATGTCAAGATGTCAAGGTCTTATCTGCAAAGACCAGATTTTCTTTACAAAGAAAATCTGTGTCCTTGTCGAATCGATTAGATTTCTGATTTGTGGGACAGAGCCATGATCAGCGGACCATCTTCGTTTCGCTGTCTTTGAAGTCCGTCTGAACTAATAATGAATTTGATGCTCATTAACCTTCTATCGGAAATAGACCTCCGATTTGCGTGCGACGGAGTTACGCACACACACACACACGCCAATGACGCCACAAAGATTTGCTGTAAACGATTTCTGCTAATAATCGCCCAGAGTTCTCTAAAAGTGAAAATTGGAGTGGATTCACATATGTCATCGAACTTCCGGTATATATATATATATATATATATATATCTTATTATATAATTCTCGATGTCTGTCTGTCCGTCCGCAACACGGCGGGTATTACAAGACGCTTTGTCATTGACAACCAAATATTGTTTAATCAAAACGGAGCGTTTAACGAAAATTGCAGCTTAAACCCCGTCCCCTTCCTCACCCCATCCCTCTCCTAATCTGTGTTCCTTGTCCCAAACCCCCTTTTCCCTTCCCTATCCCCATCTCCTTCCCTCTCCCCATCCCTCTCCCAATCGCCCCCCCAAACCCCGTTCCCCCTTCCGTCTCCCCAACCCTTTTCCCTCTCCCCATCCCTCTCCCAATCGCCCCCAAACCCCTCCCTTCCGTCTCCCCAACCCTTTTTCCTCTCCCCATCCCTCTCCCATTCACCCCGGCCCCAACCCATTCCGGCCCAGACCCCAGAGCCATCCCTCTCTCAATCACCCCAGCCCCAACACATTCATCTGACCCCAAACCCCGTTCCCTTCCCCCTCCCCATCCCTTTTCCCTCTCCCCATCCCTCCCCAATCGCCCCCTCTCCAACCCATTCCAGCCCCAACCCATCAAACCCCCGTTCCTATCCCCTTCCAACTACCCATCCCTCTCCCAATCGCCCAGGCCCCAACCAATCAGCGCTCCGCCCTACCCCACCGGCCCCAAACCCCGTTTCCAAACCTACACAACGCTGCTCCGAAAACCCGTACAACCCACATTTCTCCTCTCAAACCTTCCTTCCCTCTCCCAATGCCCTGCCCCCATTATATATATATTTATTAATTCCTAGCCTCAATACCTATTTTTTATATTTAACCCCTCAAGTGGGGATTAAATCTTCAGACGCTGTCACCGTACTGGGGATTTAATTTTTGGGAAAGCGTTCTTCAGAAATGATTGCTGTAACGTTTTAAATTTGCTATATCTCAGGCTATATAGGAGCTAAAAAGATGAGGTTTGCACCATTGCTTAGATTGTTTATTCCTCTTTCTAACCGTCCGTGCAAAACAAAAAAAAATTGGGGGTAGAGTCCACTTTACGGCCTAAAATATCACCCTCTCCCCCCGAAAAATGTTTAAAGCCCCCCTAGCAAAATATTTTCAGCGGTAACCCCACTTTGGTCAGCGGCAAAGTTGTAAAGGGATGTCAGAGGATCAAAATAAACCAAAAAGTTTGAAAATCGGTCGACATTTGGCAAAATCTATCAATTCTAACCCCACCCCAATGTTTGAACATTCTTTCAAAAGTTTTGAATTCTGAGAAAAAAAATTGTTTGAATTTGCTATATCTCAGGCTATATAAGAGCTAAGAAGACGAGGTTTGCACCATTGTTTAGCTTTTTTATTCCTCTTTCTAACCCTCCGTCAAAACAAAAAGTCGAGCGTTCACGAGCTTTCCGACAATCAAGTGAGAATGAGGAGCAGGCTGTTGCTTGGCGTGCAAAAGCAGCACAGCAAACAAAAGAATCAAGCACTGCATGTCGTTCGACACTGCCAAATCATTACACTTACGTTGACTATCAAGTTTCAGAAAATTCATGCGAATGGGCGTTAACTCGGCTGAAGGAAAAGGCGGCGAGTTAAGGACAATTAATTGCGCAAAATGCTATTGCATTTGCGCAAAATCGGGTATAAACAGCCAATCTCCCCCGTCATAAAATGCTATTGCATTTGCGCAAAATCGGGTGGTAGAACAGCCAATCTCCCCCGTCATTTTTGACGGGTAAACACCTAGTATATATATATATATATCGTGTCCGGAAAGCATTTTTTGAAATTGTATCATATATATATAATTATATATACAGTGTCCGGAAAAGGAAAAACCCTTAGAAGGCTTAGATAAACTATGAAAACCAATGTCAATTATTTATAATTTCTTATTCCAGAGTCCAGACCGCATTTCAATTCTAATATAAAATTAAATTGAATACGATCTTTATTTGAAAGCATTAAATTTTTGTTTGTCAACACATTCAATTAGGCTACATACAAAATTACGTCAGCCAATGATTAAATAGGCAGAAAACTGTAATCTGTGTGACAGGTGAGACCGCAAAACTTACCGACCGTTCAAACGAGTGAACCCATTATAAAGAAAATAATGTTGCACTAACGACACAAATAGAGATCTCTCTATGTACTTAAAATTTTGTCTAAATCGGTGCAGATTTGAGATAACTATTGCGACATGTTTAGGGTTTATTTTCCCCGGACACAATATATATATATATATATATATATATATATATATATATATATATAAAATTATATATATATAAAAACTCTCCCGATGATTTTCATGGCCAATCCACCATTGACATCGCTCATTAGCGCCGCCGTTTGGCCAGACGTAGAGTGTTAATAAATCGTGACGTTTGCAGGTGATGGCGCATTTGTCACTTGAAAGCTAGCAGTGTCACCGTTCTAAGATTGAACGATCCTGGTTGGCCCTGAGGCTAAGCCGTGGAATATGAAGTGACCGCGGACAGTTAAGCGCATAGTGCATCAATTCACCGGTCACCGATTTCATAATGTGCGGCCATCGGAAAAGAGTCCTCTATCGAGATTGTAATGTAATGTAGTAATAATATCTGTACAGCGTCTCCTCTGAAGAGTCACTCATATTAAAGACAGTGTTTTAAACAGGCCTGATAGGGGCGAATCTCCGCCCAACCAACCCCCCTAATCCCAGCACTGACATAATTTTTGAATTGAACTGTGTCTCTTCCACTTCAGCCAAGTCAATTCCCCCCCCCCAAAGGCCTGGAGTATGGATAAAACACTGGGTAAAAGAATGAGCTTAAAGTTGTTTTAAAAACATGGCCGTATAATCAACAGTTGCTAGATTACGTATACTGGGACCAAGAGCATTCCCAGAGAATAAGGGACAACTGACTCGAAACCGCATTTCTGGAATAAGGAGGTTGTACTTGGGGCACACTGAGGAGATCTTGAGTGGTGGACGGAAGACATGGCCGACTAGCAGTGTTTTATACAGGCCTGGTAGAGGAGATTCCCCCTCAAAGCCTCAACACCCCCCTCCAAAAAAACTCGGTACTTACACAAATTTTGCATTGAACTGTGCGTCTTTCCCTCGAGCTAAGTGAATCTTCCCCCAAGGGCTTGAATTTCCCCAAAGGCCTGGAGTCTTGATAAAACATCACCGACTAGAGATAGAGCCAAGGGGATGGATTAGCTCAAATTAAAATTATAAATGTGTAGACGGTTTACTTTCCCAACAACCCTTTGCTTTGGCATAACTTAATCGTAATCGACAATTCAAAGGCGTTGAAAAAAAATCAAGAGTTTTTTTAGTCGATCGATTTAAACTAAGACATCGTTCGACTAATTCGTTCAGACACTTTTGAATCGGACCAGTGACCCTTGATGTGAAGATATAATATTACATAATAATAATAATAATAATAATAATAATAATAATAATAATAATAATAATAATAATAATAATAATAATAATAATAATAATAATAATAATAATAATAATAATAAAGTTTAGACTGGTTCAGTACGGTCAGCCCTGTGTGAGAACCACTATGATCCACCCGCCATTCATTCACATTATGGTGTTGCTGTGTTAACTCATTCTTTACCCTCATATCCTCTACTAGGTTTGCTCTTGTGTTTTCCTCTTTGTCTTCGTGTGTTCGAGTCTGTAAATAACAACTAAGCTTTGCAGTACGGATTCATAGATTCACAGATAGCATTGCAGAATAGATTCTAGATGCTTCGCTTCTGTTGAAAGGTATATAATGGCGAATGGATGATGGGTGACGTCATCTGTGACGCTTGGGTCGCCTGTGACGTCATGTGTTGTACGGCTTCGATTCTCAACCTCACCGCAATCAGCGTTGACAGGTATTTTTAGTTATCCACCTGACGGGTTGGACGCGGCCAATATTGATGACGATATTTTCTAAGTATGAGCTACTTGAAGAGTCCTTATTTAATAATGTCTTATCTCGTGAGATGGAGCTACAGTGTACCTGGTTTCGATCAATCGCTGGATTTTAACTGAAATTTTGCGGGTAGATTTGGAATGTCATTATTTTGGTGCCATAAAAGTGCATAATTACTAATTATTATTGCAGTAGTAGCTGTTACTGTAATAGCAATAGCAATAGCAGTACTAGTTGTTCTAGCAAAAGTAGTAGTAGTAGTAGCATTATTATTATTATTATTATTATTATTATTATTATTATTATTAGTAGTAGTAGTAGTAGTAGTAGTAGTAGTAGTAGTAGTAGTAGTAGTAGTAGTAGTAGTAGTAGTAGTAGTAGTAGTAGTAGTAGTAGTAGTAGTAGTAGTAGTAGTAGTAGTAGTAGTAGTAGTAGTAGTAGTAGTAGTAGTAGTAGTAGTAGTGCTAAAAGGAGGAGGAGGAGAAAAGAGGAGGAATAAGGAACTTAATTCACAATTAGCCATTTGCTGTTGATTACGATCTTTGTACAACGTATGGAAAACTTTAAATAAAATCAACTCAAGTACAACACTTATAAAGTGCCTTCAAAATAATAATAATAATAATAATAATAATAATAATAATAATAATAATAATAATAATAATAATAATAATAATAATAATAATAATAATAATAATAATAATAATAATAATAATAATAATAGGCCTAACTGAATTTCAAGCGATTTAATAGACTTCATCATGTTCTGATCAACGATTCTCTAGATGGAGATTTTACTGAGTAAATCTCAAGTGACCTGAGCATTAAGTCTGATTCGTCGAAACGTGATCTACTGTTTTTGAAAGATTCATAGCGGTAACACAACCGATCAAGTACGCAAAGCACAAGAACTCGCGCCGCGTCTACGTGATGCTCGGTCTGACGTGGGTCATCTCGATCGCCATCTCGTCCCCAATCGCCTTCGGCATGAACTACACCGATCGGCGGGCGCAATCGCCCACCCTCTGCACCTTCTACAACTCCGACTTTCTCATCTACTCGTCGATGGGTTCGTTCTACATCCCGAGCATCATCATGATCCTGCTCTACTGGAGGATATTCCTCGCCATTCGCCAGAGGGCCAGGAAGTCGTCTGCTGCGGCGAAGAAGAAGAAGAAGAAGAAGAAAAAGAGCAGACGATAGATCGATCCACTTCCGGTCGCCGTTGTTGTTGCTGTTGCGTCGTCGATGGAAGAGGAGGAGGAGGGGGAGGAGCAAGAGGAAGCGGAAATAGACGCCGCCAGAGCACCGGAAGCAGCGAGAATTTCGTCGACAATCACGTGATCGGCGACCGACGGGCCTCGTCCGAGTTTGCCGACGAACAGCACGCCAGCCTCGCGGTCGTCGCCACGACGGCGGCGGCGGAGGAGAGCGGCGGACGAGGGGGTTGCCTCCTCGACCGGATGCCGGACCCGATAGCGGAAGAGACGAACTTCGAACGCCGCCGATGCGTCGTCGACGGCGGGGGGCTGATGACGGCCGCGGGAACCTTCCCCGTCGACGACGGTGGAATCGAGAATCCGTGCGGAGACGAGGAGGAGAGAAGAAGAAGATGATGAGGAGCCTGGAGCATTGCAACCGCCTCGTGAATTCACCGACGGTTGCATCGCCATGGATGACACCGCCGACGCCGCCGCCTTCGACCCGTTCCCGGACCACCGCCCCCGCACCGTCTACACCGTCTCAGGGACCCTGGCGACCGGTCTGACCTCCGACTACAACATCGCGTCGCCGACGATGACGACGACGACGGGTCTTTCCCAGTCGCAGACGATGGACAGCCGATGCGGGTTCGTTTCCAGCTCACCTCCCCCGTCCCCGATCGCACACCGAGCCCCGTTTGTCTTCCCCCAAACGCCTCCATCGCCGCCGTCGTCTCACCTGCAGCGCCTCTGCTCCAAGACGTCGGAACAAGAACGCGGCCGGACGAGAAATAACCGGAAGTTGAGCGGCGCGAACAGCAGCAGCAGACGTCACCGGAAACAGTCTAAGAGTGACGTCAGAGCTCCTCTTCGTCCTCCGCCGCCGCCGCAGAAGGTGATCAAGACGAAGAAGGAGAAGAACGCAAACAAACGAGAACGCAAAGCTACGAAGACACTGGCCATCGTACTCGGTTGGATTTCAAATTAATGGATATTTTCAGTGCAAGGGTGGTGAACTCCGTAGTGGTTGCAGTGGCGGATCCACATGGGGAGGGAGGAGGGGTCGTGCCCCTATTGAATGCCTGCCACCCAGTTGGGACCCTATACTTACTACTGTACTACATACCCATCGACAAATGATTATTCCCATGCTTAGAAGTTGCCACCACAGCGACCCCCCCCACTTGTCAAATCTTGGAGCCGCCACTGAATAGACGGTGACAAGCCCAGGCGTTCTAAAATAAACACAACGACGTCCCCGTTACCGCTGTAATATCGCATTCTTGGCCAAATTTTTCCCAATTACCGTGGTAATTACCGTGGTTAGCGCGGAAAAACTGCGGTAGCCGTTACCGTGTCACTCTCTAATTGCGAGGACTAGGGTCTTAGTTCTTATCAAGCGGCTCTAAAGCCGCGAGCATCTCTGTGTAGCAGTGGCGGATCCAGGATTTGGCAAGTGGGGTTGGGATGGCAAATTCTAAGGATGGGGCCAACCATTTGCTGATTGGCTGATATAGTAGTGGGCGGGAAGTTAGAAGAGTGGTAACAACGCTGGACGATGGAAAAGGAGGTCGCGGGTTCAATCCCGGTAGGAGCCCCTAAGGTCGACTCAGTCTTATTCGCCAGAGGGCAGTTGCAGCATCAAAAACTGAGTTGCAGTGGCAACACTGCGAATGTAACCATAGGATCGACGGAATGACTGACCACCGTCCGCCGATGAATGGCTTAGCTACCTGTGGGCTGAAGGTCATGAAACCGGGGATCAGCACCGGTACCTACAGGCACAGAGCCTACGGATGATTACCTTTAATATAGTAGTAAGTATAGGGTCCCAACAGAAGGCCACTGGGGGGAGGGCAGGCATTCAATAAGAGGGACGGGCTTCCCTGACCCCCATGTGGAGCCGCCACTGTTGTGTAGTAATACGAGAAGCTCTCTCTATATAAACATCCTTTATTACATTACATTACTGTTGATGATGATTGACAGGAGTCTTCCTGTTCTGTTGGGTTCCGTTCTTCACGATCAACATCGTCAGCGCCGTTTGCATTCGTTACGACCTGTTTGCCTATCAGACGATCTGTCAGATCAACCCGATGCTCTTCTCGTTCTTCGTCTGGCTCGGTTACATGAACAGCTTCCTCAATCCAGTCATCTACACGATCTTCAACATCGAGTTCAGGAGGGCCTTCAAGAAGATACTAAGACAGCCGTGTCCTCCGTCTTAGCTGCTTCAGCGTCTCTGAGGGCTCGGCTGTGCATTCGAAGCTTCAAGAGAGATGAACGCCGCACCATTGGACCAGTGGCGGCTCCAGGATTTGGCAAGTTGGGGAGGGCGTTGGGGTGGCAACTTCTGGTCATGGGGTCAAACCATTTGTTGTTAAGTAGTAGTATTAAGTATAGACTAAGTACAGGGTCCCAACAGAGGGGCCACTGGGGCCAGGCACTCAATAGGGGGCACACGGCCCCCGGACCCATCCTGTGGAGCCGCCACTGCATTGAACTGTATAGACGATGTTTCTGTACTAGAATTAATTATTAATACTTCCATCATCAGTGTACAATCTGTGACCTGGAACACAGTGGGGGAGGGAGAGCGCCAGCTAATAGCGCAGGTATGGGGGATTACCCCAGCGGGGTCCTTGGCTTGGATGTGGGGGTGTAATTGAGCAGTGGAGAGGACAATTCTCTTCCCCCCTTCCCCCTACAAATAGCACCCGGTCCGTCAGAATAGCACAACGTGGGCTCTAAATCAGAGTCGGTTAGAATATTCTGGTACTTAAATCAGTGGCGTACTTGGCATTTTGCCCCCGACCCCTCGGGGCGTTGTCCCCTTAGGTAACCCCCGATCCCAATTCCTTGTTGTTCTGATATGCTTGTTAATGAGTAGGCCTAAACGATATCAAAATTTTAAAATAAAATTAACAAGAAAACGAAAGCAGCGCAAATAATTACCGTCCCACTTGAATCGGGTGCCGCCTGGAGTGGACTGCCCCTCCCTCCCTCCGCCCCCGTAGGTACGCCACTGGCTTAGAGTACGTTCGGTACACCCAGAAGATTTGAGGTTCGCCCGTCCCCACTAGTCGGGATCTACTACTCCTAGTGGGTGCTGACATTTTTGGTTTTTAGCTGCAGGACTCTTTTTAGGTGAGAAATTTTTGGGTGGTAGCATTAAATTTCGACCCCACCGCTTTTGTGAAAAATTGAAGAAATTAATTTTTATCAAAAAATATCGATGAGAAAACAGATAAGAAAAACGACATTATTGTATATACTATATCTGGCAATGGAAATTGAAATTCTGATTTTTGAAGGCCTTGAAAAATGAGCATCGGGTTTCGTAAGTTAGTCATGAATGTGGTATATTGTGAACGGTGGCGTAGCAAGAAGAAGGCCGAGGGGCGGTCCCTCCCGAGCGGCACGTTCCTAGGGGCGGCATTTTGAGGGGGTGAAAATTTTCTTCAGGGGTGGAAAAAATTGAAAATTGCAGGCGGAAGAGAAATAATCTCACATAGCGTTGACAAACATACAAATATAAGGAATTTATGTCCGAGACACACGTTTGCGACCGAAGACCTTCTTTGCTCGTCAGACAATTTCGGGCGATGAGCACAAATTTCAGACATTTTCCAAACTTCCGCCCGGGGAGGGAGGGGGCGTCAACTCACGTTGCGCCACTGTTTGCGAATAGGGTTTCGCATAATAATGTAGTTTCAAACGAGCTTCAAAAATTCTCGTACCAAGCACGAACAGTCAATAATAATAATAATAATAATAATAATAATAATAATAATAATAATAATAATAATAATAATAATAATAATAATAAGGTTTAAATTGGTTCAGGAGGGTTTGCCCTGTGTGAGAACCACTGTCTCCAAATTGTGCAAAAATTGTCGACAACTAACTCTCTTCAAATTAACAGAACATATGTGGTCACAGAACTATTGGACATAGATAATTTGGTAGCATGGAAATCGGCGTAAATGCGGGTGAAAATGTGGGGCAGGTGCAACCCTATACCTTTCTCCTTCCCTAGTTCTGCCTCTCAAAAATGTGGGGTATATATCGAGCCTAGCGGCCTAATAGAAGTTAACGCCTACGAAAGAAAACACAATTGACCGCAAAGCAATAATGATCACAAGAATTTCGATAACATCATAACAGCCTTGGAAACCTTCGGACAAACAGATGTTTTAACATCCCTACGCGTTCTTGCTTATTTGTCCCCTAAGTAGAATATTAACATCAAATGATTTTGGTCGTTTGTCGTTTTAAATTCACAAGTAATTGTCTCAAATTTCCTGACATATTTATCTGTGACCAGTTGTTGTGCGATCAGATGATCGGCGGACAATAATAGTGTTAGATCCAAACATTTATTTGATTTTTCACGATTTTGCATGAATTTTTCACATGTAATTCCCACCCCATCTCCGAACGGGCTTAGTACGCAGAACCTGTGCGTATTAAAATACTTTATAATAATCGCAGATGCCTAAGCGGGTTAAAAGAACAATTCTAAATGTCACCGAACAACAACGAATTGGATAAAGTTCGAATTCTGACATCTTTAAAGCCCTTTTGAACTGTTGTCATTTTCTACACCGCGTGGACATTGTTACTTCGCACACATATCGAACTTTGCTATTAAGCAAACGTGATCGGTTAGATTTGGAACTGTATCCAGAATTTTCTAAGAGTATTTCTTTTGGATTACACTTCTTCGTGTCCATCGATCACACGTTTGGATTTGTTTCTTAGCTGTGTAGCGGCAATCTTTCCTCTCTGTTCTAGCACTCCGGCACCATCGTTGTTGAACGCAGGTGATAACATTTACATTCGATTTTATTGGCAAAATGTATAAAGAGGTTGAAATTCAGTTAGGAAGTTTATATTATCTTGATTTGTCTTCAGTAATCATCGCTCAGAAGGTAAAACACATGATGGACCATCTTCTCCACAGGTATTCTGTTGCTTGTGGCTCTCAAAGTCAGTTCCATTGTCATACCAGTTACAACAACAACAACAACAACAACAATAATAATAATAATAATAATAATAATAATAATAATAATAATAATAATAATAATAATAATAATAATAAATAACAATAATAATAATAAATAGTAGTAATAATAATAATCTAGGCTGCCTTGTTATTCAAGACGACTTTCGCGCTTTGGTCACATGGCTTACATCAGGAGGCAGTCAGCCAACTTAAGTAAGTAAAATCTCATGGATTTATATAGCGCTTTGGTAAGTAGTACAACAGTAGTTACTTATTCCTAATTTTTATTTCTTAGAATATCTACCGGCAAGGTGACTGATCAGCCAGACAATGGTCAACATATCCGAAGGACAGTGAGTAACCACAATAATTTAGGGAATAAGTTAACCAGATTTTCGGTAAAAAGAAGTAACCAAAGTGATCTACTATTGTCAAGTCCTCTCAAACACCGTAGGACGAAAGAACATTGTCGCATATCACAGCGGGTTTATACACAGTAGAGATCATACTAAACCACTTTACAGTAAGCTGGTTTTGAATTGATTTACCTGGAAAAGGTCTTTGTTAGTCACGTTTTTGAATCATTTACCTGGAAAAGGTCTTTGTTAGTCACGTTTTTGAAGCATTTACCTGGAAAAGGTCTTTGTTAGTCACGTTTTTGAGGCATGCGGATGATGTATGTAGTATCGAGTGATTCATGCAGTGTTTCCTAATTTGGATGGTGAGATGCGTAAAGATGTTATGAGCGCTGTTTAGGGGTAGTGCAGCTACAGTCACATAACGAACATGCAGGGTGGTATTTCAGAGTCGGACCAGGGAATGTGAATGGGGTGGGTGGGAGAATTAGACCAGTCGGTAGAATTTTTAATTGTTCCATTATGCTAAGTACAGGTTAATAAAATAAGTTCATGACGGCATGAAAATTCCCCTTGCTGTGTGGATCATTGGGGGAAGTCAGTAAGCAGTGACCAGAAATTCCTGCCCCACCCCACTGCGACCATGGCGGAGTTCATGATGTGACGACCAGTCTAGAAACAAGTTTCAGAAACACTGTCGGGTGATTTTAACAAAAGTTCTATCTTTGAACCAACCAGTGGGGTGCAGAGGGATGGGGCGGTGGCCCCCGGACATCCATCAGAATAGGGGCATCCAAATTGTCTCGGCGACCTTTTTGGGTCGTTAGTACCTAACACCGAGGTGGCGGAGGGGTATCCAAATTTATATTGGCTCCGCCGGGGGCGTATCCACCACTCTTGGCACGCCGCCACCGGAACCAACACACCAAAGAAAGCAGGATGAGTTTAAGACTTACAACAAGCTTTGCTTATCTTTCAATTTCGCACAACCAACAAGTCGAACAGAAGCGCCACAATCTCTTAATTGTTTTGAATAATTCTTTTCTCAGATGGATTCTGCGAAAGTTCGAAGAGAATTTAACAGGACGTACAGTAAGAGGCCTGGTCTGTGCGAAACGCAACGCTACGCGCTGCAGTTTTCCGAGGAATCGTGGATTTATTTTGTTATTAAAACCAACTTGAAAAGATTTTTAGAATCGTCACCAGATTCAGTTCTGGCTGATATTTTCTTCATATGCTACCCGATCTTCATCTCTTGTAACTCTTTTCTTCGTCCTCTGAATCAATCATCTCTCAAAATTTGCAATCGTGCTTTTTCATATGCTGCACTGGACCTTTGGAACTCAATTCCAGCATCCCTCCGCTGTCTACACCATGGTCAAATAACAAATTCTGAGTCGCAATTTCTTTCCCTTCTTGCATCGCCTCCTCAAGTTTTTTCTTTCTAAACTCAAAGAATTTCTCTTCTAAAATAATTTTCTCCGTAGCTGTAACGTCCCACCCACCGGCCCTTTGGATTAAATGACCCTGCATGAATGACCCCACCTTTGGCTATAGCCACTTCATTCTAAGATCAAGTGCCTAGGAATAAGGAGCTACTTTGGTGCTGCTTTTGAATGCGCTATAGAAATTAACGAGATTTTACTTACTTATGCCATCGGTGAATGGCTGAAATAATCTGGTCTTTTACGGATGGATTTGTAATACCATCAATTGACACTCTTAGAGAACTGGTGCAACAATAGTGTATTATTATTATTATTATTATTATTATTATTATTATTATTATTATTATTATTATTATTATTATTATTATTATTATTGGACCACTTACTCCAAACCGGCTCGTAAGAGATTCGATGTAACAAGTTGGTGTTAATCTCCGATAGATATGAATGGAAATCGTGATGAAATAGGTTGAAAAAATTCACGTTAAAGATCTAAGATGGTTCTGGTATGTATTGAAATGTCAAGCATCTAACCGATCGTTTTATTTCGTATCGATGAGTCCATCAAAACAACCCGGAACTCATGGTTAATTCAATGATTTCCTGCTTCGTGGCTTAGAAATCGTTTGCCGAACGTGCGTCGAATAAAATATTTTCTGACAAGAAAACGGTTAAATACATCGTTAGAGACATCGTTGTCTCTATGTCTAGAAATCTTTTTCTCGAGTCGATGTCATCATGGCGTCACGACGACTCTTTCCGCTGGTGTCACGCGGCGTGTATTGACGTCATTTTGGCGTCAAGATGACTCGGGTCTAACGATGATAACGCTTCGCAGTGAGTTAGAAGAAGCGAGTCATTATGCACAGTAGAACTTCGATATAACAGACTCGGTTATAACGAAATCTCGGTGGCAACGTACCGCATTGTACGGTCCAGTGTGATGCGCTACCGTATTGGATGGCATTGGATAAAACGTACCTTTGACATACTGTAGCGCACTAAATTTTACAGACTCGTTAAGCACGTTATAACGATGTTCTACTATAAGCGTGAGTAAGTAAGTAAGTAAAATCACGTAATTTATATAGCGCTTTTTAAAGTTGTACAGTAGTAGCTGCTTATGCTTATGCGTGTTTGCATTGCGTCGTCAAATGACGTCATAGAACGTCGATTGCGTCACACCGTCGTCAAATGACGTCGTATAACGTCGATTACGTCACATCGTCACCAATTGACGTCATAGAACGTCGACCGCGTCACATAGTCGTTTCCATGGTTTTCTGTCTTGCGCAGTTTTCGGTCGTCAGCGACATGTATTCTTCGGTCTCTTTTCCGTTTCCGGTCGGTTTCAGACCGGAAAGGAACATGCCTCTGAACGTAGCGCGAAACTGTCGGCTCATGCCGCAGTAGATGAAGAAATTCAGCGGATAGCTGAGCAGGATGAAGAAGTTGATGAAGAGGGTCGCCAGTTGGTTGGAGTCGGGATCGACCAGGGTCAGCTCGAAGGTGTTCTGAACGATCAGGACGATGAGGAGAATGGCGAGCGGGAACTCGACGAGGAGAAACACCCCGACAACGGCCACCAGCATCAGCGTCGTGCAGTTGCTCTCCGCCAGGCGGCGCGATTCGCTCCGTCGGTTCTGCTTCAGCAGCTGGCGCCGGCGCTCCTGCGCGCACCGCATGGCGTTCACCAGCAGGACGTTCAGCACGACGAGCCCGACGCACGACAGGAGATGGATGAAGACGACGCGGAACCAGTAGTAGACGTTGAAGTACGCGTTCGAATACTCGCGGATCCACGGAACCAGCGCGTGGCGGCACGCCTCGACCGAACGGGTCGGGTCGACCCTGGACGGCAGCCGCACGGCGCGGTACTCGACCTCGAAGAAGCGGCACACCTGCGACAGAACGGCGACCAGGTAGATGGCGCCGATGACGCGAACGAAGATGCGGATGGTGCAGATTTCGCGCGCGCGCATCGGATGGCAGACGTAGATGTAACGCTGGACCGCCAGGGACACCGTCAACCAGATGGAGGCGGTGTGGAAGATCGTCGGCAGGTAGTCGGTGAGGCAGTGGTAGGCGTGGCACCAGCCGTACGGGACCCAGTCGCGGTAGTTTTCCATCGTGAAGAAGTAGACGAAACAGGGGACCGGCCAGACGCCGGTCAGAAGGTCAGACGTTGCTATGGCGACGAGGATGACGTTCGTGGGGTTGATCATGTTCGGTCGTAGCAGAACGGCGCAGACGAGACAGTTGGTGACGACGGTGACGAGTACGAGCACGGGAGACGCGTACCCGCTGATCGGTACTCCGAACGGGGTGTCGTACAGGTAGAAGACCCCGGCGGTGCCGTTCTGCCCGCCTCCCGCCGCCGCCGCTATTCCATTAAGGTCTTCCGTGTTGTCCGCAACGCTGACGTCCTCCCTCCGCGTCGAACTGTCGTTTGCCATTTTCCCGACCGGATGTTACGGGGCGCGTTGTTTCCTCTTCCGGTGGCGCCGCCGCCGAAGTTCGCCGAACTGGAAACGAAGAGTCGTTAGGGCGTGAACTGTAATTGGCCGACGCTCCCGCTCTGCCTTGTTTATGTGGCGCTGTGAGTTATGTAATCAAAGCAGAAACCTATCGCAAACACGACTTTCATCTGCATAATTACTCACAGAATATATATACACGTCTAATTATCTACAGAAGTCTGAGTGCGTGCAAGAGCATTTATTTGCATATGTATGTATATGTATACATGTAAATAGACGTGTATATAGGCTAAAAGTAAAGTAAAGGTTTTCACCCGTAGGCTCACGCCCGTAGGGTCCGGTGCTGATCCCCGTATTTAGTAGCCAGCAGCCCATAGGTGGCTAAGCCATACATCGGCGGACGGTGGCCAGCCTCTTCCGCCGAACCTATGGTTACTATCGCAATGTTGCCATTGCTACTCATTTTGATGTTACTACCGCCCTCTATATAGGCTATATACATATAAATATATATATAGCCAAAGTAAAAAATTCGCATGTGACATTAACACACACGCATGCATATATATATATATATCTATAATATTAAGATTCTTATCTGTATGTCTCTCTGTCTGTTACCTTCAAGCGTTCTGATTGGTTGACTATTGGTAGACGGTTTAGACCGTTTAGTCCTTACGTCGCGATGCGTTGGTGGGCGAGCGTTGACTATTGGTAGACCGTTTAGTCCTTACGTCGCGATGCGTTGGTGGGCGAGCGTTGACTATTGGTAGACCGTTTAGTCCTTACGTCGCGATGCGTTGGTGGGCGAGCGTTGACTATTGGTAGACCGTTTAGTCCTTACGTCGCGATGCGTTGGTGGGCGAGCGTTGACTATTGGTAGACCGTTTAGTCCTTACGTCGCGATGCGTTGGTGGGCGAGCGTTGACTATTGGTAGACCGTTTAGTCCTTACGTCGCGATGCGTTGGTGGACGATGTTCGAAGACGACGTTGCTATTGGTAACAATTGTTCGTAGAACCGGTTTAAGTCATTGCAGCGTCAGAGGGCTGGGCGTGCGACGACGTTGCTATTGGTAACAATTGTTCGTAAATACATTTAACGTATACGTGTACAGCGTCACAAATGGCCAAAAACGTACATAGGCCTAATTATTACGTGGCGCACAGCTTGGCTAGGTGGCGGTGTACTTCATTGAAATGTTGTTCAGCATGAATTCAATGATTGGGTATTAGGTATAGGTATTGGATTAGTATTATCCTGCACTGCGAGCGAAGCGAGCGAGCGAAGGAGCATCGTTCTAGTATATATATATATATATATATATATATATATATATATATATATATATATGTGTGTGTGTGTGTGTGTGTGTGTGTGTGTGTGTGTGTGTGTGTGTGTGTGTGTGTGTGTGTGTGTGTGTGTGTGTGTGTGTGGCGGTTCCACATGAGGGATAAATGGGGATTCATTCCCCACCGGACCTTTATGCTTATTAAACTATTTTTGGGTAAAATGGTAAAATGACGGGAAAAAACTGCGGATGACCTTTGCTTGCTTGTCAACCAATTTTTCGGTAAGAATCGAGTAAAATTCGGGAAAATTGCCTTTTTTGCTTGTCAGCCTTTTTCGTTTTCGGCAAAGTTTATCGATTTCCCCCTCTCTTTTTATTCCTCCACCAACTTCCTATGAATTCATTTCATTCCCCCTCCCACACACACCCCAAGAAATCCTGGAACCGCCACCATAGTGTTCTTAGTTCCCGTCCTTAATTAATTGCTTAATAATTAATAATTCATAATTAATCGACGCACGATTCAATATTATATTAAGACAGACTGTTTCTACAACGTTAGACAGCAGCTGCATCGTAAAGGATAATCGAGTTACTGTATGTGGGCGCTGCCTTTGTTGTCTACAGATACGATATGTTTTATGCAATAGCTTACGCTTGCTGGATTAGAGACGCCGTAATCTATAATTATATAAGTGAATTATGCAGCACTTATTCTGTTGATCTGATTTTGTTACTTAATGAAGTTTGTCTTTATTCGAGGTCAAAGCATTGGGGTGGACTCTTAGGACACGAGCAAAGAGAAAGAGATGGAAGATCACCAGTCCACATTCTGTCCTGCGCAAGTCGCTTGCGTTATTTTTTCATTTTAAAATGTGAACACTCAGGATTATTTATAGGATTATTAATTTGGAGAGTGTCGGTATATTTTAGAGGTCTCCTGCCGCCGATAAAAGTCTGACAAGCAAAAAAGTCACCCGGGCTCAGATTGGGGGAAAGTGTTGAGGGGGCGTTAGAGTGTGTAAAAATATACCTGTGAGCATTGCTCTTGAGAGACGTCCTTTTTGTCTGCTGGGAAAGCAACAACTTGTTCGAAAAGGGAAGATGATTTTGGCGCGAAGAAAGGGTAAGTGGTATGCATAGAGTGGTGGACGCCCGGGGCCAAAAAATTGTCCCCACCCCCATCTGTCTGATCTGAGAGTTGACGAGCAAAAAAAGTATCGCTAAGTCGATTTTGGCGACCCCCTCTGATCGGCCTCCGGGGCCATCGGCCCACCGGCCCCTCCCCTCTGCACGCTACTAGAAAGGGCCCATGAATCCTTCAGTTGAAAATGGGCGTATCCCCCTCGGTCAGAGATGGCAATGGTTCAATGGGTCAAATGGCTCAGCAATACTTGATGGGCTGTTGGGGAGGGGAGGGGTTCCTGACTCATGATCATAGGCGTAAACTTCTATTAGACCTCTAGACTTTTTGAATGGACACCATAGGGTAGGGGGAAGATACAGAGGTTGAGCCCCTTCCATTTTTTCATACAAGTTTACGCCAATGTCCACGACCCATCAAAATGCAGGCTTGCGAAGGCAGTTGTGCAGCGATGAGTTATCAAAATCACGTTCATCAACAAATAAATAGTTTCAATACCAGTGTTGGTTCCAAGAATCCTTGGTGGGGGATACAATAAATTTCTAAGAAGTCGGTGGGGGGATGCAACGAAATCCCGAAAAAGTTTGACAAGCAAAAAAGGTCATCATCTCCGTGCATATTGCCACACAAGGATCATTGGCGTAATTTAAAGGGCTTGAGGGGGTATGCTGAAATTTAATAAGTTCGAAAAATAACTTTTATTATGTGTTCTGCAAAAACATGCAGTGTTTCAGTTTATTAATAAAACCACCTTTACCGTAATTGTAACGTCGCCGTAACAATACATTTATTAATTATATATGGAGCGCATGCTTTCTTACAGTTTTCTCGACTTTACTGTATTTTTTTACTAATTGTACAAATTAAGTTCTGACGCAAATTTGTCTGAAACAAATTTTAAAATATTTTGCGGTACAAACGAAGGGAAGGACCAAAGGAGGTATGCTATGGACCAGGAGCATATACGCCCTAAATACGTCACTGACAATGATATAGCGGCTCGGACTCCCTGAAAACGCTGACAAGCAAAAAAAGAGCTCGGTGGGGGATGCATCCCCAGTCATCCTCAACGTAGAACCGCCCCTGTTTATTACAATTTTGCATCTACCTATAATAACGACAGCGCTTTTGTATGGTTGTAGGCCAATAGATTTGATGTTCCATCCACGGGCTGAAACTACTACCAACGTCTTCATGTCCTGACATGGGTATTTTTGGAGAGGTCATGTCCTTGATTCTGTGGACATGGGTTTTTTGCTTACAAAGCAAAATGTTAAAAAAGGTCATCGCTAGTTTATTCCTGCCTTTTGCATCTTTTACGCCTTTAAAAGTCCGACAAGCAAAAAAGAGCCATCATTAGTGTTTTCTGTGGGCTACTTCTTTGCTTCTCCATCTAACGTCCTGAAAAATCTGACAAGCCAATACGTTTCATGCTGAGAAATTAGGACACGACCGTTTTTCTGATCAGATTTGCGCCTCTGGTTCCATCGATACTCAACGTTACTTATACTATTCCAGGACACATGCGTAACATGGAATCATGGGTCAGGGGTTCAGTGGACCGTATGGGTCAAGGTTCATTTTTAGTGACCAAATTGTCATCTCTGACCATGGCTGCCATGAGTTTAGCCTTTTTCTTCTTTTACTCCCTCAAAGCCTTCCCTGGGGAGAGATCCTCAGTCCGTCCTCATCAAAGAATTACAAGAAGATATTGTTAGCATACTCGAAGCTCTATCTTAGCCAGCCTAAGCCAGTGGTTCTTAACTTTTTGTGATTACGTACCCCTAAAGCAAGTATAAGAGAGCGAAGTAGCCTACCCCATATCAGCCTCCAATACCTTATCTGATGACAAAAGTTTATGCTCCGTAATATATTGAAAAATTATTAACTGCAAACGTACTTCTGTCACGGATTGTACACAAGCCATAACGTGAAATGTTTCTTTTGCCATTTCTAATTTATTACAAACATTTCTACAGTGTTTGTTAAGTGTACATTGTAGTAATAGTCTTTTAAACAGACTTTATTTCCAGATCATTCTGCGTACCCCACAACGTCCCTCAAGTACCCTCAAGCGATACAAGTACCCCCGGTTAGGAACCACTGATCTAAGCAACGAAACTTAGATTTCTCTGATTTGCTGATTAGAGGAGAATGGGGAAACAACTCATCGCATAGACTGTTCAGCCTTAGTATCTTATGAAACGCCTGACGAATGTATCGAGTCATTTGAGTGCTATCAAAGAGAAACGAATCTATCAAAATAAGAGTTCATAAAATTTCCGACTTTCAGAATTCACGAGTAATATTGAAAAGAATCGATCCCACGAGAACCAAGACGACGCTGACCTATGAACTTCAAATATAACTCATCCGCTGGGGGTTCTGTCGGATACTAGGAACTACGTTGCGCTATATGAACCAAGTACCGTAACGATGACATATTACTATCTTTCAACAACAACATTTCAATTCGGTATTTGTCTTCAGGGAGCTGTAAGCGTGATGGAAAATTCCAAGGTTTCTAGGAAAAATAGATTTCCACTTTCGGGTTTAGTCTACTTTCGCAGATGCATCAAGTTTGGGGCCGTGTTCCAGGAAATCCGTTGATTCATTCGTTGTCGGATACCAATTGGACTCAAAGTTCCAGAAGATTGGAATCGATCCATCTTACGACGGAAACTAGTTTCCAGGCGCAGTAATATTTTTTTAGAATCGTTATAAAGCAATCAGGCATTTAAGTTATAGGCCTATGCTAGTTTGATTAAATGCATAGTGATAAAAGTACAGAAATTATGAAGAACTGAAATTTAATAGGCTATGTGTGCTGTTCTGGCATTGTATACTGCGAATTGTGTTATTTTTCTGTACAATCAAAGATAACATAGCCTATGACCTATGTAGTGGACCAACAGAAGTAGAATAGAGCAGCCAGAGTGTGACCGATGACGCTTCGCTGACGCCCTGTGTATAGATTGGAATCAGTGGGAGGGGGGGGTCAGTAGGCAGTGGCCAGGAATTCCCTCCTAGCCTCTAATGCCACACTCAAATGAATTTTTGGATGTAAAAACAGACCTGTAGGCCTACAGCAAACCCGCATTAACACCAGACTTGGAACCGGGTCACTGGGTCATTCGGGTCACCTTTGTCCACCGGATCATCTTTATGACCCGGTTATAGACCCGGTATTAATTAAAATCTTCTTCAGATGCTAATCATGCAGGTTCATCAATCCTGGAAAGGCTGAAGATACTGTCCGCTTGATATTAGTTAGGTCCACAGATACAAGTAATTGATTTTATCACTGAGGGATATTGGTATTATTACTCTATGGAATGTTATAAAATGCAATGAAAAATTCTATGGTGTGATGACAACGTTTAATTGACGTCATTGATAAATATTCAAATATTAGAACCAATGACTGGGTCACCGGGTCACTGGGTCACTTTTATATCTGGTCACTGGGTCACCGGGTCTCAAAATGTGACCCAGTTCCAAGTCTGATTAACACGCACTTTAGATATAAGCGAGCGTTCACTTTAAACCGATGATCTGCGCAGTGTGCAAGTCTTGCTTTACCGTTGACTATAGATCTAAAATATCCCAGTTAAAAACTGAATTAATCTACATGTAATTTCCTTTCTAATGCGCTATTCTGCGCTCTTCCCAAATGCTAGTTCTGTTTCTGAACAGAAGATGAAGTTAATATCAGAATTCCGGTACACCGGCCAATCGTACGCGTCGGCAGAGAAATTCTAGTTCTATTTTCTAGTTCTATTATGTTCTATTCTAGTTCTATTTCTGAACAGAAGATGAAGTTATTATCAAATTTCCGGCCAATCGTACGAGTCGGCAGAGAAATTGATGCCTCAATAAAGTCTTGCATGGACGAATACATGATGCATGATAGATTCTCTTCTATTGCGTAACTCACGAGGCGAATGGGTAGCGTTTTGACGGCTCTATCGAGAAGAAACTCGTAAATCTCTGCTCTTATTATTTATCATCGTTATACGTTCTCTCTGCCAGCCCGAGTGTGACCGGTGACGCTTCGCTGACGCTGCGTGATGACGACGACGGCGTCATACGATGACGTTGGTTCGTCGAACGTGACGTCAATGACAGGCAGTGATACTTTGCAAAAGCTGGTCCGAAATTAGCGCTTTTGCAGAACGTTTCACGGCCCGTCACTTGCGTCAGTGTAGTTTCTGTCAGGTTCCTTGACGATGTATCCTTTCTGAAACATTCTTACGATAGAACATCTAGTGCAGAAGTTAGTAGAGTGGTAATAACGGTGGACGATAGAGCAGAAGGTCGTGGGTTCGAGACCCGCAGGAGCCCTAAGGTCGACTCAGCCTCACCCGCTAAAGGGCGGTGGTAAAATGAGGAGCAGTGGTAAAAGCTGCGAAAGGTCAAACAGGTACACTGCATGTACGCGATGCACTGGCAGAGTATCCGCGATATTGCACGCCTGCCTGAGGGCTACAGAAACGGAGATCAGCTCCGCTTTATGAGCCCGTGAGGCTCGGGAAAGCAGTTCGACTTTAATTTGAGGGGCATTCAATTAACTCTAGAAAAGGGCCAGCAATATTGTATGACTGTTCCACGAGGTCCAGGCATATATGCATATTTTTAGTTATAAAAATATAGTTCATGTGTTATAGAGAACAGATAAGTTGAAAGAAAGACACACACGATTTTTTTCGTAAGTAATAGAAAACAAGTTATTTATCATTTCAGTGCCTTCACGGGCCATTTCACACCCCTTAGCGGGCATGATCTGACCCGCGGACCGCCATTTGAACACCCTCAATCGACTCCCTTGCTTTCAAAATCCAAGATATAATATCATCGTCGCTTGATCTCAATTTAAGGGTAATATTTAAGCGATCTCAGACTACAAAGGCGCTATATAAACCCACGAGATTTTACTTACTTATCCATGTATACTGAACGCACAGCAAGTAGAGTGAGTGTGAACAATCTATATTGGCTCTTCTGGGAGATGTTACTACGAGAGAAAAATATGACCCGAAAAATTTAGACGTCGGAAAGAAATTTCAAAGAGAATTCAATCCAACAGTTCTATTAGAGCTTCGTTAGGCCTATTATCGGCTCTAGAAGGCAATAAGACATCCGAGCGGTGCGAAGGGTTTCCTTTGTCGGATCATTTCTAGATTGTTGCGACGACTAGCGCTAACCGTCTCCCTCTCTCTCTCTCTCTCTCTCTCTCTCTCTCTCTCTCTCTCTCTCTCTCACTCTCTCTCTCTCTCCAGACTCTGTCTCTGTCTACAGTCTGTCTGTCTCCGTCTTTCTGTGTCTCTTTCTTCTGTTTCTCTGTCTCTGTCTGTCTCGGCCCTGGTCGTTCCAGATATTTCCTCTGCAGCATATAACGCTATATCTGTCAGCATCGATTGATACTGCCTCGTGCAGTTCTTATCAAAAGTTATTCCGCCACATACATGTAAATTGATTTCTCATTCTGTTGCTTCAAGAGGACACGGAAACCGAGATGAGAAAAGTTATTGCCTGCATGATGCATCACGAGTCACGACTCAACACTGAGACATGAAATCGTTGCCGTTAACGAGCTTTCTTCAAGAGAGAACTTAGACCAGACTTTATTTTACAGCGCACAAGCGTTCAAAATCTAATGGAGTCGTCAAATGCGCAGATCCTCGATTCATTGCTCTGATATTTCAACCGCGACCATTGACTCATAAATGAAGTCACCTCTACGTGTGCCTGCCATAGAGTTAGCTATCTTATCAGGGTGCTCAATTTCTGAGAAGCCAGCAAGCACTTGCATGAAAACATAATGGCGCTTCTGTGGGAGAAATGACATTTGACTCTGCGAATATCTGTTTTTGCCTGATTTTCGCTACTACCCTAGAGAAATTTGTAATCTTAATAACTAATATTAACTTTCTATATTCTGATTCTTTTCTAGTTTAGTATAAGTTAGTTAGTTAAGTCTCCTGCGTCATTATGTATTTTGTTATAATGCTGAACTTATATCAGTATTTCTGTTATGTTGCTGATCTTGTAATAATAAAAAAATGACGACGACGACGACGATGATGATGATGATGATGATGATGATGCGTGAAAAATATCAATGCTAGCATGTAAATTTGCGATTACTAGTATTTTAAAGACAGTCACAGCTTCGATTGCTCAGTTTAAGGCAGGGTTGAGGGCAACATTTTGATAATTTGCCTCTCATATGACATGACATATGACATATGACATGACATATGACATACATGTGACATGACATATGACATGACATATGACATGACATATGACATGACATGACATATGACATGACATATGACATGACATATGACATTTTGGAGAGACGAACTTTAAACTTCTTCTTTTTCAATTGTTTTTTTGTGCGGGGGCGAAGTTCTCCCGTTTCCGAATTGAAATTATTGCTATGAATTTTACATGCTTCTACTGCCCCTCCTCCGTGAGAGCAGAACCACCGTGTTGACTATATCTGTTCATATTTCACAGCTTACAGCAGCAGCAGCAGCAGCAGCAGCAGCTGTAGCCGGAAAAAACCTAGAATTTCTCTTCATATCCGATCCTCTTGAATTTGCTTCATCGTTGGATTTCACTTACTGAACCTTTCTCAGCTGCATTAACAGGTCCAGCTGTTTATCAGCAATCTTCCAGCTTCTAATATCAAGTCGCTGCCTGCCGCGCAGATGTTTTGTTTAACATCGACTGTCCCAGGTGGAAGGCATCGTGATCTTTTACCGGTCCAAGGTATCATGAGCGCCCGTACCCTCCTCCATATAAACGTTTGGCAGTCAGATGTCAAACATCACAGATGAACTTCTTGACAAGAAAAAAACTTTTCTCCGAATGACGGATTACTAAAACCAAAAAATGAAATCTTGTTTTGAGAAAATTTCTTTCCAAAATGTCATACTTTGTTACTTCTCAAACGATTTTGCCTTTGCCTAATAGCAAGTTCAACGTATTGGAATGCAGATTCTTATTTTATGTGCGATTCGATACTAATAAACTAATTTGATACTGATTTAGTAGTAGTAGTAGTAGTAGTAGTAGTAGTAGTAGTAGTAGTAGTAGTAGTAGTAGTAGTAGTAGTAGTAGTAGTAGTAGTAGTAGTAGTAGTAGTAGTAGTAGTAGTAGTAACGCGATTTTAGGCCACGTTAGCCTATGTGAAAACCACTGTAATAACTTTCTAGTATACATTCAAAAATCTTGTTTTGAAACCTTCCTGGCCAAAACTTGGATATGGCGACCTAAAAATGATTGCTGTAGTAGGTCCGAAGTTCTTCTGATATTGTTTTTGCTTATTATGATCTTTAAAAAATCCTGATGGATTCTCCAAATGAAACCTACGGCTGGGCCAGGGCAAAGGTCAGAGTATCGGCCGAAAAGAAGACAATATAATGCTACTAAATCTTGGCTTATAAGCTTCTCTTTGTTTGCGGCTACCGACTATTAATGTCTCTTTGCACCCACGCTGCTAAATTGCCGAGCCAGCAAGGTGTGAAAGAAGGCAGCAGAGTGTCGGCGCCAATTGTCACTTCAAACGATGCCGACTGAAAGATCAAAGACCACACAGCGTCGCGCGTTCTCTGTCCGCTGTGATTAATGATTCAAGAGAATCGGGGAATCGGGGAAGGTAACACAATTTGGCAAACCCTTTGGTACACACTGGCCTTTGTTTGTCGCTGACAACCAGGATACCAGTCCCTTATCCATTTAATTTTATTTTGCTTAGACCCAAAGAAGCGGAGTCCGTTTGGATCGCCGTTGCACCATCCCAATACTACGTTTCTTGAAAAAATCACTCTGCTTTGTTCACAATATTTGTTTTTCGACAAAGCACTTAAACGCTGAAGAAGAAGGAAGC
The DNA here is from genome assembly GCA_018105865.1 of Metaphire vulgaris. Taxonomy (NCBI): domain Eukaryota; kingdom Metazoa; phylum Annelida; class Clitellata; order Crassiclitellata; family Megascolecidae; genus Metaphire; species Metaphire vulgaris. The sequence goes on along the minus strand of CM030832.1, from coordinate 44,464,183 downwards.
GAAGCAGAAGGAATATGAGGAGGAGAAGAAGAAGAAGAAGAAGAAGAAGAAGAAGAAGAAGAAGAAGAAGAAGAAGAAGAAGAAGAAGAAGAAGAAGAAGAAGAAGAAGGAACAGCAGCAGAACAGCAGCAGAAGAAGGAGATGGAGGAGAAAAAGAAGGAGCAGCAGCAGAACAGCAGCAGAAGAAGGAGATGGAGGAGAAAAAGAAGGAGCAGCAGCAGAAGAAAAAGAAAATGTTGATGATGAAGAAGAACAAGAACAAGAACAAGAAGAAAGAAGAGAAAGAAGAAACAGCAGCAGAAGAAGCTGACGAAGCTGACGAAGAAGAAGAAGAACAAGAACAAGAAGAACAAGAACAAGAAGAACAAGAACAAGAAGAAAGAAGAAAGAAAGAAGAAGCAGAAGAAGGAGATGGAAGAAGGAAGAAGAAGAAGAAGAAGAAGAAGAAGAAAGAACAAGAAGAAAAAGAAAAAAAGTTAATGATGAAGAAGAAGAAGAAGAAGAAGAAGAAGAAGAAGAAGAAGAAGAACAAGAAGAAGAAGAAAAAGAAGAACAAGAACAAGAAGAAAGAAGAGAAAGAAGAAACAGCAGCAGAAGAAGCTGACGAAGCTGACGAAGAAGAAGAAGAAGAAGAAGAAGAAGAAGAAGAAGAAGAAGAAGAAGAAGAAGAAGAAGAAGAAGAAGAAGAAGAAGAAGAAGAAGCAGAAGAAGAAGCTGACGAGCTGACGAAGAAGAAGAAGAAGAAGAAGAAGAAGAAGAAGATGGAAGAAGAAGAAGCAGAAGAAGAAAGAGAAGAAGAAGAAGTAGAAGAAGGAGGAGGATGATAAGAAGAGGAAGAAGAAGAAGAAGCAGTAAAAGCCTCCCGCCAATCTCGATTAAATCTCGCGAATTAGATGCAACGTCACGACCTCGCGAGATTTGCAGGAGATCAATGGCGTCGAAACCGCGTCGGCAATTAGCGGATCTCACGCGGACGAAAGAACTGGAACAAGACCGAGCGTGACGCCACCCAGCCACTCTTGTTGCCCGTTCTTCTAGGAACGGGATGGAAATCCAATTCCTAAATACAAACTGTTTGGTCGATCCGAAGAATTCAATTACAAATTTATCCGTCAATTGAAAACATTCAAACGGTCAATGAGACGTCACTCAATGCGTGGGATTGATTAAATACTCGTCACGCTTTCAGATTCCATGATTGAAGACTTAGTGTTTATTTTCTTACTTTCTCACCATTCATTTAAACGCATCCTGTAGTGACGTGATCTTCAAGTAGCTTTGGAGGCATTAATAATTATAATTATTATAATAAGCCTGAGTGAATACCACCATCTGACTATACCAACATTTAATAATGGAAAATTATGGCAAAGACACTAGAAGCATTTAAACGAGAATTGAAACTTGCTCTGTCTGTTCGTTGTTATCAAGAACATAGATCGTTCGATATGCCATCCTAATCAGTCCATTATTATTATTATTATTATTATTATTATTATTATTATTATTATTATTATTATTATTATTATTATTATTATTATTATTATTATTATTATTAGTAGTAGTAGTAGTAGTAGTAGTAGTAGTAGTAGTAGTAGTTAGTAGTAGTACTACTACTACTACTACTACTACTACTACTACTACTACTACTACTACTACTACTACTACTACTACTACTACTACTTACTACTAATCCATTTAAATAATTATTGAATCCATTTATTGTTTTAACTGTTACTGCCTTTCCGTCTAAACTGTTTAATTTGTCCACAAACCTCGCACTGAAATAATTTTCTCCCTTGGTCCCACGCTCTTCCTGAACTATTTAGATATTTGCATATATTACCTCTTTTGCTGCTATAGTTGCTTTCATTCTACTACTTTCTGTACTTTTGCTTTCTTATTTTATTACAGCAGCTTATTTTTATATAATTATTTACTTTAATAACGTTTATTTTAACTTCTGCGCCATATCACTGCTTAGCTCTTTGTTCACTTACATGTTCGTTTAAAAAACTGTCACAAGTTTTTATTTCTACAATTTGTAAGTACTAGAGTGGAAGAACTGCGTTACGTTGGAACGTAAAATTCTCTAAATTGACGATTCAAATTGTTATAAATAAAAGAAAACTGCCTGTAACATTTTACACAAAATTTCGTATGCTACACGAGAAAGATCAATGATTTGGTCAGAAACGATAGTCATAAATATGCAGAGGTCCGCTTGAAAACCCTTGGATTTGAGAGCAAATAATCCAACCGCTCATTTGGTCGCAGCTGTTCTAAGCCTAGTAAGCCCCCACTCATCTCGTATTCTTCTGTTCTTTTGTCACAAAAACATTGACGACTTAACTCGCGTTAATAAATAATTCACCGCGCATTTGTTGCTCTTGTATATGGCCTACGTCAGCCACTATTAGAGTTCTTCACTAAGCTCGTTTCTAAGCAACCTTGGTGAATAAGTTTCTTTTCAAGTAATCCATGGATACATCGTGCATCCATGGATATCCTAAGGGTTAGTCTTTTATGGTTCTCGTTCTGGATAGTCACATTAGGACAGAGTTTAATCTAGACTCCTGATTTCCAGCAGGGGGAAACTGAAAAAGCCGGAGGAAAACTGACAAAGCCGAGGGGGAATTCTGCTAGGGGGGCTGCTGTTAGTCCATGTACTATGCCAAAATTTCCGGGAGGGCGGGGGTTGAAATTTCCGGGAGGGGGAAAAAGGGCAATTCCCCCCTTCGGAAACGGCCTAGATTAAATACTGCGTTAGGATATCCACTATTTCTGAATATTCAGACTATTAATAAATTATGAAATGACTGTTCTTTTAGAAGCTGACTAAATGGACGACGTATTGCTAGCAAACAGCAACACAACGAGCAGAGTATTTCTACTTGAGTGGAGCATTCCCCACTCATCCCATTCCCTCCAATTCCAGGCACGTCGGAACGAATTTTCCGCAGGGAGGTGCAGAAATGCAGATTTTCCTTAAGAAAAAAGTTCTATTTCGCATTTTAAAAAGCTTATACCCTGTACATACAAGCAAAAAAAGGTCCTCACGCACGGAATTTACTCTCTTATACTCCTGACGAGCAAAAAAGGTTTATCTTCTTCCAGGGTATGCAGCTGCACCCCATGCACCTCTTCTTCCAGGGGTATGCTGCACCCCTGATTTTTCCAGGGGGTGCAGCTATGCACTTCCTACGGGCCTGTCCAATTCATAATTACAATTCATTATCAAATGATAAATAATAATAATTATTATTATTATTATTATTATTATTATTATTATTACTATTACTACTACTACTACTACTACTACTACTACTACTACTACTACTACTACTACTACTACTACTACTACTACTACTACTACTACTACTAGGCAGTGAAAATGAGAAATAATTTACAATTGCTGTTTGGCTCTTATACGACTCCTTTGGATTTTTCCATTTATTTTAAATTCTTATTAACATTTTACTAAGTAGATTCTACCAATCCCCCCCCCACAACTCATTACGTAGAGCATCGGTTTTGCGCTAGATGAGTCGTCAACACGGGTTCGATACTGGAAAACGGATATTATCCATGTCGGATATTCACATGTCCACCGAAACTATATTAAACATTAAAAGGTAGCTAGTTTATACGTAGCGCTGTAAACGGTAACACATTAATTAAACACCTATCGCTATATTAAGTCAACAGATAGATATCTTTATCTTATACTACGATGGCGGAGAGATAGATAGATAGGGTCATTGCTCCGACACAACTCAAGACTCAAGATCAGATAAGAAAGATAAGAATTTGATTACGCCATTTGCTCTTATCTATTCGTTTGATTTTCTCTTTATTGTTATTATCATCTCAGAAGCGTTGAATTAACTATTGCTTTTACGGAAGCAGCTCAGCGGCAAGTCCATTTGCAGACTTCGGTTTGGCAGTTTTTATTATTGGCGTAGCCAGGGACCAGAGACGTCATTTCACTGTTTTTCAGGGGTGGGCAAAACACTTTTGACCTGACAAGTTACAAGTTTGCGAAAAAGTTGACGACCTTTTTTTGCTCGTCAGCCGTTTATAATGGTTAGTTACTTTTCAGACTAGGCTACTCCACATCATATATACATCATATCAGGCGCTCCTTTAGGACATGTAAAAAACTAAATACTAAATAACACAAGAAAAAAATTTCCCCTCAAAATCAGGGGGCAAATGCCCCCCCCCCAAATGACGTCCCTGCCAGGGACACGGGAGCCGGGCCGCCCTCCTATTCTGTCTGGGACCAGTCGTGGGATTTGTGTAAAACCGTTGAGGGGATGCGTGTCAAGACTATCCGTTTCTTGCTTAAGCTTCCTTTCCTGAACCCTGGCTACGCCACCGGTTCTTAAGAAAATCAATGCCTCTATTTTTTAAAGTCAGAAATTCATTAATTTAGCTTATCAAAACTACGTCTATATTTTAATCTGTAAAATTCACTGCAGGGGCAGGGGCGTAGCCAGGAATTTGATTTGGGGAGGGAGTATAAATTTGGGGAAGGGTATATATATATCTTTATATAATATATATGTATTATAAATACTACATATCATACATAGTATATATTATATATATTATATATGTTATATATGTATATATATAATTATATATGATATATATATAGATACTGTACTGTGTTATATATACTGAATTTTAGACGGGATATACTGTATATATACCGATATATATACTCCCGTTGCTACGCCCTTGAATAATTCACTACAAAGCTGTAGAGAAGTGGTGTCTTTAGTTTGAATATAAAACCTATATAAGACGAATACTTTCTGGAATACCCATATACTTGTAACGGATATTCTGTGGTACTATTATTATTATTATTTCTAGACAATTTCTCCAGCGCAGTAAACAAGGCTAAGGCCTACGACAAAAGCGCTTTGACATAAATTCTATCAATAAAATCCGATATTAAATAAGTGTGTTTTTAAGTTCCTAAGAAAGGATTCCGCAGAGACAGCTTCCGACACAACATCAGGTAACGAATTCCAAAGTAACGGATTCCCTTTGGAGAATGACCTTTCTCCAAACTTGGAGGTCTTTGACGGAGGAGGGACAAGCAGTAGGACTCGACGACTCGACCGAAGCTTCATTCTCGACTCATTTGACGTCGTTCGCTGCACCAGCGCACTCAGATATTCTGGGCAGTGTGGGTCATAAAGGGCTCGGAAAGTGAGCCAACAACGCTTGAAAACAATACGCTGTTGAACGCGTAACCAGTGGAGGCGATCTCTCAGAAGTGGCGTGATGTGGTCATTCCAGCGACAACCGAAGACCACTCGTGCAGCCAGATTCAGTACGGACTGAAGTCGATTTAGCTTGTTTTCCGGTAGGCCTAGCAAGACACTGTTACAGTAGTCCATTCTTGACAAGACGAAGGCCCGTACAAGCTGAACGGCCGCACTCACCGTTAGGTAGCGCCGAACCAGCTTGACCCTCCGTATCTGGTAATGACAGCATCGGATAACGTTGTTGGTGTGTGCATCAAACGATAGTGTTTCGTCCAAAAGCACACCTAAGAGACGCACACTCGCCACAGGAACAATAGTGGCATCACCCACGGTGAAAGGGACTCGACTCAACAACTTCCTTCTTCCTGGAGTGCTGATCCAGAGGAATTCCGTCTTGTCGGATTCAATGCCAGACGATTTTCTTCTGTCCATCTGATGATTGCAGATATGCAATTTGTGAAGGACATCCGAAGTCGCTCTGTATCCGACGGCATGCACGAGGAATAAATTTGCCCATCGTCAGCATAGGAGTGCGATGACAAGCCAAAAGCCTTGACGATTGAGCTAATGTCCGCAACGTATAAGATGAAAAGTAAGGGGACCCAGGACTGATCCTTGCGGAACTCCATGGTGGACTTGGCTCTTCTGGGACATTAGACCATTACACCATACAGCTTGTGTTCTTCCGATGAGGTAGCTCCTCATCCACTGAAGTGACTGGCCTGCCAGTCCATACGATGTTTCAAGCCGACGAATGAGAATCTGATGATCGACTGTGTCAAAAGCAGCCGAGAGATCGAGCAGGCAGAGAAGTGCAACTCGCCCATTTGCAGTCGCATCCACCAGGTCACTGAATATTTTCAGAATGGCTGTTTCAGTGGAGTGTCCACGACGATAGGCTGATTGTTGTTGCGGCATCAGTCCATTCACACTCAGAAAACTGACCATCTATCTATTATTACTACTATCTATTACTATTCACGTTTTAAGGTCCTATATCAAAGCGAATATATAGGCCTATGTTATTAAACAGCTATACATTTTCTCCAATCCAACCATACTACAAAGGCAATGCGATCACGTCAAAACATGACTTTAAAACGGCGATCTATGGATAATAACACAGCACGACATAAATCCATCTTGTTTATATCTGCTGCTAAGCAATAAATAGCTTTAAGTAGTATAATAAAGAACATATAATCTATATACATACAGTACATATATACACACTCATGCACAGTATATATACACAGATTATATATATATATATATGTGTGTGTGTGTGTGTGTGTGTGTGTGTATGTTGTGTGTGTGTTTATGGTTATGGTTATGGTTAGGCTAAAACTCTAACACTCACCCTAACCCTCACCCTAACCCTAACCCTAATATCTCTTCACTGGGGCCGGATAACGGGAAAGTACCTAAATTTTTTTAGGATTTTATATATTTTATGAACGACTGAAAAATTTTCGCAAACACGCGTATAGGCACTCACACATTGGGCAAGAAAGGACACATAGGCACCCACACATTGGGGTAAGAAAGGACACTTGCCAAATCCCTGGAGAAATTGTCTTTTAAACTGATATTCTCACACTAAAAGACTATACTGATGCACGGATTGAAATTGAGAAACTTAACTTTAATTAGAATCTATGGAATTGAACATCTTGAAAACTATATTAAACGTGACCACTGTGTTTTACCCCCCCCCCTCCTGGAACAATAATTTCTGTGGGTGGGCGCCACTGCATAACCAAGTCGTCTTTCATCTTCTACTGTACGTGCCAGCAAATGGCCAGGTTTTCCTCTTCATTTCACAACAAGCGTGCGTGAACCATAGAGATCATGCGAGATGCAGCGAGAATTAGAAACGCATCACGTGATGTTACCAGTTTAACATCTGTCATTTTCAGCCTTTCATTCAGACAATCGCTGTTAATTTGGTTCTCTCTCTCTCTCTCTCTCTCTCTCTCTCTCACTCTCCTTCGTTTTCCTTCTCTCTCTCTCTTCTCTCTCTCTCTCTCTCTCTCTCTCTCTCTCTCTCTCTCTCTCTCTCAGTGACCTAGCTAAGGAGGGTTTGGGCGGTGAAACCCCCTTGGTTGACCGAAAATTTTTTTATTGCGTATTATTATTTAGTGGATGGAGGGGCGTCAAAATCGGGTTTAAGGTAGCAAAAAAAGAAAAAGCAAAAACAAAAAATACGAATGTAGTTGTATATAATATGCTGTCCTGCGCGCTCAAATAGCTATATTATAATAGCCATAACCAAGCAAAATAATAGGTGACGACCTTTTTTCGCTTGTCAGGATTTCTGAAGTCGGAAAATGGTTGGTCGTAAGCCCCCTTTCGAAAATCCTGGCTACGCCTCTATCTCTCTGTCTCTGTCTCTCTGTCTCTCTCTGTCTCTATGTCTCTCTCTCTCTCTCTCTGTCCCAGTCTCTGTCTTTGTCTCTCTGTCTCTCTCTGTCTCTATGTCTCTGTCTCTGTATCTGTCGGTCTATCTGTCTTTGTCTGTTTGTCTGTCTGTCTCTGTCTCTGTCTCTCTGTCTCTCTGTCTTTGTCTCTGTCTCTGTCTGTCTGTCTGTCTGTCTGTCTGTCTCTCTCTCTCTCTCTCTCGTAACTAGAACTGTCCGCCATCTCTGTTCTAAAGACGTGTCATTGTTAAGCAAGAACTCCTCACGGGATCGGAGGTTAGGTTTCCCGCGCTAATTAAGTCGTCTGAAATTAAATGCAGACGGACGTTGTTCTGACGTCGATCAGACGTCAAAGATTCCCATAAAGATATCGATTCTGAATTGATTAGACTACAGTATTACCTATATGTATCACATGTACACAGGACCTCTCTGTGTCTCTATCTCTGTCTGTCTCTTTCCTCGGTCTCCCTCTCTTTGTCTCTTTCTCTCTATCTCTGTTTGTCTCTCTCTCTCTTTCTCTATCTCTGTTTTTGTGCACATATAGCACATTCTTCCATCTCGCGGGTCTAAACAACATCATCTTTCCGCTCCTCGCTAACGTGTTTTTTTAACGGAAGGACCGCTTCTCGTGGACTCGACGCCAGTTTCTTCATGGAAGCGAGTTCATTTTGTCATCCGAATGGATTTTTAACATCGCCATTTTGACCTTCATTGACACGTTAGCGCTGTCAAAGCGCTTTTGATTTTGGTATTAACTATGTTACGGCGCTATAAAATTCGTCCAGGATAATAATAATAATAATAATAATAATAATAATAATAATAATAATAATAATAATAATAATAATAAATAATAATAATATGAATAATATGAATAACATTGCATATATATATATGATGTATGTGCTGTGCGTGCATTTTTATGTTTCTTATTTCACTTTCACTTTCAGTCATCTTTCTAAAAATTAATTCAATGTTATGTACTGTATATGCAGAAACAATATTCATATTGTCAAAATGCGATGCGGTGTCTTGAAAGTGACAATGAAGTTTCGTTGTTGGCACGATTAGAAAAATTGACGTTCTATTACTGATATTTATGATTTATTTCTTGTACCATAGACGGACCTATAGAAGAAATGATAGGAAACGCTTCCGACACAGTAAAATTAGAGGTAATGGATGAAGGATAATAGCAAAGAGGAGCAGAGATGTAGTACTTTTGTGGTACTGAGTTGTACTCAGTACAAATTTTAATACTTGTACTTGTACTTGTACTCGGAGGCCAGGTACTTGTACTTGTACTTGTACTCAGTTTTTTGGAATGCAAGTACTTGTACTTGTACTTGTACTCGGAGGCCAGGTACTTGTACTTGTACTTGTACTTGAAGCATTGTGTACTTGCTACATCTCTGGCTACATGTACTTCAAGGGTACCGGTAATGCTGTTCCTTTAGGCTAATGACAAGCACATCCTCACAGATGGTCAAGTACCTTGAACTCAACGATATTTATGATGAAGCCACTGATACCATCGTATTTTGGAACAATGAAGTTAACAGAAAAGGAGTTAAACAGGCTGTATAATGCAGCCATTAGAGAATTAGTGTGCCTGCTTCTGGCGCACCAATTAAACGTATTTAGCCAAACTGGCTTGATTAGGGCTAATATGACCGATGCAAGACTATCATCTCTTTTTTAGTGCAACTGTGATGATATTTAGATGCTAATAGTGTCAATTTTATTCGTGGCCGTACAAAATGTCCGAGGACAAAATGTCACGGACAAAATGTCATGTAGAAAATGTCATGGGGACAAAATGTCAGCGGAAAAAATGTCAAAGGACAAAATTTCACGGTTTAGGGTTAGGGTTAGTTTAGGGTTAGAGTTAGGATGACATTTTGTCCGCTGACATTTTTTCCGCTGACATTTTATCCCCATGACATTTTGTCCGTGACATTTTTCGTGACATTTTGTCCTCGGACATTTTGTTCTAGCACCATTTTATTCAATTATAACCGTGACAAACAGCTACCCGTTAATAAAGTGTAGGCCTACTTGCTGTTTGTATTTGGCTATGAGGATTGGTACTTGTACTTGTACTCGAGGCTTCGGTACTTGTACTTGAGGCTTCAGTACTTGCAATTGTGCTTGTACTAGTACTTGGAGGCCAGGTACTTGTACTTGTACTTGTACTCGGAGGTCAGGTACTTGTACTTGTACTCGTACTCGGAGGCCAGGTACTTGTACTTGTACTTGTACTCGGAGGCCAGGTACTTGTACTTGTACTTGTACTCGGAGTTTTTGGAATGCAAGTACTTGTACTCGTACTCGGAGGCCAGGTACTTGTACTTGTACTTGTACTTGAAGCATTGTGTACTTGCTACATCTCTGAAGAGGAGAGTGATTCTTTGTCAAATCATCTGAATTGTCACTTCGTTTGGTACGATTGCAAGACGCAGGTCTAAACTACCGAGTGAATAAGACGAATTTCGTTAAACAAAGTTAGACCTAATAGTCACACTTAAGTTGTTTAGATGAAAAATTGTAAAATTAAATATTCCACAATCTATTTTAAAATTCCAGAATGTCAGTCGTTGGCGTAGCCATTGGGGTGGGGAGCGAGGGACTCACCCCCTTTTCGGATCGGGACCGTTGTGAGATTCGTCCAAACCGGCGAGTAGTGGGGGGGGAAGTAGGGGTACTATTGGATATCGAGGAAGACGCAGTAGAGTCGAAAGCATATGAGACACCAACTTTTTTGCTCGTCAAGGCTTCTCGGCCGAAAAACATGTTGGAGCGCCCCTATTCTGGAATCCTGGCTACGCCACTGCTGTGTCATTAATTTCTCTTCAGATTCTTTACCATAAAAACGCTCATTCGATTTGCGGGGTTCATGCGGGTGGAGTCGTTGTGGCATCATATAGTGATCCTCAGATCAGATAAATGAATAAAAACCTGGGTGCGCGACAGGCAACAGGCACAGGCATACAGGGTGGCGCAAAAAACCGTACTAGTCACATTTAGGTTTGCATTTAATATAGTCCGGTTTTTTGCGCCACCCTGTAGTTGATAGAAATTTTTCAGTGAACTAAATGTTCAGTGCAGAAAGAACATTCACATCGTATCTACAACAATTGAAACCTTCGCTAACCACTATTTATAGGGGCGGCAAAATGACAGAGAGGTTACACGCTAGACAGGTGCACTGATGGAACGGGTTCGATACCCGCAGGAGCCCTAAGGTCGACTCAGCTTTACCCGCCAGAGGGCGGTGGCAATAGTGAGGAGAAGGGCTCAGTTGCGAGGTAAAACGTGGGTCCGAGGAAAGTAATGGCAACCTACCCCATATTAATGGCTTATACCACCCCCCCATCGTTGCTGATTGTCAGAAACCGTTAAGAGCTAAGTGCCGGAACCCAACGCTAGGACTCGAGTACGGGACCTACCTTTATCTTTTATAGAGGACTATATCGTTATAGGCCTACAGATTTCATCATGACTTAACTAGAATGCAGGGTTACAAAAATCATGACATTTTCCAATCAAGCGATCAATTCTCTTTTCAACTCTCACAAGGCATAGCCTACTACTAATTCAGCATCGCATGAAAATGAAGTAAAACAATCTTGTTGTGACTCACAGACCGAGAGAGTTTTGAACCCTAACTCCAAAGCGGCTGAGTCGTTTGGAACCCCTGATCGTCTCTTTCGCTTCGTCGGAGGACTGACTGTCTTGGCGAATTTCCTTGGTGTTTTTCTCTTACTTCAGCCGGTTCCTGCTCCAAAACCCATTTACCGATCCCGACAGAGCTGGTCCGAACCAACAGCTATCAGCACGGAGAGTCCGCGAGGGCGAGACGGTGATGCTCGTCCGACAACTGCAGACGCACGGAACGCAATACGCGGCCGTCTCTCGTTTGTTCTCTCTCCGTTTCCAGCTTTTAACGCGCGTTTCCAGGCCGTAAGACGGTAACCGCATCCGTCGACGCGCGATGGAATGTATACCTCCGCCCGAAACGGTTTTCATTCATTTTCTCCTACAGCCTATACAACAGAGGTTCCCAAACCACGGCCCGCGGGCAACTTGTGGCCCGCGTCAGTTCTGAGAAAGTGACCCACGAAGCCTCAATGTACGATATACAGCAATGTATAATATGCAATGCCGGGCAGTAGTTAACTACAAGTAGGTAACTACTTGTAGTTTAACTACACTTTAGTAGTTACAGAGTAGTTAGTAACTACGTGTGAAAAAGTAGTTAACTACAAGTAGTTTAACTACTTTCTGCAGTAGTTATCAAGTAAAGTAGTTAACTACTGTGGTCAACTACTTTTGTTAAAACATTATTTGCCGCTTAAACCCGCTTTTGCCAACAACGCTGACGCCAGGCTTCTCGGTGAGCTCTTCGATGAGACTCTGTCGTGTAGCGGGCACATCGTCGATGTAACCCATGCCTGCCCTTGTTGTCCTTGTGCATACAAGCTTACCTACCAGTAATATAATATTCTATTCTGATTTCCGGTCTCATACTTACACAACTTTTAGTACCAAAAATACAGGTTCGTGTTGTTTACTGAGGAGATATAATTAATAATAGTAATAAAAGTTAACAGAATTAACAGATTAATTCTTAATAACTCATAGATATCTTAAATATGAATAGCCAATTAGTCAAAAGCTGTTTCGTGAACCCACGTAAAAAGAGTGAACGCAGTGATGATAAAAACTTCATTGCCGACTGTGGTACATGTAAGAACTGAGTAATCATTCATTACATTAATTACATAAGCAGAACTGCTGCAGAAGCAGCTTATATTGATATAATTGATGTTCGTGTTGACAGTGTTTGTGTGGTGTTTAAAAAATGAAGACATTGAACAATGGATATTTTTATTTGAGCGTTGCAGGGTCAAAAGTAGTTGCAAAGTAGTTAACTACTCAGGAAGTAGCTACCAATTAGTTAATAACTACTTTGTGGAAAAAGTAGTTAACTAGTAGTTACAACTATATTTTTATCAAGTAGTTCACTACAGTAGTTAAACTACTTTCACAGTAGTTGGTGCCCAGCATTGATAATATGTATAATATACAGTGGCGGTTCCACGTGGGGGGGATGAGTGGGGATGCATCCCCCACCGGACTTCCCGACTTACTTTTTTGTGAAACTTATTTTTGGGTAAAAGTCTAGTAAAACTAACTCCGGATGACCTTTTTCTTGCTTGTCAACCTATTTCTCGGTAAAAGTGTAGTAAAATTAGGGATAAAATTCCCCCTTTTCAAATTAGGGATAAAATTCCCCCTTTTCAAATTAGGGATAAAATTCCCCCTTTTCAAATTAGGGATAAAATTCCCCCTTTTCAAATTAGGGATAAAATTCCCCCTTTTCAGCCTTTTACGACACAGTTTATTTTTTCCTTCTATTTCCACCCAGACAGAGAAATTAGGATTTTAGGATGGACTCGTCCACGAGGCAGACCAGCAATCACTTGGCTTCACCAAATCCACGGGGACTGTGGATTACCGGTGTCCGAAGCCTTCCAATGTTCGCAGAATAGTCAGTTATGGCGTACAATCGCAACGGACGAAAGGTTATACGCTTAAATAATAAATAATAAAAATAATTTCCACCCCATCAACTTTCTATGACTTTCATTCATTCCCCCACCAAGCAAGAAGTCATAGAACCGTCACTGATAACATATATATATATATATATATATATATATATATATACATATACATATATACATATGCCTATATTGAACAGCAAGTTTGGTCCATTGAGTTTTTGTCACCTTAACGTCTATTTATTGATACTTCAACTGGAGTTTGCACAGTGATGCAGCTATGAAATTTAGCATTCACACTCAGAAACGAACTCTCCAGTGGCGGTTCCACGTTGGGGATAACTGGGGATGCATCGCTCACCGAGTTTTTTGATTGTTATCAGTATTTGACGCTGGGTATCTGTATACAAAATAGAGCTGTTGATCTTTTTTGCTTGTCAGCCATTTTCAGGAAATAATTTTTGTACCTTTATCGGGGAAACACTGTTAATTAATTACCTTTTTTGCTTGTCAACCTTTTCAGGATTTCATTTCATTCCCCACCAACTTCCTACGAATTCATCACATTCCCCCACCGACTTTCTAAAAATTCCTTGCATTCCCCACCAAGAATTCTTGGAACCGCCACTGGGTCTCACTACGCATATCACGAACAGCCGTAGATCAGCAGCATCCAATATATGCGAAATGCATTGAGTTTAAGATGATATGTCTATCGTCTTAAAATAAATGTATTTCGCCGTGCAATGACGTCATCCACTTCCGGTTACTTGAACTGGTCGCTAAAGTAGAAACACACAGCACCTAAAGAAGAAGAAGAAAAAAAATAAGAATAAGCAGAAGAAGAAGAAGAAGAAGAAGAAGAAGAAGAAGAAGAAGAAGAAGAAGAAGAAGAAAGCAGAAGAAGAAGAATAGTACCATGGACATTTTGGAAATCTCTAACGTTGTGGTCTGTTTAAGTACAGACAATAGTATATATGGCCCTCTACTTGAAAATCTTGGAAACGACTAGTTTATGTCAACGACAGGGAAATGGCAAAGAGACAATATGATTTTCGGCGAATAACAATCGCGCGAAATTTAACATCGAAAATATACAACGACGTTGACTAAGCTTTTTCGAAGGCTTTCTAATCGTTTTGTACTCGTCCTACCGTAAAGCTCTAATACTGTAGAAGCATCGGGCTTATATTGAAACTAATGACTTTTACCTCAGCCTTATGATGAATCCTCGGCTTATGGTCATCAAGACCAAGCTTTATTATATACACATTTTCAAGTGTGCGTGCGTGCGTGCGTGGGTGTACTACATTAATGTTATCCACTTATTAAGACAGAAGAGTATTTTAGTTTCGCAGTTTCAAAATGTATCTGTTAGTCCGAACGTGTAATCATTGCTTTAGAGACTCCATTAGAGCATTTACTGTAGATGACATTGTATTAGGCCCTGTCTCTCGGAGACCAGGTCTATTGTATTGCGTCTGTATTTAGATTTTAGAGGATCTGCGGCATAAGCAATAACAGTCATTTAGGAGATTGACGCATCTGTAGAGAGAGGACAGTATGCAATAAGGCTGTTATGATGGAGACAGTCTTATTTGCGTTATGCGTCCCATTCAGATGAGATCGAAAGACTACTACTGTATACACGAATCCACAAAGGAAATGACATAGACAATTCAGCAAAGACAAGCAGCCAGATAAAAAGATAGACAGGTAGAAAGGGGCAGATTGAAGACAGACAGACAGACGGACGGACAGACTGACAGACAGACTGACAGACGGACAAACTGACAAACCGGCAGACAGACAGACAGACACAGACAGAGAGACAGACAGACAGACAGGCAGGCAGACAGACAGACAGACAGAGGGTAGTACTAGATGGAAAAACCATGAGGATTTCAAGCGTTTGAGACAACAACCTTTTTTGCTCGTCAAGACTATTGGGCCAAAAGATGTCGAAGTGCCCCCTATTCTGGAACGCCACTGTAGCAGACAGACTGCCAGCGAACAAGACAGATAGAAGACAGGCAGTCAGACAGAAACTGGTAGATAGAATGACGAGCAGACAGTCAAAGACGCAGGCAGATAGAATGTAAGACAAACAGATCGGCATTCCGATCAGGCCCGGAAAAAACTCTAGTTTTTGTTAAAGAAATGAGATGTAGGTTTTTAGGTTGTTCAGTTTCTAGCTTTTTTAAGAGTTTTTATGTTTCAATATTTATCGCGTCGGCATCAACAGACCCTATTTTGCCACATGTCAACACTCAAAGATTCTTCTCTATATTGTTGTTGCATGTGTGTTCGGCTTTCTGCAGAGAGCAACAACATTTTAAAGCATTAAAGATAGGATGTTTTTCATTCTCGACTTAAAAACAAAAAACCTAAAAACTTAAAATTTTACTTTTTGGAAAATCTAGTTAAATAGAAGTTTTAAAAATCACATTTTCCAGCCCTGATTCCCAAATACTGATGAGAGAGACAGACAAAGTGATCACACAGACAAGTGGGCAGTCTTTTAGACAGACTGCGGAAGAGACAAATTGTCGGGAAGGGGCAGAAAACTAAATTAGTTGTCGAATCCGCTTGGTTGGATTTAGCCTTTGACAGAGGAATTCGCGGAAGAGAAAACAAAGTTAATTTCCCAATCAATGTTTAACACATTTAAGGCAATCTCGTTCTCGTTAACTTACTTACTTACTTGTCCAGACAGACGGAGAAAACAACTCTTGGCTACTGACGACCACAGGCTGCAAGTAAAATACAAATATAACGTTTGCTTTATCTGGCAATTATTTTAAACGAGCTGATAAACCCTGTGCTACATTCTCACAAATAGGCCCTAGTAGTAGCTGTAGCAGCAGTAGTAGTAATGGTAGAAGTACTACTACTACTACTACTACTACTACTACTACTACTACTACTACTACTACTACTACTACTACTGCTGCTGCTGCTACTACTACTACTACTACTACAGCTACTACTACAGCTACCACTACTACTACTACTACTACTACTACTACTTATTATTATTATTATTATTATTATTATTATTATTATTATGGTGAGTACAGTGTCGGAATGAGGCTTTTATGACATAGTAGGCTTATACTGAAAAATTTTGCTATTATTTGTAGATGCAAAGGTAAGAAAACAAAAATTAGAATACAGGAACAAACCTACTGGAGAACAAGATGACAACGAATGAGATTACACAGCAAGACCATAATGTAAATGATTGGACGGATGGAACATAACGGTTCCCACACAGGACAGATCCTACTGAACCACTCTAAACCTTGTTATTGTCATTGTAGGAGGAGGAGGAGCAACAGCAGCAACAGCAGTAGCAGATGCAGTAGCAGCAGCAGCAGCAGCAGCAGCAGCAGTAGTAGTAGTAGTAATAATAATAATAATAATAATAATAATAATAATAATAATAATAATAATAATAATAGTAGTAGCAGCAGCAGTAGTAGTAATAGTAATAATAATAATAATAATAGTAGTAGTAGTAGTAGTAGTAGTAGTAGTAATAATAATAATAATAATAATAATAATAATAGTAGTAGTAATAATAATAATAATAATAATAATAATAGTAGTAGTAGTAGTAGTAGTAGTAGTAGTAGTAGTAGTAGTAGTAGTAGTAGTAGTAGTTTAGTAGCAGTGATAATTATAATAGGGTTCACAGTGTTTTAGTAGGATCTGTCCTGTGTGAGATGTCAGCATTGGCGGTGGCCTGTGTTATAAAACCTGACACAATGCATGGGGAGTCTGACATACTGATACTGAAATAATATTCAAAGCTAAGCAATGAACTCGTCTATGATAAGTTCGCCGATGAATAATGAAGAGGCTGCCTGTCTGTCGACGGACATTTTCATGCCGTCAGACGGCGGGAGCCAGTTGCTTTCCTCACGATCATTATCATTCGCTGCCGCCGTGTTATACAGCTACAGTAGAACTTCGTTTTGACGTACTTCTCGGATCTGTAAAATTTAGTACGTTATATCTCGCGTAAAGGAGGATAGAAGACGCAAGAAGAGTGGCAACAACAGTGGACTGTAGAGTTGATGGACGCGAGATCGATACTCTCTCTCTCGCTCTCTCTCTCTCTCTCTCTCTCTCTCTCTCTCTCTCTCTCTCTCTCTCTCTCTCTGTGGCTGTTTGAGTATTTTCAGATCCAGACTTAACACACATCTCTCTCAATTAGCTTTTCCTCCATAGTCGGTCTTACTCTTTCCCTCTGACTGATTTCTGGAATGACCTGGTCTTTTGCGGATGGATTTGAAGTACCATCGATTGATTGATATCTTTGTATATTAAACCTGGTGTCATAGAAGTGCATTATTATTATTATTATTATTATTATTATTATTATTATTATTATTATTATTATTATTATTCCGAAGGTACAGTACTGTAACTTTTCTCCGAAAAGGCTGGCCACCTTCCGCCGATGTATGGCTTAGCCACGTATGCCCTGATGGCAAAGAAACCGTGGGCCCTACGGGCAATGAGCGTAAGGGTGAACCTTCTATACGTCATTACACATCATTGCGGCACTTTATAGCCGAGCATACGTTGTAACCAAGTCCGTTATAACGAAGTTCTACTGTAAATATTCTGCCGCCTGTGAGACTTATCTTCTCATCTCGGCAGGCGGCGATTTTAGGGCACGCCCGCTTTGAAAGCGGCGTCCGCTGTTTCTCATGTTAATCGCGGACAGACGATTGCTAACAGAAGCAGGCGGCGCTAACAAATGAACGACAATCCGAAGAAAGATATTAAAAAGGCGAGATTAATGTTGCTACACCTGTGGGTAACGGTAATACAGTGCGGTGGATTTTAGAATAAAAGAAACAGTGGCAACACAGTGCAGCGATAAGCCTCATTAGCGATTAGAGAACGTAGTGCTGGTCGGAAGGGATCATCATGAAGTTGGAATAATTATTAGCGTCTATCTATAATCATTCCTGTTGTACGTTGCACTATAGGATATATACAGTACTATACAGTGGTTTTCACACAGGCTTACATAGCCTCCTAAACCACTTAAAATCATTTTTTATTATTATTATTATTATTATTATTATTATTATTATTATTATTATTATTATTATTATTATTATTATTATTAGGCCTATACGATGAATGGCTTTTCCAATGGCTTTTCCTATATTGACTGTCCTGCTGTTTACCACTTTCACTGATCTCTGGAATGACTCGGTCTTTTAAGAAAGGATTTGTAACATGCAATTAGTATCACCGATTGATAGTGCAATGCTACTACTACTACTACTACTACTACTACTACTACTACTACTACTGCTGCTGCTACTGCTACTGCTGCTGCTGCTGCTGCTGCTGCTGCTGCTGCTGCTGCTGCTACTGCTGCTGCTGCTGCTGCTGCTGCTGCTGCTGCTGCTGCTGCTGCTGCTGCTGCTGCTGCTGCTGCTACTGCTACTGCTGCTACTACTGCTACTACTACTACTACTACTACTACTACTACTACTACTACTATTACTACTACTACTACTACTACTACAACTACATGTTCAACGTACAGAGAAGTTTACATATTTCACTACATTCAGACTTTTAAATTAGACTTATCATTTTTTCATTGCTTTTGAACTTCTATAAACAAAGATGATAGCAATGAAATCGCAATGGAATATATGCGTCTTAATCACTAGAGCTTATCATGGGCGCCCGCACATTGGGGCAAGAGGAGACACTTGCCCCTCCTGGAAAATGCAAATAATGTTTCTCATTGAAATTTGAAAACCTTGCTCAAATATTAACCGTGACCATTGTGTCAAAATGTGTTTTGCCCCCTTCTGGAAAAATTTCTGTGGGCGCCCATGGAGCTTATATATTAAAATCTAAACATCACAAACTAGATACATATCGTGTGTTTCAGACCGAATCTTTCATGAAGCGGTACCGATTTTTTCGCCCGAAAATTTCGGACCGAATTTTCCGTTACCGAATGTTCCGGTCACCGGCCAAAACAGTTAAATAAAGGAAGGTCAGATTACGAATGAAAACCAATCGTACTTCATCCAAATTCGTAATGTAAAGGCCTATTTGTCTGACCTAAATTCTGTACTAAGGAAGTAAGTAAAATCTCATGGATTTATATAGCGCCTTGGAAAGCAGCATAACAGTATAATATCCGAAAGAAACGCACTGCTGCTGAGGTATTATTATTGAACGCCAAACATTGAAATCATCTCTAGTAAGTTCGCTGCACGGTGAATGATGTCTACGTGTAAATTTAAGCCTTTTGCAGACTGCACCTGTTGAAACAACTGTGGCATCTTCTATGGACCTAATGGATACCTTGATGTACCTGAGCTCAAGCTCTGTCTAGCTTCCTAGTCACGCGTAGGGAGCAGGGGCCTATAGTGTTTAAATCCCAAGAAAGTGAATAGAGTCGAGATAACAGGTGAGACGTGGGAAGGCAAGAAAACAGCGATCCTTCCATCTTCTGTCATGTTGTCCGGGGGCGTAGCAACGGGGAAGGGGGATCTATATCGGCATATATATATACCCCAAAAATCTGTATATATAATACAGTGTATATAGGTCTAACATATATATATATATATATACATATGTGTGTGCATATATATAACATATATAATATATTATAATAACACACATATATATATAATATATATTTTATATGTAATATGTATAACAATATATACCCCAAAATTTATACCCCCAAATTAAATTCCTGCATGGCTACGCCTCTGCTGTTGTCATTCCTCGCATAGTTCTCACAGAATTTAGGCCTATACCGGGCAAATAGGCCAGCCATAGCACGCTCTTCGGGAAAGGAGCAGGAGAGGAGGAATGAGAAAGAGGAGAAACGTTGATGGGCTGTGAGTCACTCACCGACAGACTGACGCTTAGTCGGTCAAAACGTCGGCGCCCGTCAGCAGCGCCTCAAACGAACGAGGCAGCTCTGTTTTGATTCTCCGAATCCTTAGAAAACTCTGAAAAGGTCGGGTGTCAGAAACAGGGGCGTAGCCAGGAATATGATTTGGGAGGGTATAAATGTTTTGGAGGGGGATATAAACCTTAACTATAAACCATATAAACTGCATATATAACCACATATAAATCACACAAAAAAACTTAAAAGTAGACTGATTTCGGGGGGGGGTGTATATATGCCGATATACCCCCCTCCGTCGCTACGCCCCTCGTCAGAAATGCATGCTCATCAATGTCAGTGGTATAAGCCTAAGAAGAAGCTGCATATGCTAGGATCAGCACAAATCCGTGCTGGATTCGATTCAGTGATAGATATATCGAAAAGCAGCAGACGGAATCCGATTGCATCTCAGCCAAACGTTTGGCCAACCTTCCGTCTCTGAAGCGTATCAAGTTCTTACGGTCTTTCCATAGTCTTATATAATCATCGGTTCTTTACCAGGCGTTGAACATGATGAAAAAATGTTTTCACACGCACAAATATGTCAATAGCTGTTAATATTATTAAGTGGGATGTGAAGTTGTTATAGTTAAGAGTTGTGTTGGTTCTTATGTTGTCTGCGTTTGCGAATAAAGTTATATTATTATTATTATTATTATTATTATTATTATTATTATTATTATTATTATTATTATTATTATTATTATTATTATTATATATTATTATTATTATTATTATTATTATTATTATTATTATTATTATTATTATTATTATTATTATTATTATTATCTACAAATTTATATAGCGCAGTAACATAACTGGAGCTAAAGTCAAGAGCGCCTTACAAAGGAGTCACTTATAGGATATAAAACGTTCAAAATATTGACTCCTCGAATGCTGTGTCTTAACTGGATAAATGGCCCCATCAAGGGTGACATTCTTCCTGTATGTCCTGATTTATGAAAAATAATTGGCACCCATGCTTAGAAGTTGCCACCTCAACCACCTCAACCACTTGCCAAATCCTGGAGCCGCCACTGCCTGTCAATTCGAAGTGGATGTTTCTCGAAGCCATGTTATTATATCGATGGCATGTCATCATTCGCTTCACGCATCAACACCATGCAGTCTAGCTGCGGAAACTGATAACGTCACAAAATTCTCGATCCACTCGATCTTCCTCTCATGTAATTCTCCTTCGTCCTCTGAATCAATCATCTCTCAAAAATCTGTAGCCAGTTCCAGCATCCCTCCTCTGCTGTCTACACAATGGTCAAACGACAATTTCTCATGTCGCAATTTCGTTCACTTCTTGCAACATCTCTTCGAGGTTTTTTCTGTCTAAACTGCATGAAAGCATTCCTCTTTTAAAATATCATTTCCTCCATAGCCGTATTAGGGGCCGTCCATAAATGACGTCACGCGATTTTGGCGGGTTTTTACTCCCCTCCCCCGCACACGTCGTCGCAAAAAGTCAGACCCCATCAAATATGACGTCACAACGCGCTAACCCCCTCATCTTGTCATCTTTCCAATGTCAAAATTAATGTTTCGTTTGAAAATATTCATTATAATTATTATAGCCGAAACAATATTCAGAATTTTTTTAAAAATTCTTTTAAAAAATAAAGTATAATAATTATAAGTGTAAAATACGTTTAACTTTGCGGTAACATAACATTGTGGTATTAATAACAATATTTAGTATTGTGTGACGTCACATTTCTGGAAACCCCTTTCCGATCGTCAAACATCGTCACAAATGTTTGAACCCCTTTCCCCTAAGTGCGTGACGTCATTTATGGACAGCATCTAATGTCCCATCCATGACGACCCTTGGGATAAAATGGCCCTGCCTGACTGGCCCCACCTTTTTCTATAGCTCTTTCAAAATTAGACTGAACGCACAAGAATAAGCAGCCACTGCCTTCGAAAGCGCTACATAAATACGAGATTTTACTTACTTATGTTCTCCACTGACATCAACCTATATACCTTTAAAAGATCCAGGAAACCTGTCGGTCTTAGTTCTTCGAATAGACATACATGCCACAGCATGAAAAGATTGGGTCTTGTGGTGAGAGACAGCTGACATACGAAATAAGAAGCGAGCAGCATTCTAGACCTGACGGGAATGACGGGAATGACGAGTCATCTGAGATGAAGATATTCGAGCAATTAATCAGCATTTGTCACTCGCGTGTCACTTTCTTGGAGCGTCAGACGTCCAATAAAAGTCAACGGCATTGTAAGGTTATCACTCTGAAATCTTCAAATACGGCAATTTATTTTCTAATTTCTCTTCATAATAATAGACTTCGTGTCGGATATAAATTTTCTTTGCGGACATGGCACTCTAATCAAACGCCCGAACATCTACTTATTACCCTGTTCAAGGTGATCGCACTGCCAGCCAGTGCCTTATTTAGGTCTGCTAGGGGGAAGATCCCCAAACCTCAAAAATGCCTCCCCAAAATACCAAAGCTGGAAACATTTTTCGTTAAACTGTGCTCCTTCCCTCCAGTCAAGTAAATTTCCCCTCCCCAAACCTCAACATTTCCTCCCCAGAATCCAAACGGTGAAAAATTGTCATTACACGGTGTCTCTTTCCTTCTAGCCAAGTAAATCTCCCCCCAAAAGGCCTGGAATCTGAAAAAACGCTGATCGATACTGTTTACGAGGCGCTATATAATCTTAATTGCCTTGTTGCATTACATTACGTGGAAAGGACGATAAATGAGATTTAAAAGAGGAATTATTATTATTATTATTGCTATTATTATTATTATTATTATTATTATTATTATTATTATTAGGGGTTGTTCATTAATTACATCAACAAATTATGGGGGCGAGGGGGTTTGAAAAAGTTTGACAGTTGTTGACAGGGGAGGAGGTCAAGAGAAGTTGACGTCAACAATTTAATTTTTTACAAATGAAAAAAATTGGAAATTTCATGGATTACTATTTATTACAACGGAAAAATTCATGACAAGCAAAAAAGGCCATCACCTCCACATTATAAGTAAGTAAGTAAGTAAAATCTCGTTAATTTCTAAAGCGCTTTCAAAAGATGCACCGAAGTAGCTCCTTATTCCTACGCGCTCAATCTCAAATGAAATAGCTATAGCCAAAGGTGGGTCATTCATGCCGGGTCATTTAATCAAAAGGGCAAGTGGGCAGGATGCTATAGCTATGGAGGAAATGATTTTATAAAGAGAAATGATTTTAGTTTAGAAAGAAAAACATGAGGAGATGTTGCAAAGAAGGGGAAAAATTGTGACTCAGAGTTTGTTATTTGGCTTTGATGTAGACAGCGAAGGGATATTGGAATTGAGTTCCAAAGCTCAGGTGCCGCATATGAAAAAGCACGATTGCAAATTTTGAGAGATGATTGATTCAGAGGTCGAAGGAGAGTTACATGTGAAGAGGATCTAGTAGATCCAGGTTGTTGTGGAATTATCAGATTTCTTAGGTAGACTGGTTTTGATGTATGAAGTGAGTTATAAGTCATCGATATTATTTTATATTCAATGCGTTCTGTTATTTTGAGCCAGTGGAGAGATTTGAGTAATGGTGTAATGTGGCAAAACTTAGGCGATTTAGTTACTGCACGAGCTAAGGCATTTTGAATCGATTGGAGTTTACATATGGAAGCCTTTGGAAGATTGTGAAACAGTGAGTTGCAGTAGTCTAACTTAGAGTGAACTATTGAAGTGGCAATAGTGGAAGCAGTTTTAATATCAAGGTAGGGACGAAGGCGACGTAGATCACGAATGTGAGCATAACAGGTTTTGATAGTTGAGATATGTGAGCTTCAAAATTTAGGGAGGAGTCAAAAAGTAAATCCAAGATTTTTGCAGTTGGAACAGGGGTTATTATTGTATCTGGGGCTAAAATCAGTGTGGGATTTTCAATTTTTTCAGTTGTTGTGGCAGTCCAAATAAGAGAAATTCTGTTTTGGAGGGATTGAGGGCAAGGAGATTAGCTGACATCCACGATGAGATTGACAAAAATGCTGATTCTAGTTCAGAGATTGATGCCTTAAAGGAAGATGGAGTAAACGAAAGAAATAATTGAGTGTCATCTGCATAAAGTTGATGATTCAATTTGAGAGAGTTGATTAAGGATGACAGTGGGGTAGTGTAGAGACTGAACAAAACCGGTCCAAGGACAGATCCTTGTGGTACTCCATAGTATAGATCGGAAGGTGATGAAGTTTGATTCTGGCATGAAACTTGAAAAGATCTAGATTGGAGATAGGATTGGAACCAGCGGTGAGCTAAAAGATATTCCAAACCAGAGGGAAAGGCGTTTCATTATGACGCTTGATGAACAAAAGAAAGGGTAAAAGGTCTCATCGCTGCAAAAATAATAACCTTCTAAACTTTTTATGGGGACCCGTCACTGGTCTTAGTGTGAAGGGAAGGGGTTCAAAAGTTTTTGGCATAATTATTGGGGGGAGGGTCACTGAAAGTTGACAGTTGTTGACAAGAGGGAAGGAGTCAAAAATTGCCCAAAAATGTTTGTCATATTTAATAGACAGCCCCTTATTATTATTATTATTATTATTATTACTATTATTACTACTACTACTACTACTACTACTACTACTACTACTACTACTACTACTACTACATGGCTAAATTAGGTAAGTCATTCACAAAGAGAATCGTAAATGAGGAGCCATTTAAGGGGTGAACAACTTGCCGAAGGTCGCTAGACAGTGGCTAGGATCAGATTCGAACCCACTACCCTCCGGTTGCATGGCAAGAATGCTACCGCTGCTCCACTCTCGCCCCATTCACTTAGTTCTGCATGAGTACAAATTTGGATGAACAATTAACAGCGTCTGTGCAATGATTGACCCAGCTCTCAACTGAAAGAAGCAGATGTAGAACCAGCGACAGCGAATCTAACCTAGAACATGACAGGAAAGAGCGAAGATGCGAAACCTACTGAGCCACTGCACTCCTCTATTTCTAACTTCCGTTTGTCCGCTACAGCTGCTATCTTGGATTCTACAGAACAAACACATTATTCGCATTATGCTATATAAAAACTGCAAAGATATTAATTAAAGTTCAGTTCTTAAATATTTCTGTACTACAATCACTATGCATAGGTCAAACTAACATGGAGATGCCAATCTAATTAATATTCAATTGTACACAAGTCACTTTTGAAAGCATTCACACAAGTAGCTGATATTGTCTTAGCGTCAAATTCGTTCAATTTGTCTGCTGCTTTTGTAGTAAAAAATTTTCCTTGTGCCGAGCACCTATTGGCACAGTCGCCAGTCGTGGGAAAACTGGGGGCTGGGCTCCTTAAATTTATTCTCACTTACGCGTCTGCTTATAGTGACATCATAAACGACATTACACGGAATTCGTTGCATCGTCGTCTCTTCGCTCCACTCAATCTCCTCACTGATTTATTGGCGCTATCGATTCTTTCGTCGCCGCGTGAATAACCTTTCATCGTCTGACACGTACAGCGCCTTTGATAGCCATTTGACAGAGTTCGTGTCTATCCTTAATTCCCAGTTGTCAATTTTGACCTCAATTCCGAAGGTCAATTCCCCCAACCCAGATCTTTTATGCATATAGTGTTATCCCGTTCAATGGTTCAGTGTCTTCAGAACCATTCCCTATTTTTCGGTGTCTGTCAATCTTCAGCAATATTTAAATAGATAAGAAAAAAAACGACAACGGAGGCAGTGACGGTTTGTATACCATCATCGGCGTAACCACGGGGAGGCTTGGCCCCTATTCTGGCCGGGATCAGTCGTGAGATTTGCGCAAAACCGTTGGGAAATTTGTCGGGGGGACCGTAGATAGGATGATTGTGACAGAATCGACATGTGGCGTACGTCACTGCGTGCCAAGAACGTCCTTGACGACATTTCCGCTTTCAGACTTGTTTCTTTTTTACTCGAAAAATTCGATATGGTCCCGCTATTCAGGAAACCTGGCTACGCCATTGTAGAATATTACAGACAAGATACGTTAAAAGGTCATATACACCGCTGATCTAAACACGGATAATGCCGAAGCAGCGATGCGTTCTTCCGATCGATATAAAGGCGCCCATCTCCTTTTATAAGTTTAATGGGCTTCATAAAAATAAAATCTGGATTTAGTAGCATTAAACTCGAAACTGATTGCCTTTCAGAATAAATATTATCACCAGAAATCACGTCTACGATCAACAGTTCTAATGACAGTCGTCTCCCAAAAGTAGACTAGATTAAACTTTCTTAAGGTACATTACGGCATCGGCTACATTGACAACAAAACAAAAGCAACACAGTAGCAACAATAGAAGTACTACTACTATACTACCGCTAATAATAATAACAACACTATTGCTTGATTGCAATTTGTTGATGGAGGCTTTGGGAAGGTTATAGTATAGAGGGAGTTACAGTAATCTAATTTGGAGTGGACTATTGAGGTGGCGATTGTGGAGACAGTTTTGATATCGAGGCAAGGACGTGGGCGACGAAGGTCACGAATATGAACATGGCAGGCTTTTGAAAGTTGGGAGTTTTGTGATTCGAAGTTTAGAAAAGAATCAAATGTGAATCAGAGATTTCTTGCTGTTGGAACAGGGGTTATTGTGGTGTCAGGAGCCAAAACTAGCCTTCATACTCAGTGTCTATACGTTATCGTCACATTATATGCTGTCTTCTAGCCTTCACTGTATTGATGAACCGTCCATATATAACTAAACATTAAACAGTATAGCAGTTAAACATTCACAGATCCGCAAGTAATGTAATCAGTGTAAAAGGATACCTTAGTTTAGCAAAATAGACCTGCACCCAACACAGTTTATCTCCTCACCGTCTACTAACATTGTCATGTTGTAATCCTTGTCATGCTAAATGCGACTCGGAATGAGATTTCCTTCGCATCCGCTCAAGAAACTGGTTTAGGCGCGAACATTATCCACACCGGTAATCCATCCATGCACACTCACTGGCCATTATATTTGAGATTCGGCAATTCGACGCACATAAACGGATCTAAACCACTGGCGTAACAGGGGCGGGGGGGTATATGGGAGTCGGGCCGCCTATTTTGGTTGGGATCAGTCACGGGATTTGCGAGAAACCGTCGAGAAAGAACTGCTTAATGACCTTTTTGGCTTGTACAATTTTCTTCAATCAATCCAAAATGTCAGGGCTTGCTAGTACAGTAGCATCCCCCATATTCCTAAACCATGGCTACGCCACTGATCTAGAGGCAGAGAATGCATTAAATTGTCCGCGACTCGAAGCGCCGGAAAAACAATTAGGCTTACAGCATTCGAGAGCATAGACGACCGTAGAGAAAAATTCCCCAAGAGAAACGTCTTGTCATTTTCGTGACTTATAAAACACTTCGTTCCATCTGCACACTCCCCGTCGTAGAGATATATGCCGCCTCTGTGCCGCTGTGGCAGAGTTGACATCTTCCAGTCACTCCCGACTTCGAAATCGATGACTGCCGATCAACGTATTTCATTTCTTCTTCTGTGTCGGAAAAACACTGAAAACCGATCCCAGGTACGCAAGTAATAATCAAAATACAAAAGTCAATATCTGTGTCTTACATATCTTATCCGATGCAGAAGACTCATCACATCACATATATAATATAATATATGTATAGCATATATATACACAGTACATATATACAGTATATATAGGTATATGTATCACATATCTCACTCGAGATTTGTTTAAATTTATTGTCACCTGAAGATTATATTATTTTTGGTCACACCCACGCATCCACGCACACACTCACATACACAATACACACTCAAACATACACACACTCATTCACTCACTCACACACAACACACATACTGTCTATCTGCCAATCTTTTTTATCTATCTATCCTACAGAATCTCTCTATCTGTCTCTCTATCTATCTATTTCAGTTGTCTGTTCTGTCTATCTGCAGGGGCGTAGCCAGGAATTTGATTTGAGAGGGTATACAATATTTTGGGTGGGTATAAATCTTAACTATAAACCACATAAACCACATATAACCACATGTAAATCACATAAAAAACTTTAAGGTAGACTGATTTTGGGGGTATATACCGATATACCTCCCCGTCGCTACGCCCCTGTTTATCTGTATGTCCATCTAATGCCTGTCAGTCCATCCGTCCATTCATACATGCATCCATCCATTCGTGCATCTATTCATTCGTGCATACATACATCCATCCATTCATGCATATACATGCAGTGTACAGCCATTCATGCACCAACATGTATTCGTTCATACATCCATCCATTCATGCATGCATACATCTATCCATTCATGCATACATACATATGTCTAAATTTCTGTGAATTCTGTTCACAAACTGCATCTAATTAATCGCAGACTTCAATTTAAAATTAGCAGCTTAAGTCTATTTCCAAATTTCAGTGAAAAATGTTAATATTGAATTCCTCGCTTCTCTATTTCACTACCTCGTTTGGAAATAAGAAAACCTTCAGTACTACCGTCACTTCATGTGCTGTCACTGACTCCATCGCAACCATTATACTATTAGGACAACTGTACTGAAACTGCGTCCTTTCGTCATATTTCCGTGATTATTTGTCTAAACGATGGTTCTCGTGATGGCCAAATAGTGTCACGGACTCGATTAATTTCACGACACTCCACTCATCGCGTTCATTTCTCGGTTTTGCCATCTGCACTGATCGTCACAGAAGCAGCTTTCTAATGTCACTGCACTTCTGCTACCATGGTTGAGAGTGTTTAAAGAGTGCCCGAGTAATCGGTACAAGAAGCGGATTGGGACAACAATGGGTTCTCTCACTGTTATAATTGTGAACAAGGTACTATATCAGTGGCGTGGCCAGGATTTCAGAATAGGGGTGGGGCACGTCGACATCTTCGGGCCAAAGATTTGACGAGAAAAAGATGTCGTCTCAAACACTGTGAGGTTTCGTGATCTCATATTACCCCTAAACTCCACCCCACCCAACTACTCACCGGTTTTGCCCAAATCTCACGACCGGTCCCGGTTCGAATAGGGGCCAGAACCCCGTCCCCTGACTACGCCAATGTACTACGTTCAGTGCTCCACAAGGCAACGACCAATAATACATTACTGTACGTTCATTTAATCACAAGCAAGAGTGCGGAATAATCTTCTATTTGCTGCTTCAGCGCCTAGGAAGGATTCGAATCATTTCAGAAAGCATAGAGTTTTTCATTTCATAAACTGCCTCCATTCGAAAATTAATTACTTTGTTATGGAACTTCGTTTACATGCACTGCTAAAATGGCACTATAGTTACTTTTAGCCAGATAGCTGGAATGATTAGTAGCAGATAATGAACTTAATGAACTTTAGCAATTATATTTACATGTAGCATTGGTGCCTATTGCCATGAGGTGCCTATTGCCATGATCCTTTAACTAGTAGGCCTATAGTGATTCTCACACAAAACACACCCCATTGAACCACTTTAAACTTTATAATAATAATAATAATAATAATAAAATTATGAAGTTATTATTATTAGAATAACTTATTATTATTTATTATTATTATTATTATTATTATTATTATCATCATCATCATCATCATCATTATCATCATCATCAGCAATTCAACACTAATCCAGAAATTTATTTCAATACCAGCTCTTCTTGTTCTTCTTGTTGTTCTTACTTTTCTTTTTCCTCTGCATAATTATCATCATCATTAGCACCTCCTTTTTCCTCTTCATGTGCTATGTACTGTAATATGTATTGCTACGTCAACGACCATGGATTTCCATTGTGTTCTCCGCCTTCATTAATCTTCTCTTTAGCGCCTTGTCTAATAAATTTCTTAGAGATTCGATTCGTTGTCCCATGGAGTGAATGCCCGCTTGTACGTCGCCATTTCTTTTTCTCTATTTCTTAACGCAAAGAAAGCAATGCGTCGCCTGGAGAGAAAGCTCTAATTTTAGCCAATCGAAGTTCAGTCGTCCATGCGAATATCAATTTTTGAAACAAAAATTTCATAGACTTACCAAATGTTCAAATGCAATAATAATAATAATAATAATAATAATAATAATAATAATAATAATAATAATAATAATAATAAGCTTAGAGTTCAGTGGCGTAACGTGGGGGGCGGGGCGGGGGGAGCACTTTGTTGACAGCCCCCTGGGCCCCGGGCAGGGGGGGCGAAGAGGGGTCTAAGCTAGGGTTAGGTTAGGGTTAACCCTAACTTAACCCTAACCCTAATAATGATGTGCTGACGACCCTTTTTTTTGCTCGTCAGGATGAAAAAGGAGGTGATAACGTTTGTTTTGCTCGTCAGCTCGAAACTCTGGGGCCCCTTGGCAAAGATGCCCCCCGGCCCCCAAAAGTCACGCTACGCCACTGTTAGAGTTGTTCAGTACTGTCTGTCCTGTAAGAGCCATTATGCACCAACCATCCTGGCATAGAAGGTCCTAGTTTATAATACATAAAATGCCTCATTCGGTTGCTCTATAACTGCCACAATACTTTGTCTACAGACTGATGCTAAAAGACCAATCTAGTATCAAATAGAACTTAGGTTTTTATTTTATTGTAGTTTTGTTATATTTTAATTTTATTATACGAGCTTTGTTCCAAGCTTTCGTTACCCGAATCTCAACTCCCAAAATAATATTTTCGTTGCATTTAAGATTTTCGATTATGCGAAACCAGACTTTAAATTTACTCACAGACTAACGTGTAGAGAAATCTGCACCTGGCGCATAAGGGACATGAGGGGCATCCCTGCCCCAGAGGTGGCAGGGCGGAGCGCGAGGCGTTGTGGTGGGAAATCAGGATGTGGTAGGGTTGTCTAAAATTGGATGCGGGCGCCTAGCACTGGGGTATATAAGGAGGGGGTTAAGGGTCGAACCCCCCATTGTTCGTCGACCAAATTTTTTATTGAGTATTATTAATTGTGGGTGAATTGGCGCCAAAATTGGGTTTAATTAAGTGGGCAAGAAAAGAAAAAAGGAGGGGAAAATAAAAGAATATAGTTGTAAAGGGTCTGTCCGCTCTCTCAAAATAGCTATACTAAAATTAACTTAACCAAGCAAAATAACAGGTGACGAACTCTTTTGCTTGTAAGGATTTTCAAAGTATGGGTCGCAACTCCCCCTCTTCGAAAAATTCCTGGGCACGCCACTGGCACCTACAGCAGTCTCGTGTTTCGGTCGAAATACGCGCTTTTGTCGAGCGTCCTTATGTCGGCGCGCATTCATCGATTGGTCGCTGGCTTATTTGTCGCCGCGCATTTGTGTATCGCGCATTTGTGGGAAGCGCTTTTGTCGGTGAACCGCTTTCGTTGTTTTAAAACACCGCTGTTAATCAATCACACATCGCAGGATAACCGAAGGCTAATAATTATTAATCTATCTGCAGTCTGATTTCGTCATTGGGACGTGGATTAATAATCAGCAGGAAAGCAATAATTTGTTTGAAGCTGATTTTAATTATGAATGGCGCTGACTACTAAAACGACGACTACGATGATGAAGCCATAGAGGAGAATAATAACGAGCAGCCTGTCCGATGTCTTCACGCAATGACTAGATGCAAATTCAACAGGTGGTCATTATCAAAAACAAGCCACTACAAACGTGCCATCTCAAATCCATTGACAACATTTTGTTTGCTAGTTGTTCATCATGACTACAAGTATAAATTTATCGAAGAAACATACAAGAGTCATCTATTCTTCCTTTTCAATAATTTTAGCAGCTAAATAAGGACTATAAAAGCAGAATGATGAATGTAACACGGAATGTCACCCCATCTGAATTTCTGAACCCGGCCCCTGATTGCCAGTACCTAATTGTTCAGTCCGACTAACAGAAACTGCTTTATTTCCTGTATTGTTCACAACATACTGAAATAATGTTTTGATTTCGCTAAACTCGTTCAACCGAGAAATTTTAAATATAGCCAATAACCTTGATTTCAGCTGGCATACACGTTTGTCGGAGAAAATTTTTCTTTTCTTGCTGTCACCCCAAAAACTTTTCCTTTCATTACATTAGATTCACAAAAAGGGGACTTGAGCCCAGCGGTCTAATGTTTGGATAGTATACCATCGTCATTGGTGACGATGCTTGCAGAATGTTGTATGATTGATAGAAAAGAATCAACTTGTAGACTTATTATTTAAAACAATTATCAAATGAATTACTGAATCATGGTTGAGTACCTTCCATATAAAGTATGCATTGTGAGTGATACACTGTTGAAATTCAGCCTTTATATATATTACAAGTCGATTAGCAATGACAGAGCCTAAAAACCTTTTAAGCTTTGTCATTAACATTCTGGGAATGCACGGCGACTCTTGTTACTGTAATTGCAGATATGAATGCCTCGATGATTTATACAATAGCACAATATTAACTTAAGTAGAGCAAGATTCGGGAAATGCACTAACTTCATGATACCGCTTCAGCTCAATCGACAAAAATAGAAAGGATTGTAGTCTGTTAGTCAAACTGTCTGACAAAGCCAGCAGTTAATAGCGGATTATTTTCGATGCTCCTCGTCATTGGCGTTGCCAGGGGAGGAGGAGGAGACGGGCCCCTTTCTCTGCCTGGGATAAGTAGAGTAAATTTTGACATGCGAGAAAATGTTAAGGAATTTCTCACGGGAGGAGTACGCAGGATGATTGGCGATTGCAGCATAAATTATATGCGCTCCGGAATGTGAATTTGCCATGAACCTCCTGACGAAGTGTTTGTTTTTGCATGTAAACCTTTTCCAATCGAGAATGTCCCGTAGTGCCGCCCCCTATTCCGCAATCCTGGCTACGCCACTGTTGGTGGTCGTTGTGCTCGTTGCTAGGCTGTCGAATACAAACAGAGTTAGTCGCTCGAAACAGAACACAGAGGCAATACGGTCAGACTGCGCAAACTCTCGCCGAACTCAGTTCGAAATGCTTCAACAAACGCAGCAAGAATTGAGAAAATTTGCAGAAACGACGAGCATGAAGGGCATAAAGCGAGTCCTGACAGCGCAGGGCATGATCGTCAGAACCTTCTGGATGGCAGCCCTGATACTGTGCTGTGCCATGCTGCTCTTTCACTTCATAACTGTCGTTATGAGTTACTGCAGCTTCACAGCGATTAGAAATTCAAATGTCGTGGTCACCACACCGAATTTTCCGCACGTTACAGTGTGCAATCTCTTTCCTGCTGTCGATACGAAGAACTACACGGAAGATTTCGACAAATACCTGAAAAAAGTGGAATCCATAAGAAGCCAAGCGCCGGAAAGTTTTCTCTCGCAACAAGAACTTTGGGCGTACCTGAGGTTGGTCTCGACTTTCAACTCAAATGCTGATCTACTGGGAGAACTGAATGGCAACTCCACAGTTCTCGAAAGTTTCGTCGTCGAATGTCAGGAGTACGGGTGGGATCTGTTTAGATCGAAGGAATGCAACAAGTTGGTGTTGTCTCTGACCCGACCATTCCAACTCTGCAAAACCATCAAGCCTCGTTCGGATGCCGGTGCCGTCAAGTTTTTGATCTTCATCGACAACTTCTTTCCGAGACCAGTCGAAGGCTACTTCAGCTGGATTCGAATCCCACTCTCCACCGGAGTCAAGGTAGTCGTCCATCCGTCTGGAAAGAACCCCGAACCGGAGAACGCCATCTACGTTTCACCTGGAACTGATCTAACGATCGAGGTGATGCAGCAAAACGTCACTCGCCTTCCAAAGCCCTACCTGACCAATTGCAGCGACAGACAGTGGATATCATCTGAAAACAAGGAAGAAGATGCCAACTCTGTTCCGTACAGTCAGCAGACGTGCATCAGCATCTGCAGACAACGACAGTTCGTAGAGGCGTGCGGATGCCTGGATCCGAACGAATACTTCACGAAGAAGGAGCTGAAGGTGGGAAAGTCCGCGTTCTGCTCCAACATCACGTTTTTCCTCGAACAATCTCCGGAATTCGTAAGCGGAGGTCGTCCGACAGAAAAATTCTGGACTCTCATCCACTGCGCCCAGAATTTCACACCCGTAGACGATCGCTGCGACTGCCCGGCGCCGTGTCAAGAAATCCGCTACGAACGGGCAAGTTCCGGAGCCCAATGGCCCAGTATCTACTACCAGCTGGCATTCTACAAAAAGTACATTCAGAACGACAAGAGATACGGCGATAAATTCAATGCCTATGAACGGATTTTGAAGGGAAACGCCAGCTACGCAGAAACCATGCGTCAGCTAGAGTCCCTGAAGCTTATAGAGCAGAACTTCATCCAGGTGACCGTGAAGATGAACAAGAAAAATGTGGAACTGATCACCTACATTCCTACCATGAGTTGGGACTCTCTGGCCTCCGGTCTTGGAGGATCTTTGAATCTCTGGATTGGAATTTCTGTTATAACGGCAGCTGAGGTCATCGAACTCCTCTATTCTTTGCTGCAGATAATTTTGAATCACAAAGAGACGAATGGTCGAATTAAGTGTGTAGTGGTGAAGCATTGAAAACTAAATAACAAATTGCTGTGCCTGTGAAAGTTCTCATCCTCAGATTTTTGACAATCGACCTAATATACATTAGTTAGAAATTTTAAGAGGCACCTATTAGGCACGACCGTCCATAAAGTGGGCCACGCTCTGGGAAGGGGTCTAGAAAAGTGCGATATTTTGTGACAGAGGGGTAAAGGTCACCGTGACGTTATATTTTCCGTACATATATGTAAGCCTGAAATGTGGGATGATATTTTACTTTCTCTTCTGATTGATATATTTTAGCAGAAGATGTCACTGGTGCATAGTAATTATATTATGCTCATCATCTTCATCATCATCATTATCATCATCATCATCATCATCATCATCATCATCATCATCATCATCATCATCATCATCATCATCATCATCATCATCATCATCATCATCATCATCATCATCATCATCATCATCATCATCATCATCATCATCATCATCTTCTTCTTCTTCTTCTTCTTCTTCTTCTTGTTCCTTCATGAATTTAAGTTGAAGTGATAGTATGAATTTCCTTTCTCTAACGATGTCGATACCGTGTCGTGTCGCGACTGCTTCTGACATCTGCAGTTCAGTCCATTCTTCCACGTCATCGTTCTAGCGTCTCCGGGGCCGCCGTCTTTTTATGCTAGGCACAACGGAATATCAAACTTCAATTACATTCGTCATAATTGTCGGACGTTGAATATCTCTATATTTCGCTGCTGAAATTTGAACGAGAAACTCAAATTTAGTAAATAGAAAACCTGCGTGACGCTTTAAGCAGGACCGAGATTTGTGACAGGTTGTAACAAGAGGAAGGTGGATGAGAAATAGCGTGACGTACTTCATGGACGGCGCCTTGAGTCTAATTTTCCGATTGCACTCACATGCTGTTATTTAGTTAATTATAATCTAAAAACATTTAATAGAAAACTAAAGAGAAAATGTGCCAATCTTTGCACGTGTTGTGATGCGATGCACATTATTCATCTTCTCATAATTGTCTATAAATTCCGCCGTTGATTTGTGCAATGATGTACTAGGTTGCTTCACTCGAAGTTGATTTTGATATCAGTGAGGAAATAGCCCATCATCTTTTATGACACTATAAAAGTAAAACAATTATTTACAATTTTGTATTTAATTTACAGTAGGACTTCGTTATAACGCATTTAACGGGTCTGTAAATTTGAGAACGTTATATCCGAGATACGTTATATCCAATGCCATCCTATACGATAGCGCATTACACGGGACTGTGCATGGCGGCATGTTATAGCTGAGTGCACGTAGTAACGAAGCTAAACTGTACAATTCTGTCAGTTAAATCTTGGGGAAATGGAACATCAAGCTATAAGGTACAACACTGGATGAACGAAAGTTATAACGTCACGGTCATCTTTGCCCCACTATCATAAGCATTGGACCATCGACTGGTGCATCGACTACTACAATGGCGCTAAAGAAGTCTACTACTATTGGTAAAACAACTATATCCCCAACATTTCCAACTTTCAAAAGAGTGTCATCCTCAACAGCGGCGTAGCCAGGGTTCCAGTGTTCCGGAATGAGGATCGTTGTTCTCGAGTCAAAAGCCTGCAAGTAAAAACGTCGTGAAAGAGTTCTTGACATATTCGCGTATTCTGTTCTACCTACTTCCTTCTGAAAAAGTTCATTGCTTTTGCTTAAATCTCACGGCAGGTCGTAGTCAAACTAGAGACTCGGCCCTGTTTCCCTCCCGTGGGTGCGCCACTGATCTTCAACCAGTGGCGTAGCCAAGGGTGGTTGGAGGTTAAACCCCCCTTGGCTGCCCGGACCCAAAATTTCTTCAGAGCAAGCAAGATGACGGCTTTTTTGCTCGTCGGCGCGGCGAAGAGCGACGAAGATCACAGGCGATGAACGTTTTTGGCTTGTCAAAATTTTTCATAACGCCCTTCCGGAAATCCTGGCTACGCAACTGTCCTCAAACCTCATGGTTCAGATATTAAATTTTTTTTTTTTCGGAAAGGTCAAAAATTATTGCAGGGCACATGATGAGTTTAAAATCACACAAACACTTAAAAGTCACATATCAGAATAGTCCAAGGAAAGTGAAGACTAGAACACCCTCCCTCACATCTTGCGACTCTAAAGCCGGGAGCGCCTCTTAGTAGAAATACAAGAGGTGCTATACAATTGTTACATTACATGCCATTACATACTTTACATTGCATACATTACGAATGCTAGACTTGTGTGCTATTTCGTGCTTCAGAATAACACAGGAAACAGATCAATTGTCAATTGAAAGAATCATGAGAAAGCAAATATGCATTCTACTGTAAATAGGCAGAAGTCATCGCAAGCAGGTCGAATTCTTGCAGGCTTTTCTTTTCTGAAAATGGCGATTCATTTGCAAATCATCAAATAGCATTACGTTCATTGCCTTTAATTTAACTGACAAACATTGTTTATAGATGATTCACGTACTGTTAATGCATTAGCCTAAAATGTACTGTAAATGTATTAGCTTGAAATGCCATACACTGTGGACCCAATAAAACTTGCCGCTATAATTTGTATGTTCCATCTTTGTCTATGCATGTTTTTAGGTATAGATATAGCCGTGTAATCATACAAATCTGTCCATAACTTTGGCAAATGTGAACCGATTTTCAAAATATCTTCACAATTTGGCTCATAAATAAATGAGAGACAATGCCATATACGAGTACTGTATATATTTTATTTAAGATGCCCTTCACGCATAGCACCCATGCCTATTAAAATTAAAATAAGCGATAAAATTGCAAAAACTGTCATGTGAAGCAAATATAAGCTCCTCATTTGGTTTACCGATGAAAGGGTGTCCACGGTAGCCACGTCCATGAATCCACAGAATGACCGGGTTTATGCACCATCTGCGTCCAGTAAGAGAGAGAAGGTGCGCCGGAGGAGTAGGCCGAACTGCTGCGAATGTTTTCGACGTTCAGTCAGTCGCTGATGGTTTCCATCGGCGCATCAAAACTTGGCCGAAATCGCCTAATCTTTGTGCAGCCTGGAGTTGAGATCAATAGCGAGATGTGCTGTTGAGGCGGGAGCTACTGCCTCCGATACGGGACACTTCAAGTGACTTCTTCGTCTTTCACCAAGCACATCGGGCCCGCCAGACAGTCGGCCTTGCTACAGCAAAGAGACGCTTGCATTCATCCATTAGAACTGTAGCCCCACAAAGTCCAGACCTGGACCCTGTGGACTACAAAATTTGTTTAGAAATGCAGCAGTGGTTCTATCAAACCAACGTTCGCAACGTTAGTGCACTGGTGGAGCTACATATCACCGTCTGGAACGATCTTGGACAAAGCGTCATCGATGATGCTATGGATGAATGGCGCAAGCGTCGTGTTCATGTGTTCGCACTAAAAGAGAACACTTCGAGCATTTATTTCGAGCGTTAAATTGCTAAAACTTTGCTTTAATTCATTTATTACATTAAGAACATTTTGTGACCAATTAAGCATGGGCGTAAACACGGGGGGATGGCGGGGGACGGTCCCCCCGAATAATTAGTTGGCGGGGGACAAAGTATCAATTATCCCCCAATGTTTTGGGCTATATGGTGAAAAAATTAAAAAATTCTATCCTACTCCTACCCCCTCCCATGATGTTGATGCCAGAATCACGCCAAATCCGCATTCTCTTATTTCGGAGGATGATCTTTTTTTGCTTGTCAGGGGCAGGGGGTATTTGGAGAGGGAAAAATAGAAAAATATCAGGATGACCTTTTTGCCTGTCAAGGAGCTGTCCATTAATTATGTCCACAATTTTTGGGCAATTATTGACCCCCTCCCCCTTGTCAACAACTGTCAACTTTCAGTTACCCCTTATAATTACGTTAAAAACTTTTGACCACCCCCCCAAGATCAATGAAAGGTCCCAATAACAAGGTTATTATTTTTGCGGTTATGACCATTTTTCCCTGTTTTGCTCATCGAGTGTCAAAATGTAGTGGTTATGACCTTTTTTCAATACTTTTTTCCATTGTAATAAGCAGTATTCCATGAAATTTCCTATTTTTGATTATTTGTAAAAAGTGAAATTGTTGACGTCAACTTCTCTTGACCCCCTCTCCCCTGTCAACAACTGTCAAACGTTTTCAAACCCCCTCCCCCTAAATTGTTGGCGTAATTAATGGACAGCCCCAAGACGTATTTCATGGGCGATTTTAAGTCCCCACCATAATATGCAATATCTCCCATAATGGATGGAGATTTTTAGATTTCTGGGGGGCAACTTTTAAAAAGCTATTTTATCCCTCCAATGTTGACTCCAGGTTTACGCCACTGCAATTAAGAACATTATATGTGATTTTAAACGACAGTTCTCGCTATATTTCCACTTATTTGAGTTTTACTGCGTTGGAATGCTACAAGTTAAAGACATAGTAAATTATATATATATATATACTTATAATTATATATACCCGCATTGTTTCCATTTATTTCTGATTCAAATGGTGAACAAAATTTGAAAATCGGTTCACATTTGCCAAGTTATGGACAAATATACAGTGACGTGTTTTTCTTGGCTCACGGTGTATATTGACACGGAATAAGCATGAGTAGCGTAACATATCGTAGCAAAGCAAACAACCGCCAGAATTCGGTTGCGCTGTTGTAAAGCGATTTTCATTCGCGTCTGGTTGCTATACTGTGCGGCGAAATGATTTCAAAATTAACATTCATATTCGTTGAACATTAATTCCTAGACTGAACAAAAATATCTGCCTAATGTCTTTCACGACATCTATAAATGCGTTTCATTTGATTTAAGGCAACACATGTAAAAACAACATGATAGTGCTGGAATTGATATGAACACGCGGATTTATAGCATCATATAGTTCGGCCTAAATAAGAAACCTGGAAAGACGGTCGTGCCTTCATAAAAGCGGTCATAGCGTCTTCTAAAACCACGTCGCCATTTGATTTCATCAGATGCAGGACTGAATACTGCAGTTCTGCGAATACATAAGGTAAGGGACCATCACATGTAACATTACGAAACGTTCAATGATGCCAGAAGAAACTATAAAAGAGATGATAGTAAGTATGAAGCAGGAAGTCAGGAAGTTCGGAGAAACGACGAGTATCAAAGGAGTTGGACGAACAATCAAAGCACAAAGTAGGATTGTAAAGATATTCTGGTTGATTTCTGTGCTGACTTGCTTTGGCATACTGCTTTTTCAAGTGACAACGGTCTTCAGAAACTATTTAAGATTCAGCGTTGTAACAAACACCGTAACGGTCCCGGAGCAACCGAATTTTCCGGACGTAACTGTCTGCAATCTCTTTCCGATAGCAGACATCGACAACTTCTCAGCGGTCTACGCAGATTATCTAAAGAAGATTGAGTTTGCGATGAGCCAAGCTCCGATACATTTAAGAGATTCAATTTCCGTATGGCGAACACTACGTTCGATGTTACCATTTAATCTCAACACAACTCTTACTCGAACCGACGCCAATAATTCTTCAGCTTACGAAGAACTTGTTGCTGACTGTACGTGGTATGAATGGGATCTTTACGGCCCTAATTTTCCATGCGCACATGAGCTCTTCATTGACCGCGGCCTTAAAAAATGTCAGACTATAAGGCCCGCTAATGTCAGCAATGCCGCTGCCATTAACATTGTGATTTACCTGAACAATTTTCTCGCGGAACCAATTGACGGTAACCTCAACTGGATTCGTATACCACATTCCTCCGGAGCAAGCGTTATGGTGCACCCACCTGGAACAAGACCCGACTCCTCGAATGCGCTGTACCCTTCGCCAGGTTCGGGATTCCAGTTGCTCGTCAGGCAGAGCAACGTTACCAGACTGTCGAGTCCGTACGGAAGCTGCAGCAAAAAGCACGAGAACAATTTACTGCTTTATAACCGTGCGACGTGCATCAGTCTTTGCAGGCAACGTCAGGAGATTGAAGAATGCGGTTGCGTTAACGTGTTTGAACATTTTACCGACGCAAACCTGGATGAAGTCAATGACACAATTTGTCCCAACCTCACGAAACATATCGAACGTTCACCGGAGTACTTTAAAGATAACGTCGCAGTCGAAAAGTTCTGGAATAAGATGAATTGCAGCTGGCATTTTCGTGCTGATGAAACATTCTGCGATTGTCCCGTGAAATGCTCGAGCA
Source organism: Metaphire vulgaris (assembly GCA_018105865.1). Lineage (NCBI taxonomy): Eukaryota > Metazoa > Annelida > Clitellata > Crassiclitellata > Megascolecidae > Metaphire > Metaphire vulgaris. The sequence goes on along the minus strand of CM030832.1, from coordinate 44,423,246 downwards.
TCGAGTATGACGTGAGTAGCTCGGCGGCACAATGGCCAGAGACACGTTATCATCTAGAATTCTACGAATTCCATCTTCGCCACGATTCTCGATATAAAGAAAGGTTTAAAGCCTATGAGACAATTTATTTGAGTCGTCAAAATCAAAGTGGGAAGGAGACTCTAGAGCAGTTGGAGAATTTGAAATTAATCGAGAAGAACTTTTTGCAGATTTCAGTGAGAATGAACGATAAAAGTGTGCAGCTAGTGACGGAAATTCCCACCATAACTTGGGATTCGATGTTATCAAATCTCGGAGGATCCCTGAATCTTTGGCTTGGGATTTCTATTTTGACCGGAGCAGAGATTATTGAGTTGATTTATACATTAATGACGATAACATGGGCTAAGAAACTTCCCAATTCACAAAACACATTATAATTACTGTATGTTATATTCAACTGTTCAAGCATTGAAATCTCTGGACTAATGCAGGTAGCTCTTTGCCGTACTTGTATCCAAATTGTGTTAAAGACGCGTAGGCCCTAAAACTGAAAAGATGAATATCCGTATCGATGACACAATCGTGGTCAATTCACACTGTATGACTTTGTTATTGGCATAAAAACGGACAATTTTTTTTATTGTATACTACGAGTATCGCTATCACAAAAGCAGTAGACAGTGTTTCGTGTCGTTGCCGTCAGAAGTTGGAAAAAGTTGCCAGAAGAGATAGCCTATCACCATCCTCTCGTCATATGTCTTAAAGCGTGCGCCTAAATGGTGGTCTTTCTTCAGCTTTAGTTTCTGGAAGGTCTTAAATAGACGTGTGTCATCGTTCGGAAGGATTCATTGCAAATACCGCCAACATTTTTGTTGCGTTGCTGAGTTATGAGAAGCACTATGTTGAGAACCGCTGTCAAATAGACGTGTGTCATCGTTCGTTCACATATCTCGTTCAAAATACTTTATACTGTTAAAAATACTTTATACTGTACTTTAAACTCTAGTATTACGTGCTAATTTTGAAGATTTATTTCCAATTTTCTGCAATTCTCAAAATATTTAACAGATTAAGCGTCTCTCTATCTCTTTCTCTTCTCTGTCTGCATGCCTCTATCTGTCTCTCTCTCTCTCTCTCTCTCTCTCTCTCTCTCTCTCTCTCTCTCTCTCTCAATCTCATTGTGTCTCTGAGATTTACTGTATGTGCAGAATTCCCGACATAGATCATTTTAACTTTTGAGACAGGTGAGACAGTGACTCCAAAAACGACTAAAAGCATTGCAAACAGACCGAATGACCTGGAAGCTGATCGTCTTGCGTCAAAATTGCTCCATTAGTTAATCACTAAATGGCATCCAATAATTTGATTGCAAATTGACACTGCATTAGGCGTACTGAAAAGTCACAGTCATATGGAAGCATATGCTGTTCGTGTATTCGCTTCAAACGCACCATAATGGCACGAGGCTAAATCGTTTGACATAATGTAACATCGCAAAACAACGCACATAGCAAACAATTGCTGAAGTCCAGACTCATCGATATAAAAATGATATTTGTATCCACAGTATATAGTGTTCCATTTGAGTAAAAGATTTCAAAATCAGAATTCACCGCTAGTGATGCGTCAATATATGGATTGAAGAAGAGAACTACTAAACTGCTTTTGCAAATAAGTTTCAGTTTAAGTAAATGCATTGTAAACAATAATTGCAGAAATAGGGATTATCGATTGCATCTGCAGGTATCGTTTAGCTGATTTTCGTTTTTTTACTATACGCACCTCCAACATCAACGGCTTTGCCATGGCAGCTGAAATAGCACGAACACGGGTTCGATTAGGTGGCAATTAAAGTGCCTTCGATAGATCATTTCGCTATTTTGATTTCATCAGACGCGGAACCAAATTGTAGTTCTGTAAATGCATGAGTAAAAACTATTACAAGAAACATTACGCATTTCAAAAATTAAATATTAGAAGAAAATTTAAACGATACGATGCGCCGATTGAAGCAGGAAGTCAGAAAGTTCGGAGAAACGACGAGTATCAAAGGAGTTGGACGAACAATCAAAGCACAAAGTAGGATTGTAAAGACATTCTGGTTGATTTCTGTACTGACTTGCTTTGGCATATTGCTTTTTCAAGTGACAACGGTCTTCAGAAACTACGCGAGATACACCGTGGTAACAAACACCGCATCGGTTCCGAAGCAACCGAATTTTCCCGACGTAACTGTCTGCAATCTCTTTCCGGTAACAGACATCGACAACTTTTCAGAGGCCTACGCAGATTATCTAAAGAAGATTGATTTTATACAGAAACAAGCGCCGAAGTATTACAGAGATCACGATCCACTTTGGCATTTCATGAGACTGCCCACGACGTTCAGCTTCAACATTCCCATCCGTCGAACGTTCGCCAGTTATTCGTCGGCCTTGGACAAACTCGTAGTCGAATGCAAGTGGTACGCCTGGGACCTCAACGAAAACAACCAGCAGTGTCATCAGGATCTTTCATCAACAGACCTTTTCAGCTGTGCAAGACAGTAAAGATGAACAACAACAGTGACGTGGCCGCGCTGAGCATCATACTCTATCTGAACAACCTCATCGCAGAACCAATCGGCGCGTTCTACAACTCAATACGCGTCCCCCAATCGACCGGGTTAAGCGTCATGATCCACGCCCCGGGAACAAGACCGGATCCAGCCACCGCCCTGTACGTTTCCCCGGGCACAGACTTTCGAATCCACGTCAAGCAGAGCAACGTATCCAGACTGTCGCATCCGTACGGAAATTGCAAAGACAAGGAGGATCTTTCGTTTCCATACGAAGAAACAACGTTCACGTATACTGCGGATACATGTCTCAGTCTTTGCAGACAGCGCCAATGTGTGGACAAATGCGGATGCCTAGATGCATATGAATATTTTACCGATTTAGAGTTGCGTAAAGGCAACGGTGCTTTATGCCTGAACGTTACATCCCACCTTGAGGACTCTCAGAACTACAGAGAGAACAGCACCGTAACTGAAGCATTTTGGAATGTAATGAAATGCATTTGGGATTTTGTACCAGACGAAGTTCTCTGTAATAGTCAATGTCCGGTCGAGTGTTCTTATATAGAATACGAGGTGAGCAGCTCTGAAGCTTATTGGCCTAGCACGTACTACCATCTCGCCTTCTACGAGTCTTATCTTCGTAAAGACGAACGCTACAAAAGCAATTTTAAAGCCTACGAGACAATTTACTTGAATCGTCAAAATCAAAGTGGAAAAGAGATTTTGGAGCAGTTGGAGAATTTGAAATTAATCGAGAGGAACTTTTTGCAGATCTCAGTCAAGATCAACAAGAATAGTGTGCAGCTGGTGACTGAAATTCCGACTATGACTTGGGATTCGTTGCTATCAAATTTCGGAGGATCGCTGAATCTTTGGCTGGGAATTTCCATTCTAACGGGAGCCGAGATAATCGAGTTGATTTATACAATAATAGTGATCGCATTGACGAGAAAATCAGTGGCAACTCAAATCGCTATTATTCAATAGCCCTGACATCGTATAACTGCTAATAGAAGGACTGTATTGACATCACTATTTCTCTCTTTCAGGTCAACACTGTTCACTGATATAATGTTTCTTTGACAGACCTTTCCGGCTTGACCTGCGGCTCTAATTTTGATTGCATATGATGCGTCATCGGCTGTGTAGTGGCGCCAGAGAAGCTTAGTTATTTACATATTTATTAATTTGAATTTTATTTTATTGTGAGAGATAACAAACAACAAGTGAATTAATTACTGAAATCTTTAACAGCATGCGTGAACTGGTATTTATTTATTGTCGTTAACGTTCTGTAAGCACTAAGCGTAAGCCTAAATGCTTACTGAAGCAACTGCTCACAACTTGTGTTAATTGCGATGACTAGGAATTCTCGGCGTTGAGGTGTGCAACACCTCCGTTTTATCCGCTATTTTGGCTTCCGTCGAGAGATTCGGGCGTTACATATTGACATCCCTATATATTAGCATCCCACTACGGATAAGATACGAGCATGAAGCCGATGAGAGGAGTGTAAAATTCCACGCGGTCTATGTCCTTTATTCCATGTTCGTGGTCTAAATCCTTTATTCTACAGGGTGTAAAAGTAAAACGTAATAATAATAATAATAATAATAATAATAATAATAATATTATTATTATTATTATTATTATTATTATTATTATTATTAGAAAGATGCTCGCTTTGCTCGCGTGCAGCAATCAGAAAGCTTGAACGCTTGAAGGTAACCTTCGAGCGAAGCGAATATTCCAGAATGACCAATCAGAACGCTCACCCAGCCAACCAATCAGAACGCTTGAAGGTAACAGACATACAGAGGAAGGATTTTAATATTATAGACTACGCTATAAGAGCTTAAGAAAGCGTGGTGAGCTCCCTGAGCTGGATTTGGGGTGCAGCCGAGAAGTTTTATTGCAATATTAGATTCAAATATTGAGATTTGGTGTATATTTTTCAGACCTAATGATTTACATTTGATTGAGCAACAATTGCAACGAGCAACAATTGCAACGAGCAGCAATTGCAACGAGCAACAAGTGCAACGAGCAACAAGTGCAACGAACAACAATTGGTTTAGCATTTAACTTGAGCAACAATTTGGTTGAGCAACAATTGCAGACCATTTCCCATAAATTCCTACTTCGTAATGCTGTTCTAATTCATTAAAATATTTTGTTTAAAATACTTTGGATAAACGATAATTGATTAGTCGACATTTAACAATTGAAGTTACAACAGGAAGTTATGACGCGCGGCTATTCGCCGAGACACCCAGATGGAATTCTTTTATAATCCAATAGAGGAAAATGGAATGACTTCCTATGCAGAAATCAGCTGTTTTGAGCCAATATCTGCGAAAGACAGCAAGGCATTTGCTTTAAATGCGGTATTCGGAATGGAACGGTCGTTAGGTTGATGACCATGAAAGGCTGTCCTGGTACCGAGCTTTCAGAACTATTTGAGTTCCACGTAATCTGTGACTAAGAGACAATGGCTGATCAGATCCCGCGAGCGAAATGTGAAATAGCGAATGTTGGAAATCTTGGATATAGATAGGCTGTTGTTGATACTAACCCACCGTTTATTGCATATGGACCGCTGCGTCGACACCGATCGACATCCAGTGGCACAGCAGCGATATCCGAGTGTCGGCACACTTTCATGTTATGTGGATCATCTTCCGAACCACATGCGTGTTAACTCTGCATGTCAACAGTGCAGCGGGGGCGCCTCAGGTCTAATGAAGCGTTTGATAAAATTAATATTCTATTATACTACATTACATTTTTCTAAATCGGCTCCTTTTCAACTTTTAGTTAAAAGATGCTCGCTTCGCTCGCAGTGTAAGACAATACTAATATCTATCCACATCGCGCAATGATCGCTTCGCTCACTTCGATCGCAGTGCAGGCTCGCTTCGTTTCGCTTCGCTCGAGGCAACGAATATTCCAGAATGACCAATCAGAACTCTCACGCAGCCAACCAATCAGAACGCTTGAAGGTAACCAATAAGAACATCACACAGCCAACCAATCAGAACGCTCACACGGTCAACCAATCAGAACGCTTGAAGGTAACAGACATACAGAGGAAGAATTTTAATATTATAGATTTGGATAATAATAATAATAATAATAATAATAATAATAATAAAATTATTATTATTATTATTATTATTATTATTATTATTATTATTATTAAGGTTGAGAGTGGTTCAGTACTGTCTGTCCTGTAAAAACCATTATGCACCACCCATTCCTGGCACAGTAGGCCCTGGTTTATAATACATAAAATGCCTCATTCGGTGGCTGTGTAACTGCCACAATACTTTGTCTACAGATTGATAGTTCTAAAATACCATTCTAGTATCATATAGAACTTAGGTTTTTATTTTATTGCAGTTTTGTTATATTTTAATTTTATTACACGAGCTTTGTTTCAAGTTTTCGTTTCCAGAATCTCAACTCCCAAAATTTTCTTTGCATTTAAGATTTCGATTATGCGAAACCAGGCTTTAAATTTACTTACTGACTGAAGTGTAGAGAAATCTGCACCTGGTGCATGAGGGGCATCCCAGCCCCAGAGATGGAAGGGCAGAGCGCGAGGCGTTGTGGTGGGGGAATCAGGACGTGGTAGGGATGTCTAAAATTAGTGCGGGCGCCTAGCAGTGACGTACACAAGGAGGGGTTAAGGGTCGAACCCTCCATTGTTCGTCGACCAAATTTTCTATTGAGTATTATTAATCTGTGGGTGGATTGGTGCCAAAATTGGGTTTAAATGGGCAAGAAAAGAAAAAAAGTAAAGGAAAAAAGAATATAGTTGTAAAGGGTCTGTCCGCTCTTTCAAATTGCTATATTATAACTAACTTAATCAGCAAAATAACAGGTGAAGAGTCCAATTTTCCCTCTTTTTTGTAGTACGTGTGCGCATGAAATTACTTGTGTGCAAAATTGTACATGGAAAGTCAACTTCTGTGCAGTTAGTACGTGTATGATATCAAAGCAATGGAAACAATGTTCAAAAATTCTGTGCGCTCCATTTTTTCCTTTGTGCGCTTGCCTTGCAACCTCTGTGCGCGCGCGCACGAGCACAGCTTAGAGGGAACATTGGTGAAGACCTCTTTTGCTTGTCAGGATTTTCAAAGTATGTGAATAGTTGGTCGCAACTCCCCCTCTTCGGAAAATTCCTGTGCACGCCACTGGCACCTACAGCAGTCTCGTGTTTCTGTCAAAATACGCGCTTTTGTCGGGCGTCCTTATGTCGGTGCGCATTCGTCGATTGGTCGCCAGCGCATTTGTCGCCGCGCATTTGTGTATCTCGAATTTGTCGGCTGCGCTTTTGTCGGGGAACCGCATCCGTTGTTAAAACAGCGCCGTTAATCAATCACGCTTAGCAGGCTAATCGAAGGCTAACAATTAATCTATCTGCAGTCTGATTTCGCCATTGGGACGTGGATTAATAATCAGCAGGAAAGCAATATTTTTTGAAGCTGACTTTAATTATGAATGGCGCTGACTACTACAACGACGACTCGATGATGAAACCATAGGGAGAATAGTAACAAGCCTATTGTCTTCACGCAATGACTTTGCAAATTCAACAGGTTGTCATTATCAAAAACAAGCCACTACAAACGTGCTATCTCAAATCCATTGACAACATTTTGTTTGCTAGTTGTTCATCATGACGACAAGAATAAATTTATCGAAGAAACAAACAGGAGTCAACTATTCTTCCCTCTCAATAATTTTAAAAGCATACTAGAAAGATGCTCGCTTCGCTCGCGCTCGCTTCGCTCGCAGTGCAGGATAATACTAATCCAATACCTATACCTAATACCCAATCATTGAATTCATGCTGAACAACATTTCAATGATCGCCACCTAGCCAAGCTCTGCGCCACGTAATAATCTATGTACGTTAAAATCACGCAACTGTGGCCATTTGTGACGCTGTACACGTATTTTTTGTGTACGCTAAAATGTACGTTAAAATTGCGCAACTACTAGGCTGCAACAATTCAACAACGTCGTCGCACGCCAGCCCTTATAAACCAAAAACGATTCTAAGCCAATTGTTACCAAAACGTCGTCTTCGAACATCGTCCACCAACGCATCGCGACGTAAGGACAAACGGTTTAAACCGTTTGCCAATAGTCAACGCTCGCCCACCAACATCGCGACGTAAGGACTAAATTTATCTAAACCGTCTTAGTCAACCAATCAGAACGCTTGAAGGTAACAGACAGAGAGACATACAGATAAGGATCTTAATATTATAGATATAAGAGGCTGGACTATCAAAGCAAAATGGCGAATGTAGCATATAATGTGACCCAATCTGATTTTCTGAACCCGCTTCCTGATTGCCAGTACATAATCGTTCAGTCCGACTAACAGACACTGCTTTATTTCCTGTAATGTTCACAACACACTGAAATAATGATTTGCTTTCGCTAAACTCGTTCAACGGAAAAGTTATAAAGTAAGGCAGTAAATAGAACACGAAATTTCTATAGCGCTGCCCGAAAGCTTGGCGCAGTGCACCAGCTTATTCACAAACGCTCAATCTAGGTAAATCCGTAATCCGTAATCCGTAGTCCGTGGTCACTAATGGCCTCGTATTCAGTTGGAATTCACAATTTCCTGTAAAAAATCTTTTTTTCCTGTTACCCTATGATTTTTCATTAAAAAGAGGGGACTCAACTCCAGCGGTCTAATGTTTCTGTAGTATACGGCCATCGTCATTGGTCACGATGCTTGTCATGATCTGGCTAAGAGATGTATATGGGTTTAATATGAATGCTTCGATTAATTATAGCACTATGGATACTAGACAATGATCACTGAACTAAACTAGAAAATTTGTGGGCATTCGCGCAATAAAACAAGCAAAAAGGTCGTCCGGAAAATTTATAACTGCAAAAAGCATGACAAGTCCTTTTAGGGGGCGGAAGACGGCAGAGTGGGTTACGTGCTGAAGCGTCAGGCTGACGGAGCGAGTTCAAGCCCGGTTAGCGCCTCTAGTGGCTTTCACACAGGTAGTAATGCCTTCTAAGACACTTTAAATCATGCTAAGTTAACCACTGATCATTTTCATTTGATCACTGCACATTTTGTGCATTACTGCACGTTAATACATGTAGGCCCTGTCTGAAATTCACAATTTCCTGTAAAAATATTTTTTCTTCCTGTCACCCTATGACTTTTCCTCAATAAGAGCGGACTTGAGCCCGAAGGTCTAATATTTCTGTAGTTAACGCCCATTGTCATTGGTGACGATGCGTGACATGATCTGGCTCAGAGATGTATTTGGGTATGATATGAATGCATCAATGATTTATATAATAGCACTATGGATTCGGCAAAATGCACCAACTTAATGAGACCGTTAACGCTCAATCGACAAAACATACAAAAGATTGTATTCTGTTGGTCACACTATTTGGCAAAGCCACCAGTCAATGGCCAATTATGGTTGATGTTGTTCGTCATTGGCGTAGCCACGGGAAGTCTTTATGCGCTAAGAAGTTTTTCGGAGGGGGGTGGAGTAGGTATAATGATTGGCGATCGGAACAGAACCAATATATACACAGTGGTATGAATTTGCAAGTTTCTAATGACGGTGTTTATTTTTCCACGTCAACCTTCTCGAATCGCGAATGTTCCCATACGCCACGCCCCCCACCATTCCGGAATCCTGGTTACGCCACTCTTGGTGGTCGCTGTGCTCGTTGCTAGGGTGTCGAATTCAAACAGAGTTTGGTCGCTCGGAAGAGAGCACAGAGACAATCCGATCAGACTGCGCAAACTCTCGCCGAACTCAGTTCGAAATGCTTCAACAAACGCGGCAAGAATTGAGAAAATTTGCGGACACGACGAGCATGAAGGGCATAAAGCGAGTCCTGACAGCGCAAGGCATGATCGTCAGAGCATTCTGGATGGCAGCCCTTCTCATATGCTGCGCCATGCTGCTCTTTCACTTCATAACTATCCTTATGAGCTACTGCAGCTTCACGGCGATTAGAAATTTAAATGTGATGGACACCATACCGAATTTTCCGCACGTTACAATCTGCAATCTCTTTCCTGCTGTCGATGCGAAGAACTACACGGAAGATTTCGACAAATACCTGAAAAAAGTGGAATTCATAAGAAGCCAAGCGCCGGAACGTTTTCTATCTATAAAACAAGTCTGGGCGTACCTGAGGTTGGTCTCGACTTTCAACTCAAATGCCGATTTAATGAGAGAACTGAATGGCATCTCCACAGTTCTCGAAAGTTTCGTCGTCGAATGTCAGGAGTACGGGTGGGATCTGAATGAATTCAAGGCATGCAATAAGGTGGTGTTGTCTCTGACCCGACCATTCCAACTCTGCAAAACCATCAAGCCTCGTTCGGACGCCGCGGCAGTCAAGGTTATCTTATTCATCGACAGCTTCTTTCCGAGACCAATCGAAGGGTACGACAGCTGGATTCGCCGTCCCCTCTCCACCGGAGTCAAGGTAGTCGTCCATCCGCCTGAAAAGAATTCAGACCCGGAGAACGCCATCTACGTTTCACCAGGAACTGATGAAACGATCGAGGTGATGCAGCAAAACGTCACTCGCCTTCCAAAGCCCTACCTGACCAATTGCAGCGACAGACAGTGGCTATCATCTGATAACAAAGAAGAAGCGAACGCAGTTCCGTACAGTCAGCAGACGTGCATCAGCATCTGCAGACAACGACAGTTCGTAAAGGCGTGCGGATGCCTAATTCCGGACGAATACTTCACGAAGAAGGAGCTGGAGGTGGGAAAGACCGCGTTCTGTTTCAACATCACGTTTTTCCTCGAACAATCTCCGGAATTCGTAAGCGGCGGTCGACTGACGGAAAAATTCTGGACTTTCATCGACTGCGGCTGGAATTTCATACCCGCAGACGATCGCTGCGACTGCCCGGCGCCGTGTCAGGAAATCCGCTACGAACGGGCAAGTTCCGGAGCCCAATGGCCCAACTTCTACTACCAGATGGCATTCTACAAACAGTACATTCGAAACAAGAAGCGATACGGCGATAAATTTATTGCCTACGAACGGATTTTGAAGGAAAACGCCAGCTACACAGAAACCTTGCGTCAGCTAGAGTCCCTGAAGCTTATAGAACAGAACTTCGTCCAGGTGACCGTGAAGATGAACAAGAAAAAGGTGGAACTGATCACCTACATTCCGACCATGAGTTGGGACTCATTGGCCTCCGGTCTTGGAGGATCTTTGAATCTCTGGATTGGAATATCTGTTATAACGGCAGCTGAGGTCATCGAACTCCTCTATTCCTTGCTGCAGATAATCTTGAATCACAGGCGAATGGTCGAGTTAAATATGTAGTCGTGAAGCACTGCAAAACAAAATAAAAGAATTATTGTGCTTGAAGTTTCTCAGCTCCAGATGTTTAGCAATTGACCTAATATACATTATTTAGAAATTTTCAAGAGGAACGCTGTATATAAGGACCGTCCATAAAGTAAGTCACGCTTAGGACAGGGCTCTAGGAAAAGTGTAACAGTTTGTGACAGAGGGGTAAAGATCACCGTGACGTTATACTTTCCGCACTTACATTTACCTGAAATATGCTATGGCATTTTACTTTCTCTTCTGAGGGATGCTTTTCAACAGAAATCGTCATTGGTGCACAGTACTTATATTATGCCAGGTACAATGAATTTTTATTGTCAACGACATTGGTTATGATTGCCGGAAGATGAATATCTCGATATTTCGCTGCTGAAATTTGAACGAAGAACTCAAATTTATTAAATAGAAAACCTGCGTGACGCTCTAAAGCAGCGGTTCTCTACCTGTGGGTCGCGACCCCCACGGGGGTCGAATGACGATTTGCCAGGGGTCTCCCGAGACCATCAGAAAATGGGGTTGTCTCTTTTCTTATTACTGTACAAAATTTCTTCAGTGGTAGTTACGACGTACTAGTTGTTTTACTATAATTGTCATTCGAGGATAGTCATGGAGACAATTAAATAATAACGATTTTGAACAATTCGATTGTCCCGTAGCATTATTATTTTTAACAGTTTAACTTGTGAACGAAAATAATTTTACCGTTGGGAGTCGCCACATCATGGGGAATTATATTAAAAGGGTCGCGGCACTATACAGGTTGAGAACCGCTGTTCTAATGGGAGTCAGAGATTTGTGACAGGTTGTGACAAGGGAGAAATGGCAAAAACTGTCAGAAATAGCGTGACTTATTTTATGAACGACTTTTCGACTCTAATTTTTCCGAATGCACTCATATTCTATTATTTAGATTAGCTAGGTAGAATCTCAAGAACATCTAATAAAAAATGTTCGAATTTTTGCACATACTGTATTGTGATGTACATTGTTTTTATGGTAAACAAGATTGTCGATAAATTGCACTGTGAATATGTGCAATGATGTACTGTACTGTAGGTTGCTTCACTCGAAGTTGATTCTGATGCCAGTGACCTCTCCATCATCTCATTGTCGGATCCAGAAATTTGGACCAGGGGGGTTAAATTTCAGAAATACTTTATAAAGTTCCAGTACGTCTTACATAATTTTATTGAAACCAATAAGAACATTAATAGTTTTAGTATTAGTAGTACTAGTAGTAGTAGTAGTAGTAGTAGTAGTAGTAGTAGTAGTAGTAGTAGTAGTAGTAGTAGTAGTAGTAGTAGTAGAAGTAGTAATAGTAGTAGTAGTAAGATTTAGAGTAGTTCAGTACTGTCTGTCCTGGAAGAGCCATTATGCACCACCCATTCCTGGAATAGTAGGCTCTAGTCTATAAAACATAAATGCCTCATTCAACTTAGTCTACAGACTGATAGTTCTAAAAGACTAATCTAGTATCATATAGAACTTAGATTGTTATTTTATTGTAGTTTTGTTATATTTTTATTTTATTATACGAGCTTTGTTCCAAGCTTTCGTTTCCCGAATCTCAATCCCCAAAATTTTCGTTGCATTTAAGATTTCCATTATGCGAAACCAGACTTTGAATTTACTCACTGACTGAAGTGTAGAGAAATCTGCACCTGGTGCATGAGGGGCATACCAGCTCCAGAGAGGGAAGGGCGGAGCGCGAGGCGTTGTGGTGGGGGAATCAGGACGTGGTAGGGTTGTCTAAAATTAGATGCGGGCGCCTAGTAGTGACGTACCCAAGGAGGGGTTTAAGGATCGAACCCAACATTGTTTGTCGACCAAATTTTTATTGAGTATTATTAATCTGTGGGTGGACTGGTGCCAAAATTGGGTTTCAATGGGGAAGAAAAGAAAAAGGGAGGGAGGAAATAAAAGAATATAGTTGTAAAGGGTTTGTCCGCTCTTTCAAATAGCTATATTATAATTAACTTAACCAAGCAAAATAACAGATGACGACCTCTTTTGCTTGTCAGGATTTTCAAAGTATGGGAATAGTTGGTCGCAACTCTCCCTCTTCGGAAAATTCCTGGGCACGCCACTGGCACCTACAGCAGTCTCGTGTTTCTGTCAAAATACGCGCTTTTGTCGGTCGTCCTTATGTCGGTGCGCATTCGTCGATTGGCCGCCAGCGCTTTTGTGTATAGCGCATTTGTCGGCTGCGCTTTTGTCGGTGAACCGCTTTCGTTGTTTTAAAACATCGCTATTAAATCAATTACATATCGCAGGATAACCGAAGGGCTAACAATTAATCTATATGCAATCTGTTTTCGCTATTGGGACGTGGATTAATAATCAGCAGGAAAGCAATATTTTGTTTGAAGCTGACTTTAATTATGAATGGCGCTGACTACCACAACGACGACTACGATGATGAAGCCATACTGTACATGAGAATAATAACTAGCAGCCGTTCCGATGTCTCTACGCAATGACTAGAAGCTAATTCAACAGGTGGTCATTACCAAAAACAAGCCACTACCAATGTGCCATCTCAAATCCACTCACAACATTTTGTTTGCTAGTTGTTCATCATGACGACAAGCGTAAATTTATCGTAGAAACTAACAAGAGTAATTTATTTTTCCTTTTCAATAATTTTAACAGCATATATAAGAGGCTGGACTGGTGAATGGTGAATGTAGCACAGAATTATATTATTATTATACAACGACAAGATTATCGTGACATAATGTCTAACGACTGCAAGGGCACGTAACAATGACAATATTAAACAGTAATGAATTGTACAGAGAGGTGGTCACACTACATCATAGCATCTAGTAAATAGCTCGGTTTTGAGGCGCTTCTTGAATGTCTCCAGCGTCGTTGATGACCTCACGTGAGGCGGAAGTCCATTCCAGACGCGAGCAGCAGCGACCGGAAAAGCACGGCCACCGATCGTTGAGCGCCGTACTCGAGGCACGAGAACGTCAGTCGTGGACGCCGAGCGCAGGTGGCATCGAGTTTTGACGTCAGACACGCGGCCGAAAGCGTTTGCCAGGTATGACGGCGCCAATCCATGGAGACATTTAAATGCCAACGTAGCGAGTTTGAAATCTATCCTCTCCGGAAAACGAAGCCAGTGTAACTCGCGTAGAAGAGGGGTCACGTGATCGTATTTCCGAGCTGCAAAAATCAAACGGGCAGCTGCGTTTAGGACTGACTGCAGTTTTGCAATCAAGTGCCCGGAGACGCCAGCAAGCGTCGAGTTGCCGTAGTCTAGCCGACTGAGCACCAATGCAACAACGAGTGATTGCATCACCGATAGTGTGACGGACCTACGTATGCTGCGTAGTTGCCTTAGGACTGCGAAGCAACTCGACACAATTCTTGTGACATGCGACCGCATCGACAGGTCGGCGTCAATGTAGATGCCTAAGTCACGGACAAAAGCGGACGGCATGACGACCTCCCTGCCAACGCGTATTCCAGTCACAGGAATCTGGTGCTGGCGCCGGGCAGACGAGCACCACAATGCCTCAGTCTTTGCTGAGTTGAGTTTTAACCTGTTGGATTGCATCCATGCACCGACGTCGTCAACACATTCAGATATATCGCTTTGTAGCTGGGCAGTCTCTGACGGCTTACAGGTGCCATAGATTGGCGTATCATCAGCATACAAGTGTGGTTGAAGTTGGCGTCTCTGGATCAGCCCCTGCAATTCTGCAGTATATAACAGAAAAGGATCGGCCGAGGACCGATCCCTGTGGAACTCCACATACAGTCAGCGTTGAGGAAGACTTGGAGGAGCTGCATCGTACATATTGAGTGCGGTCCTGAGGTACGATGAAAACCAGCACAAAACAGTGTCATCAATCCCATAGGTCGTCTGCATGCGTCGCAGCAGAATTGCGTGATCAACAGTGTCAAATGCAGCTGACAGGTCGAGCATCGTCAGCAGAGCGAGATTACCTGTGTCAACAGCAAGCAGAATGTCCGATAGTACCTTGAGGACAGCTGTCTCCGTGGAGTGATGTTGACGGTATGCAGATTGCAATGTTGGCAGTAGCCCTGATGATGACAGATATTCAATCAGCTGTTTCGCTACTAGTCGTTCAAGCAGCTTTGACAATACCGACAAGTTGGAGATTGGTCGATATGACTTCGCATCAGCTGAATCAAGATTTGCCTTCTTTAGCAATGGTGTTATGGAGGCAGCTTTGAAAGCGCTCGGAACCAATCCAGAGGTGAGCGACTTGTTGAATAGGTCAGCCAAAAACGGCGCTAGAACGTCGACATTTTCCTTCAGTAGCCGCGTTGGTATCGGATCCATTGAGCACTGCTTGTCTGGCAGTGCGCGAACTATTTTAGTGACGTCGTCAACGGTGAGTGTCTTAAACTGCTCAAAACGACAAGTGGATGGCGCTGATGAGAACGACGGGGGTTGGGCCCCAGCAGTTTCTGCTTGGACGGCAGCAACTTTGTCGTTGAAAAACGCATGTAGCTCGTTCGCTCCGATGGCATCAGACGCAGGAGTTATACCGCGACCAAGAAGAGCGTCAATTGAGCGCCACAACTGTGCCGGTGACGAGCGTTCAGAGTCAACCTTCCTGATCCAGAACGATTCACGCTTTCGACTACACAGCTCTCTGTATTCACGACGCGCAGGCATGCCAAGCTGCTGTTGCCGCCATAACAATCGACGGATCAGCCCTTCTAGCTGCGCGCTCAAGCCTACGGGTAGAACGTTTCATCGCTCGACAGTCCTGGTCAAACCACGGGTCTGAAGGACGACGACGGCAGGTAACGGACCGGGTTGGTATGAATCGATCCAGAACTTGCGAAATCTGCTCAACGTACAGTTGCGCGAGGTCGTCAATTTCGAGTGGCGCCCACACGTCTGGGTTGCAGAGCGCCGATGACTGCAGACATCGTCGAAGCGCGTCGGGGTCAAGCTGACACCATGCACGTCGCGTTGCTGTCGAGTAGACTGGCGATGGCCGAATGAACGCAACTTGCCATCGCAGCAGACGATGATCTGATAGACCCACGTCAATTACATCAACCAGCGGCGCTGGGAAATCATCGCGGGTGATGACGACGTCAATTATACCGTTACAGTCGTGCGTTGGAGTTGTCACATGACAGCGCAAGCAAGAATGTCACTCCATCTGATTTTCTGAACCCGGTCCCTGATTGCCAGTACCGAATCGTTCAGTCCGACTAACGGACAATGCTCTATTTCCTGTGTTGTACAGGAAATAATAAATAAACTGTATTGGCGCTCAGCACAGTGAAATAATGATTTGCTTTCGCTAAACTCGTTCAACCGAAAAATTCAAAGTATCGCCAATGACCTGGATTTCAGCTGGAATCCACCATTTCCTGTAATTTCAACAATATTCTTTTCTTGCTGTCACCCTATGATTTTTCCTAAAAAAGAGAGGACTCGAGCCCAGAGGTCTAATGTTTGTATAGTTTACGCCCATCGGCATTGGTGACGATGATTGACATGCTCTGGTTCAGACATGTATATTGGCTGGATTTGAATACTTCAATGATTTATATAATAGCACTATGGATTCGCAAAATGCACTAACTTAATGAGAACGCTTGCGCTCAATCGACAAAAATATAAAGGATTGTATTCTGTTGGTAAAACTGTCTGGCAAAGCCACCAGTCAATGGCCAATTATGGTTGATGTTGGTCGTCATTGGCGTAGCCACGGGGAAGTCTTTATGCGCTAAGAAGTTTATCAGGGGTGGAATAGGTATATTGATTGGGGATCGGAACAGATCCGATATATACACAGGGGCATGAATTTGCAAGAACTTAACATCGAAGTTTTTGTTTTTCCATGTCGACTTTTCCAATCGAGAATGTCTCGTTGTGCCGCCCCTATTCCTGAATCCTGGATACGCCACTCTTGGTGGTCGCTGTGTTCGTTGCTAGGTTGTCGAATACAAACAGAGTTTGGTCGCTCGGAAGAGAGCACAGAGACAATCCGATCAGACTGCGCAAACTCTCGCCGAACTCAGTTCGAAACGCGAACTCAGTTCGAAACGCGAACTCAGTTCGAAATGCTTCAACAAACGCGGCAAGAATTGAGAAAATTTGCAGACACGACGAGCATGAAAGGCGTAAAGCGAGTCCTGACAGCGCAGGGCATGATCGTCAGAGCATTCTGGATGGCGTCCCTTCTCATATGCTGCGCCATGCTGCTCTTTCACTTCATTACTGTCGTTATGAGCTACTGCAGCTTCACGGCAATTAGAAATTTAAATGTGGTGGACACCATACCGAATTTTCCACACGTCACAGTCTGCAATCTCTTTCATGCTGCCGATACGACAAACTACTTGGAGAATTTTGACAGATACTTGGAACGAGTGGAATCCTTGCGAAACCAAGCGCCGGAAAGGTATCTATCGAACCAAGGACTCTGGGCGTACCTCAGGCTGGTCTCGACTTACGACTCAAATGCCAATCTAATGAGAGAACTGAATGGCAACTCCACAGTTCTCGAAAGTTCGTCGTCAATTGTCAGGAGTACGGGTGGGATCTCTTTAAATTTAAGGCATGCAACAAGGTGGTGTTGTCGCTGACCCGACCATTCCAACTCTGCAAAACCATCAAGCCTCGTTCGGACGCCGGAGTAATCAAGGTTGTCCTCTTCATCGACAGCTTCTTTCCGAGACCGATCGAAGGATACCACGACACGATTCGCCGTCCCCTCTCCACCGGAGTCAATGTAGTAGTCCATCCGCCTGAAAAAAATCCAGACCCGGAAAATACCATTTCAGTTTCACCTGGAACTGATCTAACGATCGAGGTGACACAGCAAAACGTCACTCGCCTGCCAAAGCCCTACCTGACCAATTGCAGCGACAGACAGTGGATATTATTGGATGACAAAGAAGAAGAAGCCAACGCTGTTCCGTACAGTCAGAAGACGTGCGTCAGCATCTGCAGACAACGACAGTTCGTAAAGGCGTGTGGATGCCTAAGTCCGGAAGAATATTTCACGCAGAAGGAGCTGGAGGTGGGAAAGACCGCGTTCTGTTCCAACATCACGTTTTTCCTCGAACAATCTCCGGAATTCGTAAGCGACGGTCGACTGACGGAAAAATTCTGGACTCTCGTAAGCTGCACCTGGAGTTTCACACCCGTAGACGACCTTTGCGACTGCCCGCCGTCTTGTAAGGAAATCCGCTACGAACGCGCAAGTTCCGGAGCCCAGTGGCCCAGTATCTACTACCAGCTCGCATTCTACAAACAGTATATTCAGAACAACACGCGATACGGCGAAAAATTCACTGCCTACGAACGGATTTTGAAGGAAAACGCCAGCTACGCAGAAACCTTGCGTCAACTAGAGTCCCTGAAGCTTATAGAGCAGAACTTCGTCCAGGTGACCGTGAAGATGAACAAGAAAAAGGTGGAACTGATCACCTACATTCCTACCATGAGTTGGGACTCACTGGCCTCCGGTATTGGAGGATCTTTGAATCTCTGGATTGGAATTTCTGTTCTTACGGCAGCTGAGGTCATCGAACTCCTATATTCCTTGCTGCAGATAATCTTGAATCACAGGCGAATGGTCGAGTTAAATGCGTAGTCGTGAAGCACTGCAAAACAAAATAAATGAATTATTGTGTTTGAAGGTTCTCAGCTCCAGATGTTTAGCAATGGACTTTATATACATTATTTAGAAATTTTCAAGAGGAACTATGTGTATTAGGACCGTCCATAAAGTAAGTCACGCTCAGGACAGGGGTCTAGGAAAGTGTAACAGTTTGTGACAGATGGGTAAAGATCACCGTGACGTTATACTTTCCGCACATACATATACCTGAAATGTGCTATGGTATTTTATTTTATCTTCTAAATGATGCATTTCATCAGAAACTTTCACTGGTGGACAGTAATTATATTATGGCAGGTACAAGGAATTTTAAATTTCAATGACATTCGTTATGATTGCCGGAAGATGAATATCTCTATATTTCGCTGCTGAAATTTGAACGAGGAAATCAAATTTATTAAATAGAAAACCTGCGTGACGCTCTAATGTTAGTCAGAGATCTGTGACAGGTTGTGACAAAGGAGAAATGGCAAAAACTGTCAGAAATAGCGTGACTTATTTTATGAACGACCCCTCTACTCTAATTCTCCGATTGCACTCATATTCTATTATTTAGATCAGCTAGGTAGAATCTCAAGAACATCTAATAAAAAATTAAGGATCAAAATGTTCGAATCTTTGCGCATACTGTATTGTGATGTACATTGTTTTTACGGTAAAAAAATTATCGATAAATTGCGCTGTGAACATGTGCAATGATATACTGTACTGTAGGTTGCTTTACTCGAAGTTGATTCTGATGCCAGTGACCTGACCATCATCTCAGTTTCCGATCCAGAAACTTGAACCAGAGGAGTCAAATTTCAGAAATACTTTATAAAGTTCGAGTACATCTTACATAAATTGATTGAAACCAATAACAACACTGGAATGTGTAAAAGTAAAACTCTAGGAACATTTTCAATGATTTAATTTAAAAAATATATATTTATTTTTTAAACATTTATGTACAAAACACTTAATAATACAGCAATTATTTATGAGTATCGGCACTGCTTTCATTTTCAATACTACACTAACTGTAACATGGAAACAACAATGGTCAGATCAGGCCGGAATAGAATATAAAAGACTAAACAACGAACTGAGAAGAGAAACACACAAATCCCACGAGGAAAGGTGGAAACAGCAATGCATTGAACTAGAAGAACTACAACTATGACTTGGGACTCGTTGCTATCAAATTACTGAGGATTGCTGAATCTTTGGCTGGGAATTTCTATTCTGAAGGGGAGCCGAGATAATCGAGTTGATTTATCTAATCTAATCTAATCCTAAATTTCTATAGCGCCACTTTCATAATGCACAGGAGCATCAACCGATTTCACAACAAATCCAAATCACTAAAGACCCTGGTAAAATCCAGGGTATCCGACCGAACAAACGGGTGACAGTTTATGGTGGATAAGCCCGGTCAAAAAGATGGGTCTTTAATCTTGCTCTAAAAATTTGTAATGAATTTGCAATGCGAAAATGCTGAGGCAATGAGTTTATACAGTAATAGTGATCGCATAAACGAGAAAATCAGTGGCAACGCAAAACACTTCTTTCCAGTAGCACTGATATTCTTTCCAGTAGCACTGACATCGCATAACTGCTAATAGAAGTACCGTATTGACATCACTATTTCTGTCTTTCAGGTCAACACCGTTCCCTGATATAATGTTCCTTTGACAGACCTTTCGGGCTTGGCCAGTGGCTCCAATTTGGATTGCATTTGATACGCCATCGGCTGTGATAGTGGCGTCACAGAAGTTTATTTATTTATTTATTTGAATTGTATTTTTATAGTGTGAGAGTGAACAAACACCAAGTGAATTAATTACTGAAATCTTTAACAGCATTCGTGAACTGGTATTTATTTCATGTCGTTAACGTTCTGTAAGCACTAAGCGTAAGCCTAAACGCTTTCTGAAGCAACTGCTCACAACGTGTGTTAATTGCGATAACTAGGAATTCTCGGCGTTGAGGTAAGCTAGGTTATTGAATGGTTATTGAATGCGGAGAGTTACTACAGTGGTTTTCACACAGGCTTACTTAGCCTATTAAACCACTTAAAATCACAGTATTATTATTATTATTATTATTATTATTATTATTTTTATTATTATTATATTGACATCCCTATATATTAGCATACCACTACTGATAAGATACGAGCATGAAGTCGATGATAGGAGTGTAAAATTCCACTCGGGCTATGTCCTTTATTCCATGTACTTGGTCTGAATCCTTTATTCTATATACGTGACCTTGGCGATGGTCTGGCGAGGGATCGCAACCACGTAGCAATTGAGGCCATCTGCGAAATGTTGATCATTTTTCGACAGTTTAACCGACTACCCTTAGTACATAGCCGTTTACGTACATTACTAAGATGGCTGTATAAATGTAAATGTTCTTTACTAGATAGCTGAAAGAATAAGTAGCAGATAAAGAACTTAATGATCGTTATCAATATGATATTTAGCATCGGTGCGGCGGTGCCTGTTGCTAGGATCATTTTGTATCTTCAAAGCAATTAAGTTCATGGATCTTTTGTCATATTCTCACAAATACGACATCAAATACAATAGAACGCGAGGAGAACGGAAGGAAAATCGTTTTACAAAATATTCATCTCGCAAACTACCTCCCATTATTCAAGACAGGTCATTGCTTTTATATTAAAATTCTGTCCTATTTCTGTATGTTTCATATGAAATTCTAGCTGTTGTAATTTTGGTTGTAGCGAACAGGATACTCAAAAACGAAGATTATTGTGACCGTTATTTTTATTAATGAAATACGGTATTAATTCATCTAATAGAAATCTTCATTGGCAAACGCAGATAACACAAGATAAACATCAGTTTATCTTGTGCTATAACTTATAACTCTATAACTCTTTACTAATAATATAATAATTACACATTCTGTTCTTATACAATTATTGACAAAATAAAGTGGTTTCTTAGATAACCGAAGTGTAAAAGAGCGTTGACGATTCTTAACTATATCATGTAGGCCTATTGGATTCAATCCAAGCATTTCACGAATAGTCAATTGATACTTTAATATAAGTTTCAAATATTTTACATACAGCCTGCTGTACTACACGATCCAAATTATTTAAAGTGCTCTTGTTCGGAAAAGAGGCTTCAGTAGCATTTAATATAATAGATAAACAACACGATTGGAGTAAGCCAACACATAGCCCTATCAATCATTCAGAGGAAGAGGATTTGCTATGCTGTACGAGTTATTAATGAATGTCATAGTTTAAATTTTGTTTCCAATGAATTGTTATCTTCCACATGCACTCAAAGTCATTCTATCAATGTCTGAAGATACGTTGATATGTCGGAACGTGAGTTTCTGTTGATACAAACCTAAGGGTTAATTGTTAGACGATGATACTGTCCTAATGCTATTTTGAAAGATGTTCTTCGAAGAATTTATACGTTTTTGACGATGTGAGATGCACGACGGTCGATGGAAAACAATGGACGAAGTTCTAAAATCGTTTGTCGAAAAATGAAAAATGTAAAAATCAAAAAATGCAGCTGCTCAAATTTTCTGGACACATGTGTCCGACACATAATATGAAAGGACAGACTGGAAAATCTGGCAACACCAGAAAGTATAGAAATACAAAAGGCATGAGGAAGACAGATGACAAAATACGCATGTAACCTAAGAGGAAAAGGTCTGAAACCAAAATTGAGCTGAAAAAACAGCCAGAAAGATGGTAGAGTTGAAATACAGGATCTCTCACTGATGTAGCAATATATATATATATACACCGTAGCACATGAAGAAGAAGGAGAGTGAGGAAGAGGAGAATAAGAAGAAGAAGGAGGAGGAGAAGGAGGAGAAGAAGAAGAAAAAGAGCAAAAAGAACAGCAAAAAGAACAGTAACAAAAAGAACAAGAGCAAGAAGAAGAAGAAAAGGCTCACAAAGACATCGTCTTTTGAAGAAACTTCGTCATTATTCGCAATCTCTTCATTTCGTCGTATGGCAAACAATCGTTTTGCTGCTCGATCGCCACAGCGTATCTTCTAAGGGCAAATTTATGTGGCGCCTACTTTTTTTCTACGCCAGAAGATGAACCCCGAAGACAATACGTACTGTTTACTCTCTGTTCTGTGTATGGCTGGAAATCATCAATTTACTGTAGAAACTCCTAGACGTTTGCCGGTTGTTTATCTCCGCGTTGTTCCTGTTCATGTAGGTGCTGCGCAGAGACAGGTAACAGAGATAACAGTTCTTCTTGCCTTCAGGATATTACTGTAGGTATGATTTTTTCAATATTAGTTAACTGCCACGTGTTGCAGCATAAGATGGTTTGTTTATGCGAGATTTCAACGTTTATAATCGCATCTAAATCAATAATTATTTTAGTGCTGACGATTAATTCAACAGGAGGCGAGACAGTATGGAACAATAAGCGGTATTGGGGCAGTCACGGGGAACGCGAGGGGTTGCGGGCCCCCTATTCTGGCTAGGATCAGTCGTGGGATTTGCGTAAGTCCGTCGAGAATTTTTTCAGAGTGGTGGAGTGATTACAACAGAAGTCATTTATGGGCGTTGATGTGCCAACAGATCCTTAATGACCTTGTTCTGACTTGTTAACGCCTTTTACTTCACATCGAAATTGAACGACGTCGGTCGGATGGAAGCAGTGTTTTATCCAAACTCCATGCCTTGGGGGGAATTGATTTGAAGATCGATTCACATTTGCCTGCCGAAGTTATGAACAAATACACAGTGCCATGTTTTTATTCGGTCACACAGTATATATATATATATATATTTATACTGTATATATGTACGTATATATGTACGTGTATATATATAGATGCATTGTATATATTATAAATTCTTGTTATTCTGCAATTATTGAATACTCAAATGAAAAATGCGTTCTAAATGTCTTTCAACGGCATTCGATGCTCAATTATTTAGCGCCGCAGGAGAGATGAAATCAAGCATGAGACTCGTCTCAAATTAATCGTCCATCAGAACATAAGTCTCGGTTGTTCTCTCGCCTAGAATCAAATCAGACGCAACACGAAGAGAATTATGAAGACTGTGACCAGACGGAAGAGAAATCTTTCTACATTTACATGTAGAAGAATTTCCTGAATTCGTGACAATGTTGTCGATTCTTTTGTCCGCGGGAAGATTCTTTACTTCATCGCATCAGACAAAAATCATTGCTAATTATTTGCATTGGCGTAGCCAGGGCTCCGAAATGGGGGCTGGGGAGACCGAAAACAAGTCCAGACTTTTCAAATAGAAAAGTCAACAACAGGCAAATAAAAAGGTAATCAAAGAGTCCGTGGCTCATTAGCACGCATGCATCACTTCTTTTAGAATCATCATACACCAGCCCTCAACAAAATTTCCCACGGTTTTAGCACAAATCCCATGATTCATCCCATCTAGTATAAGGACCCGTCCCCCGGTTCTCCCGTGGCCACGCCACCAGGGGTTAGGGGCCAGGGGCGAAGCTAGGGTGTCCGGCGCCCGGGGACAAAGCATACTGATGGCGCCTCTTCAACTTCACGAAAATCATAGGACGTAAAAAATGACGCCGTTCTGTCCATTTTGGCACCCCTTCATTCTTCATTCAACTTCGCGAATACCCTGAAAAGCCTAAAAAGGTCATCATCCGTAGCGGAACATCTTACCTTAAACCAATTTTGGCGCCCCCTTCACCTCGGCGCCCGAGGACATCTGTACCCCCTGCACCTCTCTAGATCCGCCTCTGCCAGGGGCTCACCCAGTCGTCTCAGCTGTGAGAACATCGGACGCATACTCAGCGGAAGGAAAGGCCGTCTAACCGATGCCGAGAAAAACTGATGGCAACATTCCTTCAGTTCTCCCTCACGAGTTTCGAACATTTTAACCTTTACCGTAGCTTAAGCCTGTTATTCAAAGTGGCATTTCGACTTAGTACATGAATAATTATTAATTAATATGACGTTCTATGATGTTTTAGTTGGGAATAAACAGTAAACAGTAATACCTGAAATCTAGAGTCAACCATGCCTGTAGGTATCTTGGACTCTGAATCCAACGCGACTCCAGGTATCATGAACTCTAGAGTAAGAAATGTGACTAAGAGTACACCTGTCTCCTACACCGACACGCTTGTCCGTGAAAGAGTGCATTACATAAATTAATAATAATAATAATAATAATATAATAATAATAATAATAAAATAAAATAATAATAATAATAATAATAATAAAACAAAAGGTGATGATTCAGTAACGCCCGTTCTGGGAATAATAATAATAATAATAATAATAATAATAATAATAATAATAATAATAATAATAATAATAATAATAATAATAATAATCTAATATAATAATTCCCAATATAATAATTCCCTACGTCTGTCTGCTTTGTACGTCACGCATCCCACTCACCCCGTAAGATGGACTTGGACGCTCCCAGAAGAGTCCACCTTCGCGTTCTCATTGGACAGCGTATCTATCTATCTATCTATATATATATATATATATATATATATATATATATATATATATATATATACACTTTGTTTAGAATTGCGTTAAATATGCGTTGGATTAAGTGGGTTGCGGTCATAGACTCGCTTGCCTAGGGCGTTGGAAACTCAATTATTTACCCGATTAGCGTCATTCATGAAATCCAATCTGGAACCGGTCGACCGATGGAACTCCTATAGGCGCATCGGTCATTCCTCTTCGAACTTCACCCACAGTAGATTGACGCCTGGATGGTTGTCGTCATGCACTTCGCCTGGAAAAACGACCGACTGAATTTCTGTGATTAGTATTTTTTCGAAAACGTCTTTGCTGCTATTCCCGTTGACTGTGACATGGTGTCAGACTGTCGGCGACGGTGTCGGTGCTAATGAAGGTAGCGTCGACAGTTGTCGGCGGCGGCGATTTATTCATTATTAAGGAAGCGTCACCAGAAGATGGGATTACCAGGAAAGCAACGAGATGCTTTGTTTGGAAGGTTGGAATAATCGCTCCAGGAAGCGAATGGAAAGAACCGCTGCGTTCGTTCTTTGTGTTACTGTCTTAGTATTGTTGTTGTTCTCATTCTTCTTCTTCCTCTTCTTCTTCTTCTTCTTCTTCTTTTTCTTCTTCTTCTTCTTCTTCTTCTTCTTCTTCTTATTATTATTATTATTATTATTATTATTATGATCAGGGGTGTAGCGACAGGGGGTATATCGGTATATATATACCCCTCAAATCAGTCTACCTTAAAGTTTTTTATGTGATTTACATGTGGCTATATGTGGTTTATATGGTTTATGTGGTTTATAGTTAAGATTTATACCCAAAATATTGATACCCCCAAATCAAATTCCTGGCTACGCCCCTGTTATTACTATTGTTATTATTATTATTATTATTATTATTATTTTTATTATTATTATTATTATGTCAAAGCACTATCGCCCTATTACTTTTAATGAATAAGACCTTTCTCGAGATGTTAGCTGACCAACGATCATCGTGCGACTGATCCCGAGCAATCGCCAAGTCTCTCAACAGTTACAAACGTCTAGCCACACGACAAGATGCATGCAAGCGACTAAAACATACTCAAGACCACCCAGAATATAATTAATTAATGAGTTTTTTTACGTAAAATGCGATTGCTTTGTGATTGACAAGCCGCTGATTATACAGCTAATATGTAGATACGCTTAGACTTAGCAAGCAATGACAAACTAATAATGGCTATGTTATAATAATTAATAAATGTACGATTTCATATGAAGCATTGATTGGGAGAAAGTGAAGAAGAGGAGGCGAAGGGAAGAAAACCAACCAAGTATTTCGAACATAATATTTCAAGCGATGTTGCAGGCGCTATAGAATCATAGTTCCTAATGAGAGCGACTACAATCCAATTAATCATCTGACTAAGCCTAAACTCATCTTACTATCCCTTACTCAAAACCCTAACCGCTTACTAACTAAAACCCTAACCACTATATCAACTATATTATTAAACGTTAAACTCAAACCTTGTCCCCCAAACATTTAGAATGTCAAGGGGGCAGTAAATCTGTTCTTAATAGGAGCAACAAAACAATGGAACCGGAGGAGAGAGAGAGAGAGAGAGAGAGAGAGAGAGAGAAGGGTCTAGAGGGAGACGGAGAACCAAAGTTTCGAGTCGTGAGTTTATTTTGAGCATTGTTATCAAATGTCACGCGACAGAGAAAGTGTGCGGAAGATTGTTTTTGTTCGCGACATTTTTAAAAAACGAGACAGCATTTGACTCTTATTACGCAACTGGAATGACGTCAGCGGTTGGCACGTGTCTCGATGACTCATTATGTCTCTGTATTAGATGAGCCGTCTGCCAGGGTTCGTTTTCCTGGCGCTCACATGTCACGTGACCACAGCGGAGGAACTTTGATTTAATTAACCCCTTAACTGGGGATCCCGGATATATCCGTCCATTTTACATTGAGTTACAGTTAAATACCCAGTTAAGGGGTTAATACGGTCTGCTGCGTACCGTACCGGTCTACGCTGACGACGATTAGTTTGTTAATATCAGAGCGCTATATGAATATCTACGATTCAGATCTAGATTCGCTCTTGGTTCGCAGCTCGGAGAATGAGTTAGAGACAGAGAGACAGATAAGAGTCTAGAGAGAGACAGACAACTAAAGTTTCGAGTCGTGAGTTTATTTCGAGCATTGCTTTAAAAGGTTACGCGACAGAGAAAGTGTACG
This sequence comes from Metaphire vulgaris, assembly GCA_018105865.1. Classification (NCBI taxonomy): domain Eukaryota; kingdom Metazoa; phylum Annelida; class Clitellata; order Crassiclitellata; family Megascolecidae; genus Metaphire; species Metaphire vulgaris. The sequence continues at coordinate 44,395,931 of CM030832.1, read as the reverse complement.
GAAGACCGTTTTTGTACGCGACATTTTAAAAAGACGAGACAGTATTTGACTCCTACTACGCAACTCGAAATAGAAACGATCGGTCATCAACTGAGATCATCATAATCACCATCACCATCTCCTCAAATACCGCCATCTTCACACAGTCGTCGCAGCCGTGAACCACGGGTCCATTTATAAAAACGCAATCCAACCCAACCCATCGCGATTCATACCCTATCCTCTCATCCAGTTCATTCCATCTGTCCACCACTCTTGCACTAAAAAATGCTGTTTATGTCTCCCAACCTGTTTCTTGAACAGTTTCATGCTGTGTCCTCTGGTTCGATCATACTGCTTCATTGTAAAAATCTTTCTTTTGGCATTTCCACTTTGTTTGTTAGTATTTTGTATGTCTCGATCAAATCCTCTCTCTCTCTCTCTCTCTTCTTTTTTCCAGGGTTGTCAATCCACAGTGATTTAGCATTTCCTCATAGGTTAGTTTATGATATCCCTTGATCATCTTTGTTGCTCTGTTTTGCACTCTTTCTAAAGTCTCTATGTCTTTCTTCAGGAATGGACACCATGCTTGAATACATTACTCTAAATGTGGGCGGACCAATGTCTTGTAAAGTCTTATTATTACATCCTTCTCTCTGCTCACTATCGCTCTTTTGATCATACCTAGAATTTTGTTGGCCTTCTTAGCTGCCTCTGCACATTGCCTAGATGGCTTTAAGCTGTTATGCATGATGACCCATAGAACTTTCTCCTCGTCTGTAACTTTTAGTCCCTTCCCACATAACTTAAATTCATGATCTGATGATTCATGACCTTCTTCCCAATGTGCATCACCGAGCATTTATCTGTATTAAAAAGCATTTGCCAATCTACCGACCACTGGGATAGTCTATTAAGGTCTTGTTGTAAAATTTTTGTTTCTGCTTCACTATCACTCTGTCCACACAGTTTTGTGTCATCAGCGAATTTTAAAATTTTTGACATTATATCATCATCGATGTCGTTGATGTATATTAAAAACAATAGAGGACCCAACACTGAACCTTGTGACACCCCACTTATGACCTCAGCCCAATCTGAATACTTGCCTCTTATACCTACCTTCTGTCTTCTGCTCTGAAGCCAATTTTTTATCCATCCAAGAACTTTACCTCTAATTCCACTGGCCTGAAGCTTGACTGCCAGTCTTGAATGAGGTACTTTATCGAATGCTTTTGCAAAGTCCAGGTATATTACATCAACTGCATTGAAAAGTTAAGTATACATTATTACATCGGCTTTCTGACTTCGGTCAGCACAGTTACTATATGCACTGAGTTTTACAACTGAATCTTAATAAAGAAACTTTAGATGCAGCCGTTTGCTTTGTTTGTAGAAGCTTCTGTCAACCGAGAAGGCATCGCTTTGTTTCCGACGGATTTTGCTTGAATTTGGCTTTCGAAAATAGAAACAGTCCAAATGAGTAATATTATCGAAGACTGTCATTTGATTTAACATCGTTCATCGTATAAAATGGTTATGTAGAAAAAAGAAAAGGAACGAGAAAGACACACACAGACACGTAGAGAGAGAGGCAGAAAGAGAGAGAGAGAGAGAGAGAGAGAGAGAGAGAGAGAGAGAGAGAGAGAGAGAGAGAAAACAGACAGAGAGTTACATTAATTTCTTACAGCAATAAATTAAGGGAGAAGCTATTGCACGCTAGACATACAGTAGATGAAAAAAGGCGAGGGAGAGAAAAGGGGTGAAGAGAGAAAGAGAGATAGTTATATATATATATATATATATATATATATATATATATATATATATAGACAGAGAGAGAGAGTTGGATAGGATAAATTTATGCAAAGAGAAGAAATATATTTCGAAAATAGAATAGAAACGATCGCTCGAAATACAGACAGCAAAGAGCGGAGGGCGATATTATAGACGGACTCGCTTGAAGACCGCCTGAACTGATAGATACAGAGAACGTCATGTCACGTGACCCGCTCCTCAGAGCTCGCAGTTTCCGGTCGCATGAACGAAGTTCGAAGTTCTCGTTCCCACCGTGAAGACGGCTCCTCCTCCTCCTCCTCCTCCTCCTCCTCCTCGGTGGGACTTCGGCTCGGCCGTCGACGACGACTTCCGGCGGAAGTGATCGACGAACGCGCGCCGGAAGCGAGACCCGGTCAGGCAGTAGAGGATGAAGTTGAGGGCGTTGTTGGCGAAATGGAGGAGGTTCGTCGTCGCGAAGGCGAGCCGCGCCCTGGCGACGGCGCGGCCGTCGGTCGCGTCGCCGATCCACCAGTCGGACAGCAGGAAGTAGACGGCGCTGGGCGTCGTAGCGACCAGGAACAGGATTCCGATTCCGATCAGCATCGCCGTCGACGACGTCAGCGGTTTGCTGGTCGTCGTCGTCGTCGTCGTCGGCTGGATCGAAGACGGAGTCAGAGACGGAGACGGGGTCCCGACCGGGGTCTGCTGCAGGCGGAAATTCATCGCCCGGACGACGCAGACGGCGATGACGACGTTACCGGAGAAGATGATGACGAACGGAATGAGCGAGAGGAGGGTAAAGTCGATCCAGTACCAGGCGTAGTAGAAGAAATCGCGGTATCTCCATCCGATGAAGCACTTGTTAACCGGCTTCGTCTGGTTCGCCGTATTCCTCGTCGGTACTTGTACTTCGAAGTACTCGGCCGTCCAGAAGAAGTGCGAGTTCACGACGAACAGAAGTACGGCGACGAGTACCCACGAAAGCGCTATGCGGGACTTGGTGCAGGCGGTCCGGGCGAAGAACGGCATGCTGACGCAGATCATCCGCTCGACCGTCACCACCACCAGAGTCCAGGAGGACAGCTGGCCGAGGTAGTAGGTCAGGAATAGGTGTACCTTACAGCCGAACGACCACAGAAGCGTCCGGACGTCGTATCCGTCGGTGACGTACAGGATCCACTGGCGTCCGAGGATCGTGAACAGAACGCTGGTGTCGACGAGGGCGAGGGCGCTGAGGGTGAACGCGATCGAGCATTTCCGGAACGAACAGCTGCGTAGGACGAGGAAGCTCAGACCGTTTCCCGACGCTCCGATGATGAGCAGGATCGGTGCCACGCAGATCACCAGTTTCCTGGCCGCCTCCCACTCGATGTACTCGAGGGGTGATTTGTGGGGGAAATGGGGTCCCCGGTTGTTGTTGCCGTTTCGATGAAGCTCTGATTGCCATGTGAATAGGAGGAGGAGGAGGAGGAGGAGGATGAGTTGAGAGGCCAGTCGTCTTCGAAATCCAAACGATCGGGGTAGAAGGCATAGAACAACCTCTGAGGGTCAAAGGTCGTGACCTCACTGGTTACCTGCATCATCTTCTGCAACATAGTTTTTATGACGTACTGTAAGGTTAGATCTTAATTTGACTAATTATATTTTTCAATCAGTCAAATCCGTTCATTAGAATCAGACAACTAAACAAGGCATAATTGAAAGTTATAAAATCTAAATGATAATTGCAGAAATTATAATAGACAATGATTCTCACAAAGGGCAGTCCCTACTGAACCACTTTAAACCTTGTTAACTATTATATTAAAATAGAAGACGAGTATAAGGCAATGGATTAACATTGATGCGAGTTAAACTAAAAGGAGAGACATAGAAGGTCTACCGTGTTAAAAAGACTGTCTTGCAATAAATGAACAAAATAAGTCTATTATACAGAACAATGAAAGTTTTAAGCCTGACAACTCTTATTACCCAAGTAACGGCGAAAAAAGACAAATTTAGGGGAGGTGCTGGGGTGTTAGAAAATAGACTTATTAACCCCAACAATCAACTCTCTTCTTCTCTCTCCCTCTGTCCTCTTTCTTTCCTCTCTCTACCTATTCTCTCTCCCTCTTCTCTCTCCATGTCTTCTCTTGCCCTCTTTCTCTCCCTCCCTCACTCTCTCTCTCGCTCGCTCTCTCTCTCTCCCCTCCCTCTCTCTCTTCCATCGTGAGGCGCATAGGGCAGTTGGGGCAGTTGCGTTAAATGTGAAAGGTTAAGGGAACTGAATCAAAGATAAAAATATTTTGCCAAAGATAAAAATATTTTTGCCAAATTATTACTTAAACCAGCTGTTTACCATTCTTGACGGGAAAAGGAAAGATGGTTAAAGAGAAGGGCAAAGAGGAAAGGTGGGAAAAGGTAATAAAAGGCGGGGCAAGGTGGGGCAAATGAGTTAAGGGGTTAGGGGCAATGAGACAGAGGGAAAAGGGGAGGAGATGGGAACCCAGACATGAGAAAGAAGGAGTTTAAGGCAAGCGAAGCCCATACTCACAGACAAAAAAATTACATAGAAAGATACATTAACGTTGGCTCAATTAGTTTGTATTTTAAAACCGGGACGCAGTTACAAGAACGTTTTGAACTCAGCATTTCGCATTGACGCTAGCGGATCCTTTTAGCGTGTCTATAGCGTAGCAGCATCAGTCCAAACAAACGCCACTCTTCATGGCCTGTTATCTCTCTGAACCTGCTTCATGCTGTCTCTCTCAATCTCTCTCTCTCTCTCTCTCTCTCTCTCTCTCTCTCTCTCTCTCTCTCTCTGTCTGTCTTGTCTGTCTGTCTGTCTGTCTCTCTTCACTTGACTTCTTTCAACCAGGACGTCATTGTAGCTGCATACTAAACAGTTTCGCTGATTCGTGGTGAGGTTATTTCTGGAGAAAAATTCACGAGAATTAGTTCTCAGGAGGGTGATGGAAGTCAGGAGCGGCCGAGTGCTTTTTCGATAACTGTTTGTGTGAATAACATATTATCATCATCATCATCATCGTCATCATCATCATCATCATCATCATCATCATCATCATCATCATCATCATCATCATCATCATCATCATCATCATCATCATAGTTGCTTTCTGCCAGTACATTAGCGGCAATAGCTAGACACAAAACTATTCCATTTATCTTTTTCCGTTGTTAATCTCATTCCATCTATTATTGTCATTTGATATCTTTCGAAGGTTAGTCTTCTTTGATGTTATCCATCCACTTTTTCCTGGGTATTCCTCTTCCTCTTTTGCCTTCTTTATATGTGTAGAGTGCTTTATATGGGAGTCTGCTGCTTTTCATTCTATTTACGTGTCCATACCATCCAAGTCACATTATACTGCATCGAATACCTTCAACACAATGCTCTCGCTATATGAAAATGATTTATAAGAATGCGAGATTTATTTATAAGTCTTCTGGTGCCCAACAATGAATCTTGGACGTCTGTATAGGCACGCTGATAGCCTTTCCAATCCACCTGTCTACGGTTGAAAAGAGAATTGGAAAGTAGGAATAGAGGGGCGGAAAGAAAAATTCTAGTCTGACTTCGAGCACGAAAGCAGAATAGAATAAATGACGACCTTTCCAAGAGCAAGCCAATTTCCGTACATGTAGACCTGACAACTTATCGCACTAAACACAGAACAGAAGTAGACCACAGCTGCAAACAGGTCTTATTCGCTATGACGCTACGCAGGCCATCTCAAAGTCTAGTTCTTAGCGCATAGTGTATTATCCAAGGCTATGCAGTAGCTTTTCCTGCCATATCGTGGCCAGACAAACAAATTGCCCACAGCATAATAAATCGTTGGATTAACTACGACTAGTCTAAAGGCATTTCTTCTCCGTAAAATTATCTTAGAGTTCTTGACAAATAAATCACTTTGCGCCCAAACATCCTTTACGTAGGCACCCTCCATTAAATGCGTAAACTTCTACTAGACCCCTAGGCTCCAGCAGCACCCCCTACTTTTTGAAAGGCTACCATAGGGAAATAGGAAGGACTGGAAGGTTTATGGGTTGGATCCCCACTTTTTTACATAAAAGTTTACGCCAATGCTGCTTAATTAGCTTCTCAACTATGAAAAGAAAGAAAGAAAGAAAGGAGGAGGAGGAGGAGGAGGAGAAGAAGAAGAAGAAGAAGAAGAAGAAGAAGACTATGAACTGAACTGTCTTTTTTCCTTTACGATTAGCTCATGATTTTTTTCAGTTGTCCTTAGCGTGTTGGAATTGAGTGCCTCGTTGAATATTTCCTCCAAAATTACAGTAGGCCTACATAATGCGCTGTAAAAATTATCCCTTTAGATAGAATTTCGACTTATTAGTTAATGAGAGGATGAATTTCATAGGAAACCATCCAGGGAGAAACGTTTACCGAGTAGAAATCTTATACTGTGGAGGTCCAGTTGTAAGCCCACACTAATAAAGACTAAAGTGCTTGCAGTCGTGACAAATAACTTTCAAATGCAGAAGTTTTTTCTGTCCCTTTTTTATTAAGGCTACCGTAGTAACCGTAGTATATAGCATTCGTCTGCTTGTCGACTTCTTCAGGGTTTTCGCATTTTTATTGACAATATTGGTTTCTGTCCGCGAAGCAGTTTTAAGATATGTTCGCTGTTGTACAGTAACAGCAATACGGCACACGACGCATCCGTTAGTTTAATGGTGCTGCTCGTGGCATTGCAAAGCAGAGTGCGCCCATCCCCTGGCTACTGGAAGCAGCTTCCCTTCCTGTGCTACTCTAACATGATACTAAAACTCAGGGGGGAATTTCCTCCCCTAGCTTTTTTAAGAAGCATTTGCTTCCTTCCCCTCCCCATCTGTGGGCACCCCTGCTGCAAATTAAGTGCAAACGCCAAAACGTTCGCTAATTACGGCGTAATGGACAACTTATTCGCTACACGGGGAGGGGGTTAGAAAACGAGGGATTTCATTTGAGTGGCAAAGAGAACCTTCCACACTCGCTCCCTCTACTGCTGCTCACGACGACAATGGCGGCTTCAGGATTTGACAAGCGGGGTGGCGTTGGGGTGGCGGCTACTTCTAAGCATGGAGGCCAACTATAATTATTCATAAATCAGCACATAGGGGAAGAATATCACTCTCGAAGGGGACCGCCGGGGGAAGTATTCAATAGGGGTGCGGGTCAAAGGGCCCCTCTGTGGGGTCGCCTCTAGCTTACGATCAAGTCAGTGAAAATTGCACTTGGCAAAGCAATCTCTGTCAACTCTGCTTTACAGAATGGTTTCCATTGCTTTAGGATGCGTAGACCTATCTATGTATACTGGTTTTCGAGAGTCAGAAAAGTGTGGGTGGGTGGGGGAAGGGTAAAGAATCACCATGTGGAGGAAAGTCTTTCTAATTGCTTCATTGTCCTAATTAATTAAGTTAAATAAGTTAATAATAGCGTGAAGCTTCTCCCCTTCTATGTATTGTATACTGTGAACCAATGGAACGGGGCAGTAATCAGCCTCAAAGAATAACTTCCTCTTCCCATGCAGATTCAGTTTCGACCATGTTCTTAGGTTAGTGCAGCAAAGCATTTTTGGAAGAAACGAAAGGCTGGTTTAAAGGGTTTTCATAAATCCCCTCAGGCGCCCACTGTTTGAAAAAGACCTCTAGCAGAGTCGAACTTTTCTTCCCCCCGATGACCCTCTCAACTGGAGGTCATACGTTTTTGGGGTGGGTGCACTCAGATCCGCCCGCCTCCTTAAAACGAAAAAGTTTCCGCAAAAACAAGGAATATTAGGCTAACGTCCCTGAGCTAGATGCTAATCATGAATCGTCGAAACATTGCCATACGTCAGAACGCAGCGCTTATGTTTTGCCAGAAATATCCAATATTTCCGTCATCTTTGTCACTTTCCCCTGAGCAATATGCAGTATATATATATATATATATATATATATATATATATATATCGCTCTGAACGGATATACATGTGTATGTATATATATATATATATATATATATATATATATTATCGCTCTGAACGGATATATGTGTATGTATATATATATATATATATATATATATATATATATGCTTTATTATGTTTTCCAGTTCACCCACTTGTTTCCAGTTCTTGGCTTATCCCTGATTTCACGTCAGCCCCAGAGCGCTGAGTTAATCAGCCTTGCATGTGTGTTTTGACGTGTTGAGAACTGTCGTGTGGCGCCGAATCATTGCGCGCCCGTGGGTAGAAGATGCATCGCGGCTGCTATGTTCGGCTCATCAGACGATCCATTTGGCTGCTGCTGCTGCTGCCATCTGGTAATAATAATCGGCAGCGCTGTTTACTTTCCTGGATTCTGCGTCACGTGGATATGCATCCTATAGTCGTGTGATCTTTAATCTGGTTGAAGTTAATTATAAAGTTACCGATATCCACGCTAACGGTTTTGCATTGTGGTATCCTTCACGAGAACTCTTTCACGTATTTCATTATTTCAGAAATAACCCAATGGATAATTATAACGAAGATGACGACGATGATCAGGGGTGAAGGCAGGAATTTGATTGGGGGGGGGGGTTATAAAGGAGGTATATATATATATTGTTATATATATTATATATAATATATTATGTATATATAATATTATATTATACATATTTATTATATATGTTATAAATGAATTTGTAAATATTATATATAGCCTATACTGTATTTTATATATATACTGATTTTTGGTGGTATATATACCGATATACCTCCCCCACCGCTACGCCCCTGACGATGATGATAGCTCTTGCTAGCAGTGGCAGTAATATTAGTTGTAATGGTGACTAGAAAGATGCTCGCTTGGCTCGCGCTCGCTTCGCTCGCAGTTCAGGATAATACTAATCCAATACCTATACCTAATACACAATCATTGAATTCATGCTGAACAACATTTCAATGATCGCCACCTAGCCAAGCTCTGCGCCACGTAATAATTAGGCCTATGTACGTTAAAATCACGCAACTGTGGCCATTTGTGACGCTGTACACGTATTTTTGTGTACGTTAAAATGTACGTTAAGACCCTCAAGCTAGGAACAATTGTTACCAATAGCAACGTCGTCGCACGCCCACCCCTCTGACGCTGCAATGACGCGACTAAACCGGTTCTACGAACAATTGTTACCAATGGCAACGTCGTCTTCGAACATCGTCCACCAACGCATCGCGCGACGTAAGGACTAAACCAGTGTCTCGCAAACTTTTTACCTCGCGGCACACTAAACAGAACAAATTTTTTTCACGGCACATTCTTCATAAAATTACAAAACCAACCAACAATTTATTAAATTGAGTGTTCTTTATTAAGGAACTGCCGGGTCTGCAGTCACATATAATGATATGTAGATGTAACAAAGGCGAAAGTAACGTTCATAGACTGTAGATTCTCGCCGTTGTTTTCCTTAGTGTCGTTTTCACCTTGCATTTTCTCAGATCTTGCCAAAAATTTATCCATTTCAAATTTCATAGGGCTAAATCTCGGTAAAAGCATCAAATTCAACTGTTACTATACTTATAGTTACCCTACTATTGCAACATCTCAACACATGCAATGTAATAATTTCAAAACGGTAATTGGGTCAAATGTATCCTTGCGCGCTCAGACGCTGTTGTTTTTACATTGTTAAGGTCGCAAGGACGGTGACGTCAACGAAAGACGTTAATTTCTGGCAGTTGTATCGTTGCGCGCGCAACGTTATATAAAAAATGGATGTCCGATATATTGTATTGTAGGCTGTGCCGCAGGCTGGTGTGAGGTTCTATATATGACGCCATTTTTACACTTGCTCATCTGGCAAAATTTTTAGGAAGGGAACAAAAAAATTAAAATAATAGTAAAATTCTGAAATTCTTTCACGGCACAGCTGGAATCTCTAGCGGCACACTAGTGTGCCGCGGCACACAGTTTGCGAGACACTGGACTAAACGGTCTAAACCGTCTACCAATAGTCAACCAATCAGAACGCTTGAAGGTAACAGACAGACATACAGATAAGGATCTTAATATTATAGATAGTGGTGGTGGTAGTAGTAGTAGTAGTAGTAGTAGTAGTAGTAGTAGTAGTAGTAGTAGTAGTAGTAGTAGTAGTAGTAGTAGTAGTAGTAGTAGTAGTAGGTAGTAGCAATAGCCTAGTAGTAGCAATAGCCTAGTAGTAGTAAGTAGTAGTAGTAGTAGTAGTAGTAGTAGTAGTAGTAGTAGTAGTAACAGTAGCAGTAACAGTAGCAGGAT
>CM030832.1:44313411-44383411 GCA_018105865.1 Metaphire vulgaris | reverse complement strand
GTGCGAAGAACTTACGGTGCTCCGTGGAGATCTGTTTTTGGTCGTCGGAAGCTTTGACCCGAGATGAAGCGCTCAAGGAGAAAACACCTGCACTCTATTCGGTAAATAGAACGTTAGTGGATGGAAGGCGCGATTGGAGTTTACTGCGGTGGATACGAGTTCCGTCGCTGAGCACTCTACCCGTCTACCCGCTGTCCTGCTCCACAGCCGTATCAGAGTGTAGAGATAAGAACACAATTGGCTGCAAAGATGTGTCTGTTCTAGGAATCTTCAAAGTCTCTGATCCGATTTTCATCCAAGGTGAAACAAATCAAGACTCGACGGCCAAGGCGAACGACCTTATAAATGTTGAAATTCGATGGGTGGGCGGGAGTGAGTGGGGGCGAAGGGGTATTCCGGGTTTCCCATTTTCGATCTGAGGTTGAGGTATCTTACAGAACAACATTCAGACACTAGGACGTTGGACTAATGCTCGCTTAACTGCGCCACACGGTGAACATCTGGACTTAATTCCAGTGGCGACTCCAGGATTTGGCAAGTGGGGGACCGGTTGGGGTGGCAACTTCTAATCATGGGGGGCAACCACTTGTTGTTATGTATGTAGCATTAAGCATAGGGTCCCAACAGGGGGACCACTGGGGGGCAGGCACTCAATAGGGGAGACACGGGCACCCGGACCCGCCTGTGGAGCCGCCACTGCTTAATTCGCTTTTCGAGAAAATTATAAATCTAATGTATTTCGCGAAAAATGCAAAAAAAGAACGAATTTCGCATCGAATCAAATTGAAATAAGACTTTTTCCACTTACGCTCTCGGTTGCATCTCCACTGCGCCAGAAAACGAACGACTATTTAATCCAAACGCCTAAATCCTCTGTTTGTTACAACAGATTAGTCTAGATTTTCTCGGATACCACGAGACACATTCCCGGGTCCAACAATAACAACAAACAGCAGCAACAACTGAAGTCTGATGCACCGTCGGATTGAGCTCAACTCATAGGAAAACCTCACGCCATCTCGGTCTACCTCCGTAACAATGCGGCTCTGAGATAACAAACGTGCCAACCTCGCCTGAATCTGTTTCCTAAGCTCGAGTAGCATCCGCCTCATCTGTCTTCCAGAGTTGGTTTATGACCGCTTGACGGGCCGGACGAGGCTCTGGGCCACCACAGGGCATGCTAATGAAGCGGGCGACCCACTTTCCAGAGCCGGGCAGAGGGGACAGTTGTTAACCATATTTCGTCTCTAACTGCTTTATCCTCTCGACCTGCAGTTTTTATTAATGGCCACCGTGTAGGCGTACCTTCTGGAAGATCCTATTCGACTCAACGGATGACTGCGATGGAACACCATATTGTGGTTCTCACACAAGCAGACCCTACTAAACCATTCTCAACCTTGTCATAATAATAATAATAATAATAATAATAATAATAATAATAATAATAATAATAATAATAATAATACAATAATAATATAATAATAAAATAATAATAATATTATTATTATTATTATAACCATAGCAACAATGCTACTACTACTACTGCTACTAGCCTACTACTGCTACTGCTACTGCTACTACTAGTATAATACTACTACTACTACTACTACTACTACTACTACTACTACTACTTCTGATGATGATGATGATGATGATAATAATAATAATAATAATAATAATAATAATAATAATAATAATAATAATAATAATAATAATAATAATAATAATAATAATAATAATAATAATAATAATAATAATAATAATAATAGAATAGTGTTCTCTACAGTGCATATACCTGCATATATGATTTTTAATGTTTATTTTCTTTGATTAATTTTCATATGAATTTGACAATTAATCTTATACTCCGGTGAAAATTGTGTTCCGTTTTTCTAAAAGCAATGGGAGTTGAACTATTCCCACTTTACATTTACATTTTGTCCTCCAGAGGGGGTCGAAAGGCAAGCGTAATGTTCAACCCCTCCCACTATGGACGCCACTGCTAATAAAGTCAGATGGAAAAACGGATGGTAGTTGAGTAAAGCCGTAGACCTGATAGACCGATTTAGACTCCTTGTTTTTTGTTTTTGATAAATTACACAGACAATCGAATGGATAGGCTAAATTCCTGGGCATGTCGAGTCTAACGAACCAATTAGCGGTTGCAAAGAATGAACATGCAGGTTAATTATCAAGTGAGTTGAGTTGATTGATTAGACTGCATGACATTACCCACAGCAGCGTCACGAAGCATAGCACTAGGGACCGTGGTACGCCGGTACGGGCACTCAGTATCGAGGAGAACGAATCTACACACTGTTCGTGATATAATGCAAATTCACTTTCATTTTGGGATCTAGGTTTTGACCATGTTGCTAGAACTATAAATCCTGTCTCTGTATATTCTGCGATGCGGAGAATGGAGCGGGGGTTTTAAAAATACAGTAGAGCATCGTTACAACGCGCTTAGCGGGTCTTTAACATTTAGTACGTTATATGATCTGAGGTACGTTATGTCCAATACCATCCAATACAGTAGCTCACCACACCGAGCCGCACATTGCGGTACTTTATAACCGAGTATACGTTATAAACGAGTATACGTTATAACGAGTATACGTTATAAACGCGTATACGTTATAAACGAGTATACGTTATAACCGAGTATACGTTATAAACGAGTATACGTTATAACCGAGTCCATTATAACGAAGTTCTACTGTATCAAAAAAAATTGGACCCTGCTCAACAAAATCTCGACAAATTTAATTTATTGTCTCGAAACAAATCGGTGTGAGTCAAGGTCAGACGAGTTCAAAGACAGAAACCCAATATCTCCACACGGTCTTTGTCGTTATCGGCAATTTCCATCGGTGCTGGCGAGAGAGAAATTTCCGCTTCCGGAAATTCTAAGCTCTTGGAGGCTTTCAAGGTTGCAAGAACGGTTTCGCGGCGTTGCGGTGTAACAAAACACCGAGCACTTGGAGGGCTGCAGCGTTTGAAAGAAGTGGAGAAAATTACAGCTCCCGGACCGGATGGCAAATTGACTGCGACAACCTGTTTATGGTCACCTGATGCTGTGATAATGGTGCGCTCTTAATGGCAATGATAACATACAGCACATGGTTAGCTCACTTAATGGCACAGTGACAACAACATATAACACCTGTTATCCTCTTACCAACCGTTTTTGTCTTGTGAAATACCCAGGTAAATAACAAAATTACAAAATTACAAAATTACAAAATACTACTACTATTATTATTATTATTATTATTATTATTATTATTATTATTATTATTATTATTATTATAGAATAACATTCTATAAGAGTTTTGGGGCCTCATTTGTTTCAGAATAGCCTCAAATAACAAATAGCAAAATAATTATATAATTATTTAATAACGAGATATTAGAATACAGTAGAACTTCGTTGTAACGGACTCGATTATGACGTATACTCGGTTATAAAGTATAAAGTACCGTCATGTACGGTCCGTATTGGATGACATTGAATATAGCCTTACTTCGGGCATAATCTATTAAATTTTACAGACCCTCTAGAAACGTTATAACGAAGTTCTTCTACTGTAGTAAATGGTGCGGGTTTGCGGGGTTTTATTTTGAAACGATAGCACACTGTTTAATTTAAATGGCAACATGCTGGTCACCATGACGACAATTTTTTCCTTGATTAATTTTGCAGTGACAACCCTCACAGAGCAATTCCAATCAATTTGGATTTAGAAAAACACGTGGAATCGGATCTTCCCTCTCTCTCGACATTGGAAAGTGGATACGACGCTGATAAGATAAGAAATCACTCCCCTGTTCAGTTCCAAGAAGAACATTTGACTTAAGACGGGAATCAGATATCACCCCCCCTCTTGTGCAGTGGCGGCTCCAGGATTTGGCAAGTGGAGTGGGGGCGTTGGAGTGGCAACTTCTAATCATGGAGGACCAACCATTTGTTGTTAGATATGTAGTATTAAGTATAGGGTCCAAACAGGGGGCCACTGGGGGGCAGGCAGTAAATAGGGGCACGGGCCCCCGGGGCTCTCCTGTGGAGCCGCCACTGCTCTTGTGGCACCTTATTCCCACACCCTTCAGTTTAATTCCAGTTTAATTCTAGTTCTCCTACCCGGAAAAGGAAATACCAATCTCACTTGTACCTGACGGTCCAACAGAACAGCTAGAGGTTAAGCAAGCTTCATGTAGAAGTCGCGGCTATAGCACCTTAAAACACATTGTGCTCGGGGGTCATGTCTTGAAAACTGCCCCAATTTGGGGTGGGGTTGCAAGCATTTAGTTCCTAGCTCGTAAAAATTGGCGAGAAGCAAAGTCGTAAAATTTTATTAGGTCGATAGGCTCCAGATCCCCACTTATAAGAGGAAAGGCTAGAGAAGGAAAAAGTATAGGGGTTGGACCCCACATTTTCATCTCAGTTTGCGTCTGTGGTGAGAAGGGGATATAAACTCGCCCACTGACGTCATACAGAACTATAATGCTGAATACTTTAATTATTTTGATTTGACTACAGCTGGAACCAGAGGCGTAGCGACGGGTGGTATATCGGTATATATACCCCCAAATCAGTCTACCTTAAAGTTTTTGTGTGATTTACATGTGGATATATGTGGTTTATATGATTTATGTGCAATAATAATAATAATAATAATAATAATAATAATAATAATAATAATAATAATAATAAAATCAGTGTGCCATTTGCCGAGGAAGAAGGAATTGCCTGGCTTTCTGTCTTATTCGTTCTTTCAATAGCAATGGGGAACGGAGAACTGGGGAAGTGGCATTCTTTCCTATTACTGACCTGACTCAAATACTACCCTGATGCAAACGGAGAACTGCTATACCACTACTTTTTAAATGCTACTACTACTACTACTACTACTACTACTACTACTACTACTACTACTACTACTACTACTACTACTACTACTACTACTACTACTACTACTACTACTACTACTGCTGCCAGGGCGCCCATCCCCTGACTGCTGGAAGCATTCCCCTTTCCTATAAGACGACACTGAACATTGACAATCCCCATCCACGCAAATTCAAATACTGGGGTCCGTGGTAAAACCCTTAAAATTTTTGAAATCAATAGGTGCAAGTTAGTTTTTTGGACATTAAATCGCATTGGACTTAAATCGGTGCATCAGGATAGGTCTCATACCAGTAACTTCTAATTCTTAATTTCTGAAAAATTCCAACAGCCACAAAGCACTATTAAATGTAAGTTGAAACTATGGAGAGATATCGCAGTAATTGCTAAAACTATTTAAAATTACCTAATTATCCATTGGCAATATGACCACATCCAAATGCAAATAAAATAAATGTTACTTTTAGTATTTATTTTAAAATTAGATTTCTCCAACAGCCATTATTTTACTGATAGAGGCATTAAAGCTGCAACAACTGCAAATTGGGTAACTAGACTTAACTGACTGAAACACAAATTATAATTATTAATTTATTATTAACAGTATCTAATTGCAATTTTGAATGGATTGTAATTTGTTGATGGAGGTCTTTGGAAGGCTGCAGTATTGCATTGCATCTAATTTGGAATATAAACTATTAGTCTATTAGTTTGTTATAAACGATTTATATTTCATAGAAGTTTGCACTCTTCATCATTAGAATGACTATGTAAAAGTTACAATAATAATAACATTTTATTAATGCCTGATAATAATGAACTTGAGCTGAATTGAGTACCGGTAATCTTATATGAAGTTACAAAATTGCTTAGAAGTTGATTAGATTACATTTGATTAGATTTGACTTGATTTGATAAGCCTTAAGTCTGCTTTTGTTCGTAGAGAAGATAATGAAGGAAAACAAATTTGTCATTTGATTTTTCAAAATTAAATTTTAGATTACTTTGATTAAATTTGACTTGAAAAGCCTCTGCTTTTGTTCGTTAATTTTTGATTTGATTTTTCAAAATTAAATTTCTGTACGAAATCTCGTTGTTTTGAAGGACTCTCGTGGAATTGAATTTTCATACAGAAATTTCAAGAATTTCTATTCATTTTTGAGTAATAAAAGTAGATTAATATTTCGTTGAACAATGTAGAATTTCCTGAAATTGATCGATGAGACTCAATATTCAGACAGTTTAGTTCTGCCTTTCAAGCACGAGAATAGATATTTTTCTTTAACAAGACCAAACATTTTCTGACCCACAATTTTCAATTCTCATTAGAAGGAATCAGGATTATTGGGGCAGGGCAAACCTGCCCGGTAAAGAGGGCTGGTAGCGTAGTTGTAGAAATGGCAATTGTACATATCGGTGGTAATTTACTAATTTTCCTCTAAACAATTAAGTCAGACGCTCTTTGGACGTCTGTTGCGTAAAATGACTCAAATTAAGCAACGAAAACCAATGCCTTCAGTAATAACAGGATTCGGTTGAACGTAAATGACTTTAAAAGCATCGACTTGTCTATTCTCTGTGCATAGATACAGTACTGTACACACAGTAGAACTTAGATATAACGGACTTAGTTATAGCGCATTTTCGGTTATAACGTACCCCAATGGACGGCCTCGTGTGATGCGCTACAGTATTGGATGGTATTGGATATACTGTAATTATAACTCAACTCGGATATAGCGTACTAAAGTTTACAGACCCGCTATGTACGTTATAAAGAAATTCTACTGTACATACATACATACATACATACATACATACATACATACATACATACATACATACATACATACATACATACATGCACACGCACATATACACATGCATACATATACAGAGTGACGCAATAAAACCGGTGCCACCCTGTTTCATTGTAAATGTTTTCACAACCCCTGGATCAAAATGCATAAAATTTGGTGCACCTCTGCAGTATTATATACCGCATGCATGCAGCCATTTGGAATTTGAAAGAAAAGCTTGTCACATTCAGGATACATACATAAACATATACGCACATTTCTCCCCTGCAAACAGAAAATAGTCTGGCGCTGATGCCCTACACGCATGGAATTAATGAAATACAGGGGAACTTCGTTATAACGTACTTAGCGGGTCTGTAAAGCTACTACTATATCATAATAATATATTATCGTAATAATAATTTTAATTGAGTTCTTCTACAGATGTTATTATCGAACTTTTAATGATTCTTTGGAAATAAATTATGATAAAATTTAGGCATAATACGCTATATCCAAGGTACGTTATATCCAATACTATCCAATACGGTAGCGCATCATAGAGTATGAAAAAGTACATTGCGGTACGTTATAGCCCAGCATACGCTTTAACCGAGTCCGCTATAACGTAGTACAGTACCAGCCGTTTGTAAATTCGACGACAACATGTGATTGAAACGACGACGACAAACGACGACGACGTTGGCAAAATGGTGATAAAGATAATGGAACAAAAAATTCTAAATATCTCGTGGCCGCTTAAGGTTAAAGCCTTGACTGAATTTGTCGCACTGGCGGCCATTTTGAATGAATCACGATGGGCAGAATGGAAGCAGTCAATCAGGTGACAGCGGCCATTACGGTCGGTACGTGTCTGGTACGTTCAACGAGGATCAAGATTCTGCGTGCACGGTGAAAGCGCTTCGATCGAGCGCTTAGAATCATTCATTCCGTTGGCGTAAACTTCGATGAAAAGTGGGGAATCCAATCGCTATACTCTTCCACTTCTCTGGTATAGCCTCTCAAAAACTGGGCCGTGGTTCGAGCCTAGGGCCTAATAGTAGTTAATGTCAGTGTCTTATCCAGACTCCAGGCCTTGGGGGGAGGAATTGAGGCTTTCGGGGAGGATCGACTTGGTTGGAGGAAAAAGACACAGTTCAATGCAAAATTTGTGTAAGTGCTGGGATTTGAGGGGGGAATTTTGAGGTTTTGGGGCGAAAATCTCCCCTCCTAACAGGCCTGTATAAAACACCGGTTAACGCTTGTGCTGATCTCACGCTGTCCTTTGAATAAATAAATTTACCTCTTCTATTCATTATTCATCAATCCTTCCTAACTACTCTGTAAAATTATTATTATTATTATTATTATTATTATTATTATTATTATTATTATTATTATTATTATTGAGATAATTTTTTAAAACGCAGTGGGTAGGGGCGGTTCCACCTTGGGGATGACTGGGAATGCATCCACCAAGGGCCCACCAAAAATGCGTCTTCAATGGAAGATGATCATCCAAACGGATTAGGCTTGATCTATACCCACAAAGATATGAACATATCCATAGACATTGTCATCGACAAATTCGCATCAAGCAATAGAAAACTCGATTTTACACAATGATTTTGTGCAACCAGACTAAAATGGCTTTTATACACTGTCAATTCTGAACACTATTTTGAATTCTATTTTATAAATAAAATCTACAGATTTCTTCTAATTCGTTTACATTGACTTATAATTCTTTGACAATTTGATGAGATCTTCCTAAAAATTCATTGCATTCGCCCGCCAAAGTTCTTGGAACCACCACTGGTCCTTGCTCCTGACATTTGGCAATATGGCGCGCAAGAAATTGTCAGTTTAATAATAATAAGCATAATAATAATAATAATAATAATAATAATAATAATAATAATAATAATAATAATAATAATAACAATAATAACATCGAAGGCTGATATTAGTCATAATCAAACATTTCTGACAAGAGAATCTTTAACTGGAAACTCTTTTGAGTAGAATTAAATAGGCGCTATACAAATTATTCCCTTTCGCAGTAGTATATTTCAGCGATTAGACAATGATGCTCGTCCCTGCACCGACGACGGATAGAGCCTAAATGATGAATGGTGACATTGTGATTGGAAACAGACCTTTAAGAAATTCTTCTTTGTGCATCTCTTCACGTCGTCATAAAACTTGTAAATCCTGTGAGGAGCATCTGTCAAGATAGCATTCAGACAGTATCAGCGTCTAACGACCAGGCCCACTGTCTGTATCGTCCGACCCACGAGCCAGCCCGTGGGCGCTGGGTGTGTTTGGTGGCCTCGTCAGCGTCGCTGCGAAAGGCTTAGAGGGGCGTCGGGCGAATGTGTACGTGACGTTCAGTGTCGGAAAGCGGCGTGATATCCTGGCACAACAATAAATTGAACTGCGTCGGCGTATATGCGCGGATTCCATAACTGTAGTATAGAAGAAAAAGAAGACGATGAAGAAGAAGAAAATGATGAAGAAGAAGATGATGGTGATGATCATGATTATGATGACGATGGTGATGCTGATTATGATGATTATTATGATGAAAAAATAATAAGTACAAGAACATGAAGAGGAATAATAATAATAATAATAATAACAGCAATAATAAGACGGTGATGATTATGAAGAAGAAGAAGAAGAAGATGATGATGATGATGATTATTATTATTTGAGGAAATAATTAAAAAATTCAGATTTTACAAAATAAATCAGTTAGGTTAATTTTTAAAGATCATGATTATATTAACACAACTAATCTATTTAATAGACATAAATATTTTAAAAATTAATATCTCTTATAGTGTTCACTGTTAAGCGCTTTTGACTTTAGTCTTCACTATGCTTACTGCGCTCTATAAATTGTCTTAATAATAATAATAATAATAATAATAATAATAATAATAATAATAATAATAATAATAATAATAATAATAATAATAATAGGGCCTACTAATTCTAATGAATATTTTCAAACGAAACGTTAAGCGTTTATCCTGTTCCCACGTACTCCCCGAAAATCGCAACCACAATCTGCCTGGAAATGCATGCTTACTAACATCTAAACCATGTATAGCTAATAGCTTAGTGTTTTATTAATCTAGTATATTTAAATTGTTCCGTACTTATACAGTAACATAGTTATAAAGTCATGTTTTGGCGCAGGTCAGAGTTAACCCTCTGCGTCCCTTTGGAGCACTCACTTCGTTTTACTTACTTGTTCTATTTACGACATATTACTAAATTCATGTAGGGGTCCAATTAATGTTTACCTATCTATCTATCTAATTAAAAATAAATGTATTTATTTTTAAACATTTATGAACAAAACAATAACACAGCAATTATTAATGGGTATCGGCACTGCTTTAATTTTCAACACTACTCTAAATGACTGAAGTGCTATCTGCAATGGTCACTGTCCGGTAGATCTGCTCATATATCTTCGAATACGACGTGAGCAACTTTGAAGCAATTTATTTGAATCTATTCTACAGCATGTATTACCATCTCGCCTTCTTTTACAAAAGAGTCTTATCTTCGTTTGAAAGAACGACAAAAGAAGCAATTTTAAAGTCTTTCTCCAAGCTTCACGGTCTTAGACAAACGTTGAGATCGTTTGCTAGAATCGTCAAAATCAAAGTGGAAAAGGTCAGACTTTTGGAGCAGTTGGGAGACTTTTGAAATTAATTTTGAAATTAATCGGAAACTTTTGCAGATCTCAGTCAAGATCAACAAGAATAGTGTGCAGCTGGTGACGGAAATTCCGAACATGACTTGGGATTCGTTGCTATAAAATTTCAGAGGATCGCTGAACCCCTGGCTGGGAATTTCAATTATGACGGAAGCCGAGATAATCGAGTTGATTTATACAATATTAGTGATCTCATTGACGAGAAAATCAGTGGAAACGCAAATCACTTCTTTCCAGTTGCACGACATCGCATACCTGCTAATAGAAGTGCTGTACTGACAACACTATTTTTCTCTTTCGTATCAACACTGTTCACTGATATAATGATTCACTGATTGACCTTTCCGGCTTGACCTTTGGCTCCAATTCGGATTGCATTTGATGCGTCATCAGCTGTGATAGTGGCGTCAGAGAAGTTTATTTATTTATATATTTATTATTTTAATTGTATTTTTATCGTGTGAGAGAAAACGAACAAGTGGATTAATTAATTAGTTACTGGTCTCTGTCTCCTTGATCTTTCTGCTGCCTTTGATACTATAGATCACAAAATCCTACTGAAACGCCTTTCCCTCTGGTTTGGAATATCTTCTGTAGCTCACCGCTGGTTCCAATCCTATCTCCAATCTAGATCTTTTCAAGTTTCATGCCAGAATCAAACTTCATCACCTTCCGATCTATACTATGGAGTACCACAAGGATCTGTCCTTGGACCGGTTTTGTTCAGTCTCTACACTACCCCACTGTCATCCTTAATCAACTCTCTCAAATTGAATCATCAACTTTATGCAGATGACACTCAATTATTTCTTTCGTTTACTCCATCTTCCTTTTAAAGGCATCAATCTCTGAACTAGAATCAGCATTTTTGTCAATCTCATCGTGGATGTCAGTAATCTCCTTGCCCTCAATCCCTCCAAAACAGAATTTCTCTTATTTAGACTGCTACAACAACTGAAAAAATTTTCTAAAATCCCACACTGATTTTAGCCCCAGATACAATAATAACCCCTGTTCCAACTGCAAAAATCTTGGATTTACTTTTGACTCCTCCCTAAATTTTGAAGCTCACATATCTCAACTATCAAAACCTGTTATGCTCACATTCGTGATCTACGTCGCCTTCGTCCCTACCTTGATATTAAAACTGCTTCCACTATTGCCACTTCAATAGTTCACTCTAAGTTAGACTACTGCAACTCACTGTTTCACAATCTTCCAAAGGCTTCCATATGTAAACTCCAATCGATTCAAAATGCCTTAGCTCGTGCAGTAACTAAATCGCCTAAATAGATAGTTACCTGCAAAATTGCCACATTACACCATTACTCAAATCTCTCCACTGGTTCAAAATAACAGAACGCATTGAATATAAAATAATATCGATGACTTATAACTCACTTCATACATCAAAACCAGTCTACCTAAGAAATCTGATAGGCCTAATTCCACAACAACCTGGACCTACTTGGATCCTATTCACATGTAACTCTCCTTCGACCTCTGAATCAATCATCTCTCAAAATTTGCAATCGTGCTTTTCTATGCGGCACCTGAGCTTTGGAACTCAATTCCAATATCCCTTCGCTGTCTACATCAAAGCCAAATAACAAACTCTGAGTCACAATTTTCTCCTTCTTTGACATCTCCTCATGTTTTTCTTTCTAAACTAAAATCATTTCTCTTTATAAAATCATTTCCTCCATAGCTATAGCATCCTGCCCACTTGCCCTTTTGATTAAATGACCCGGCATGAATGACCCACCTTTGGCTATAGCTACTTCATTTGAGATTGAGCGCGTAGGAATAAGGAGCTACTTCGGTGCATCTTTTGAAAGCGCTTTAGAAATTAACGAGATTTTACTTACTTACTTAATTAATTACTGAAATCTTTAACAGCATGCGTGAACTGGTATTTATTTATTGTCGTTAACGTTCTGTAAGCATTAGGCGTAAGCCTAAACGCTTACTGAAGCAACTGCTCACAACTTGTGTTAATTGCGATGACTAGGAATTCTCGGCGTTGAGATCTGTAACGTCTCCGTTTTATCCGCTATTTTGGCTTCCGTCGGAAGATTCGGGCGTTATATACTGTCATCCCTATATATTAGCATTCCACTACTGATAAGATACGAGCATGAAGCCGATCCGAGAAGTGCAAAATTCCTCTCGGTCTAAGTCTTTTATTCTATGTACTTGACCTTGGGGATGGTCGGGCGAGAGAGCATAGCCACGTAGTGACTGGAGCCATCTGCGAAATGTAGATAATTTCCAGACAGTTTAACCGACTACCCTTTGAATATACATGGAAGATTGTACAGTGATGTGCAACATTCTCGAATCACATTCTCTTTTTAAATGTTTGGTTTTCTAATCTATTTCTATTGAGTTGCACTTTTCTATTCATCTCGTTCTCTTTCTTTCCCTCTATTTCTAAAATAAACGTGGCAAACCAAAATAATTGTATATATATTTACAAAAATCAGCTGCAAAAACAGAAGGTGATTCAAGACTTTTGCAAATCACTGCACAGTATGATAGGAGAACATATGTTTGTACAAACAGACCACCCATGCAGCAGAAATCTACTGCAAGCGCACGCCATTTTCGGGCACGATTAACCGTTGAATCCACACAAGCTACGTAAATCACCATGGCTAGCAAACCGCACATTGTTATTATCCCGTTGTCTTTACGTTAAGAAGTACCTCAATTGTATACTACAGTAGAACTTCGTTATAACGTATAGTGCCTATCAAATATGTCAAATTCAGTACATTACGCCTATATCCTGGGTACCAATACCATCCAATGCGGTAGCGCACCATACGGGACCGTATATTACAGTAGGCATACTTACACAACCGAGTATACTGTACGTTATGACCGAGTCCGTTTTTGCGTTGGGGTCTAGGGCACGACAGCTGCTCTGCAGAAGATTTGGGAACGGGGTCAGAGGCCAGTGTTTTCTCATGCGCTTTAATTGAACTGGCTGCTCAAATTTCACAGTTAATAGGCTTAGCGATTCCAATTGTACGTATGAGCTGGTATATGAGGAGGACTCAAGAATGACCATGCCTATCGTATATTTTTTGTTTTTTTTCCTGGGGTAGGTGTGGAGGGTGGGGTGACACCATAGCTTTTAGGCGCCGGGTGGTGCCAAATCTAGTGTTGTCTCTGGGTTTCTGAAGAAACGCTGACTCCTAAACGATAATTGATAGATGCCAAATGAATGGACCACAAGGAAGAAACAGCCTTGATGCTGAACGTTGTCCAAGAAGACGAACAAAGGCTAATTATATATAATTATCGAAACGGTGAAGGAGCGGAAGTTGAAATTGAGAGAAATTGAGACAACTAAGGTCATTAGCTGAGCAAAAGGCGACGAGAAAATAGAGAAATACACAGACAACATCAAGAATGACAACAACCAATATGATAATAGGCTTAACAACAACAGCAATACTACACTGCAGGTCTCTACTACTACTACTACTACTACTACTGCTACTACTGCTGCTGCTGCTACTGCTGCTGCTGCTGCTGCTGCTGCTGCTGCTGCTGCTGCTGCTGCTGCTGCTGCTGCTGCTGCTGCTGCTGCTGCTGCTGCTGCTGCTGCTGCCACCACCACTGCTGCTGCTGCTGCTGCTGCTGCTGCTGCTGCTGTCTGCTGCTGCTGCTGCTGCTGCTGGGCACCACCACTGCTGCTGCTGCTGCTGCTGCTGCTGCTGCTGCTGCTGCTGCTGCCTGCTGTCACCACCACCACCACCACTGCTGCTGCTGCTGCTGCTGCTGCTGCTGCTGCTGCTGCTGCTGCTGCTGCTGCTGCTGCTGCTGCTGCTGCTGCTGGGCCACTACTACTACTGCTACTGTCACTGCTGTCTACCACTACTAATCAGTAATAATACCACTAATACTACTAAAACTAGTACTACTACCACTACTACTACTAATAGTAGTAATAATAATAATACAATAATAATAATAATAATAATAATAATAATAATAATAATAATAATAATAATAATAATAATAATAATAATAATAATAATAATAATAATAATAATAATAATAATAGTAATAATGATATCATAATAATAGCCTGTGTGAAAACCACTAAAATTACTGTTAACATTTTACAGCATAGTTTTAACATTCCATTTATACTTATGTATTCCATTTGTCTGTCCGGAGATCTCAATTTCGCATTTGACGGACTGCGCAAATGTGTAATTTCAAACTGAAAACAGACACATGGCCTTCAATTGATCTGGATGAAACTGAATGGATGAACCGGCGCTATAGAAGCTCCTGCGATCAGTTGCATAAGGAAGTTCGTGGTAAAATAGAATAGACTCCGTCATTAGAAACATGTCTGTATTTTCTATCTTACTAAGAAGCCCGTTTGCAAAATGATAGCCCAAATGTCGACTTCTCTTGAAATAGAATTTGAACGGTGGATGAGTATCTTCAATGCAATCAAGTTCATGGATCTTTTGTCATATTCTGACAAAAACGACATCATATACAATAGAACTCGAGGAGAACGGAACGAAAATCGTTTTACAAAATATTCATCTCGCAAACTACCTCATTATTCAAGACAGGCCATTGCTTTTATATTAAAATTCTGTCCTATTTCTGTATGTTTCATATGAAATTCTAGCTGTTGTAATTTTGGTTGTAGCGAACAGGATACTCAAAAACGAAGATTATTGTGACCGTTATTTTTATTAATGAAATACGGTATTAATTCATCTAATAGAAATCTTCATTGGCAAACGCAGATAACACAAGATAAACATCAGTTTATCTTGTGCTATAACTTATAACTCTATAACTCTTAACTAATAATAATTACACATTCTGTTCTTATACAATTATTGACAAAATAAAGTGGTTTCTTAGATAACCAAAGTGTAAAAGAGCGTTGACGATTCTTAACTATATCATGTAGGCCTATTGGATTCAATCCAAGCATTTCACGAATAGTCAATTGATACTTTATCATAAGTTTCAAAGATTTTACATACAGCCTGCTGTACTACACGATCCAAATTATTTAAAGTGCTCTTGTTCGGAAAAGAGGCTTCAGTAGCATTTAATATAATAGATAAACAACACGATTGGAGTAAGCCAACACATAGCCCTATCAATTATTCAGAGGAAGAGGATTTGCTATGCTGTACGAGTTATTAATGAATGTCATAGTTTAAATTTTGTTTCCAATGAATTGTTATCTTCCACATGCACTCAAAGTCATTCTATCAATGTCTGAAGATACGTTGATATGTCGGAACGTGAGTTTCTGGTGATACAAACCTAAGGGTTAATTGTTAGACGATGATACTGTCCTAATGCTATTTTGAAAGATGTTTTTCGAAGAATTTATACGTTTTTGACGATGTGAGATGCACGATGGTCGATGGAAAACAATGGACGAAGTTCTAAAATCTTTTGTCGAAAAATGAAAAATATCAAAATCAAAAGAATGCAGCTGCTCAAATTTTCTGGACGCTTGTGTCCGACACATAATATGAAAAGACAGACTGGAAAATCTGGCAACACCAGAAAGTATAGAAATACAAAAGGCATGAGGAAGACAGATGACAAAATACGCATGATAACCTAAGAGGAAAAGGTCTGAAAGACAAAATTGAGCTGATAAAAACAGCCAGAAAGATGGTAGAGTGGAAATACAGGATCGCTCGCTAACGTAGCAATATATACACTGTAGCACATGAAAAAGAAAAAGAAAAAGAAAAAGCAGAAGAAGAGGGAGGAGGAGGAGACGGAGGAGGAGAAGAAGAACCGGCCGGGCTGCGACCTTCTGCTCCGTCATCTGACGTTGTTACCACTCTGCTAACTTCCCGCCAATTAAATTACACTCATTAAACTGGTGACCTTTTTTGCTTGTCGCCCATTTTGAGCAATCAGTGACCTTTTTTGCTCATCAGACATTTGCGCGTGTTAGAGTTCCCTCCGGCTTCGCGGTCACAAACTAGGGATAACCCCCCCCCCCCAGTTTTTTGGCTAGAGCCGCCAATAGAACTGAGATCCCCACACAACTGGCTCAGGATATGCCTCCTGCTAGGTTCAAAAACTTAGATTTTTAGCTCACCTCATGCAATGGCGGCTTCAGGATTTTGCAAGTGGGCGGGGGAGGGGGCGTTGGGGTGACAAATTCTAAGCATGGGGGCCAACCATTTGTTGATAGGTATCCAGTAGTAAATATAGGGTCCCACCAGCAGGGCAGGCATTCAATAGCCACATGGAACCGCCACTGGCTCACTTTCCCTCGCTAGAGGTCCAGAATTTTATGGCTAGACCAGTTGGGTCTTTCTTTAGTAAAAAGAATCTAGCAGTGGGGTTGGATGCACAAGATATTGCCACTGTTGAGTCATTGTTCATTTTAAAAAGTATTTCACGAATATCCCTGTCCGATTGATCCACGTCTGTGCCTGAATACTGTTCATCTGCTCCATGAACATGCAACCCCTTCGCGTTCCCAAGAGAGTAGACCTATTTATGGACAAATCGTACCGCTATTCTGGGAGTTAGCACTGAAAAGAAATGGAAGCTAAGCACAGAATGGCGCCTGAAATTCAGACAAATGGGGTGGGAACGTGGGAGGGGAGAAAAGCGTCTAATTGGTTCATAACGATAAATAAGTAATATTAGTTGAACAAATAAATGACGGCATGAAGCAGCGATCGGGAATTCCACCATTTCCGCAACAAAAAATACCACACTAACTAATGTAATGTGGTGTAATGTATTTTAAAGGACTTACAGTATAGAGCGCCTGTAATAATTCTTCTCCCATCATCTACAGGGTATAATGACGATCTATGATGACGATGAGTTTGATACGAGATGACTCCAGGTCTTCCTGTCTCTTGCCATGTGTGTTGCTTCTTCTAAGTTCAGATTTTGTTTCCCGAGTCTTCTATTATATTATAAATCTATCCATCTTTTAGCTCGTCTTCCTCTTCTTCTGTTTCCCTCAATATTACAGTGCAGAGCTCTCAGAGGCAGTCTTTCTTCGCCCCATTCTTGTCACATGTACAAACCACTGTAGTCTTCTCCTTCGGATTTTGTCTATTGCCGTGTCTTTCATATTCATGCTTTCTCTGATTTCTTCATTCCTGATCTTATCTCTTCTTGTGATTCCTAACATTCTTCTTAAACATATAATATCGTATCGTATAATAATTAATTACAAGTCTACAATACGTTTAAGTTTGCGGTCACATACCACTGCGGTACTAATAAAAATATTTATTATTACGTGACGTCACATTTTTGGACCCCCTCCCCGTAGTCACACATAGTCACAAACGTTTGAACCCCTCCTAAGTGCGTGACGCCATTTATGGATTGGACGGACCCTAAATCATTGAAAATGTCCATAGAGTTCTACACTGTACTTCTACAAATTCCAGTGTTCATAATGGTTTCAATTTCAATATTTCATGTAAGATGCAGGCCTACTGCAACCTTATAAAGTAATGGCGGCATTCGCCTGAATTTTTGAAACTTGACGCCCCTGGATCAAGATTCTGGATCCGCCACTGAGATGATGGTCAGGTCACTGGCATCAGAATCAACTTCGAGTGAAGCAACCTACAGTATATCATTGCACATGTTCACAGCGCAATTTATCGACAGTTTTTACCAGAAGAACGATGTACATTACAATACAGTATGTGCAAATATTGGTACATTTTGGTCCTTAATTTTTATTAAATGATTTTCAGATACCACCTAGATAATCTAAATAATAGAATATGAGTGCAATCGGAAAATTAGACTCAATGGGTCGTCAACAAAGTACGTCACGCCATTTCTGACAGTTTTTGCCCTTTCTCCTTGTCACAACCTGTCACAGATCACGGACCCCCATTATAGTTAGAGTGTCACGCAGGTTTTCTATTCAGTAAATATCAATTTCTCGTTCAAATTTCAGCAGCGAAATATCGAGATATTCAACTCCCGGCAATGACGACGAATGTAATTGAAATTTGAAATTCCTTGTACCTGCCATAATATAATTACTGTGCACCAGTGACATTTTCTGAAGAAATGCATCCCTCAGAAGAGAAAGTAAAATACCATAGCACATTTCAGGTATATGTATGTGCGAAAAGTATAACGTCACGGTGATCTCTACCCCTTCTATCACAAACCGTTATACTTTCCTAGACCCCTTCCCAGAGCGTGACGTACATTATGGACTGTCCGTGTATATCGTGCCTCTTGAAAATTTCTAAATAGTGTATATAAAGTCAATTGCTAAACATCTGGAGCTGAGAACCTTCAAACACAATAATTCATTTATTTTGTTTTGCAGTGCTTCACGACTACGCATTTAACCCGACTATTCGCCTGTGACTAAAAATTATTTGCAGAAGCGAATAGAGGAGTTCGATGACCTCGGCTGCCGTCAGAACAGAAATTCCAATCCAGAGATTCAAAGATCCTCCAATACCGGAGGCCAGTGAGTCCCAACTCATGGTCGGAATGTAGGTGATCAGTTCCACATTTTTCTTGTCCATCTTCACGGTCACCTGGATGAAGTTCTGTTCTATAAGATTCAGGGACTCTAGCTGACGCAAGGTTTCTGCGTAGCTGGCGTTTTCCTTCAAAATCCGTTCGTAGTCGGTGAATTTTTCGCCGTATCTCTTGTCGTTCTGAATGTACTGTTTGTAGAATGCCATCTGGTAGTAAATACTGGGCCATTGGGCTCCGGAACTTGCGCGTTCGTAGCGGATTTCTTGACACGACGGCGGGCAGTCGCAAAGGTCGTCTGCGGGTGTGAAACTCCAGGTACAGCTTACGAGACTCCAGAATTTTTCCGTGAGTCGACCGCCGCTTACGAATTCCGGAGATTGTTCGAGGAAAAACGTGATGTTGGAACAGAACGCGGTCTTTCCCACCTCCAGCTCCTTCTCCGTGAAATATTCTTCCGGACTTAGGCATCCACACGCCTTTACGAACTGTCGTTGTCTGCAGATGCTGACGCACGTCTTCTGACTGTACGGAACAGCGTTGGCTTCTTCTTCTTTATCATCCAATGATATCCACTGTCTGTCGCTGCAATTGGTCAGGTAGGGCTTTGGCAGGCGAGTGACGTTTTGCTGCGTGACCTCGATCGTCAGATAAGATCCTGGTGAAACGGGAATGGCAATGTCCGGGTCTGGATTTTTTTCAGGCGTATGGACGACTACCTTGACTCCGGTGGAGAGGGGACGGCGAATCCTGCTTATGTACCCTTCGACTGGTCTCGGGAAGAAGCTGTCGATGAAGAGGATAACCTTGATTGCTCCGGCGTCCGAACGAGGCTTGATGGTTTTGCAGAGTTGGAATGGTCGGGTCAGAGACAACACCACTTCGCTGCATGCCTTAAATTTAAACAGATCCCACTCATACTCTTGACATTCGACGACGAAACTTTCGAGAACTGTGGAGTTGCCTTTCAGTTCTCCCAGTAGATCGGCATTCATGTAGTAAGTCGCGTCCAGCCTCAGGAACGCCCAGACTCCTTGGTTTGACAAAAAACTTTCCGGCGCTTGGCTTCTTATGAATTCCACTTTTTTCAGGTATTTGTCGAAATCTTCCGTGTAGTTCTTCGTATCGACAGCTTGAAAGAGATTGCAGACTGTGACATGCGGAAAATTCGGTGTGCTCTCCACGACATTCGAATTTCTAATCGCCGTGAAGCTGCAGTAGCTCATAAGGATAGTTGTGAGGTGACGGAGCAGCATGGCGCAGCATGTGAGCAGGGCTACCATCCAGAATGTTCGGACGATCCAGCCCTGCGCCGTAAGGACTCGCTTTATGCCCTTTATGCTAGTCGTGTCTGCAAATTTTCTCAATTCTTGCCTCGTTTGTTGAAGCATTTTGAAATGAGCTCGGCGAGAGTTTTGGCGGACTGATCGGTTTGTCTCTGCGCTCTCTTGCGAGCGACTAAACTCTGTTTGTATTCGACAACCTAGCAACGAGCACAGCGACCACCAACAGTGGCGTGGCCAGGATTCCGGAATATGGGGCGGCGCATCGAAACATTCTCGATTGGAACATGTTGACATGCAAAAACAAAAACTTCGTCATTAAGTTCTTACAAATGCATCCCCTCTGCATATATCGGTTCTGTTCCGATCACCAATCATTCTACCTGCTCCACCCCCAAAATATTTTTAGCGCATAAAGACCTCCTTGGGCCTGTGGCTACGCATAAGGACCTATGACGACCAACATCAACCGTAATTAACCATTGACTGGTGGCTTTGCCAGACAGTTTTACCAGCAGAATACAATACTTTATATGTTTTGTCGATTGAGCGTAAACGGTTTCATGAAGTTAGTGCATTGTCCCGGATAAATCGTCGAAACATTCATATCTAACCAATATACAACTCTGAGCCAGATCATGTCAAGCATCATCACCAATGACGATGGGCGTAAACTATACAAACATTAGACCACTGGGGTCTAGTCCCTCTTTTTGAGGAAAAATCATAGGGCGACAGGAAGAAAAGAAAATATTTACTAGAAAGTGTGAATTCCAGCTGAAATCGAGATCATTGGCGATGTTCATAAGTCATCGGTTGAACGAGTTTAGCGAAAGCAAATCATTATTTCAGTGTGTTGTGAACAAAACAGGAAATAAAGAAACCCCGTACATATGCTCTTAAAATTGTTGAAAAAGAAAAATAGATTACTTTTGTTTGTTTCTTCGATAAATTTATACTTGTCGTCATGATGAACAACTAGCAAACAAAATATTGTGAGTGGATTTGAGAGAGCACGTTGGTAATTGCTTGTTTTTGGTAATGACCACTTGTTGAATTTGTTTCTAGTCATTGCGTAGAGACATCGGACAGGCTGCTCGTTATTATTATCAACTATTGCATCATCACCGTAGTCGTTGTCGTAGTCAACGCTTTTAATAATTAAAGTCAGCGTCAAACAAAATATTGCATTCGTACTGATTATTAGTCCAAGTCCCAATATCCAAACCAGACTGCAGAGAGATTAATTGTTAGCCTTCGGTTATCCTGCGATGTGTGATTGATTAACGGCGCTGTTTTAACAACGAGAGCGGTTCACCGACAAAAGCGCGTCCGACAAATGCGCTATACACAAATACGCGGCGACAAATCGACAAATGCGCGCCGACATAAGGGCGATCGACAAAAGCGCGTATTTCGACCGAAACACGAGACTACTGTAGGTGCCAGTGGCGTGCCCAGGAATATACCGAAGAGGGGGAATTGCGACCAACTATTCCCATGCTTTGAAAATCCTGACAAGCAAAAGAGGTCGTCACCTGTTATTTTGCTTGGTTAAGTTAGTTTATAATATAGCTATTTGAAAGAGCGGACAGACCCTTTACAACTATATTCTTTTATTTTCCACCTTCCTTCTTTTCTGGACAACTAAACCCAATTTCGGCGCCAATCCACTCGCAGATTAATAATACGCAATAAAACAATTGGTCGACCAACAATGGAATTTTTAACCCTTAACCCCCTTCTTGCCTACGCCACTGCTAGGCGCCCGCATCTAATTATAGACAACTCTACGACGTCCTGACACCCGACCACAACGGGTCGCGCTCTGCCCTAACCTCGCAGAGGGCTGGGATGCCCCTCAATCACCAGGTACAGATTTGGGAGTTAAGAATTTGAGATTGCGGAAAAGGAACGCTGACAACAAAGAATAAAAATATAATAAAACTAAAATAAATAAAAATCCAAGTTCTACATGATACTACATTGGTCTTGTAGAACTGCCAGTCTGCAGGTAAATTATTGTGGCAGTTATACAGTGACCGAATGTTGCATTTATATATTATTAAATACGACCTGCTATGCCAGGAAATGGTGATGCGTACTGGCTCTTAAAGGGCAGACAGTACTGCGCCACTCTAAACCTTAAAATAATAATAATAAAGACTTAAACTTCGCTTCCTCGATTGCATCACGGCGATCATCATGTGGACGGAGGAGAACCGCTTGGCCCTTAACCCGGCTAAGACCGAGTTCCTGTGGATGTGCACCCCCAGGAGGAAGCATCTCCTGAGCCATTTACCGTTCATGCTGGGTGATGTGACCGTCGTCCCCTCAAAGTGCCTACGACTCCTGGGAGTACTACTCGATGAGACGTTGTCGTTCGAGGAACATATCGGTAATGTTGTCCGCGGATGTTACTACCACCTACGGAGGATTAGGTCAGTGCGCCGGCATCTTCCGATCAGCGGGGCAGTGCACCTTGTGCGCGCTTTTGTTCTGCCCAGGCTGGACTATTGCAACAGCGTGTTGCTGGGCCTCCCCGATGGAAAGTTGAATCGTCTGCAATCCGTGCTCAATACAGCTGCTCGGGTCGTCTTTAGCAGCCCCTGGGGAGCCCACGTGACCCCCCTACTGCGCGATCAGCTGCACTGGCTTCGAGCCCGGGAGCGCATTATCCATAAGCGCTGCTGGCTCACCTTCCGAGCGTTAAATGACCCGCACTGTCCACAGTACCTGGCTGAGCTGGTCCTAAGATCAACGTCGAACGCACGGAGGTCAGCACTTCGCTCCGGCCATCGTGTCCTACTGCTCGTTCCGCCTCCGTCACAGACTTCGAAGTTCGGAGACAGGTCCTTCTCTCGCGGGAACCCATTGCTTTGGAATGCCTTGCCGACCGCAGTGACTGAGGCCAACTCTGCTGGACTGTTCCTGAGAGAACTAAAGACGCACCTTTTTAGTTTAGGTTATGGTTGACTATGTGTGTGCAGCGCCCTTGTCGTAGGCCTTAACCTAGTGCACGGCGCTATAGAAATTGTCTTGAAATAAATAAATAAATAAATAAATAAATAAATAATAATAATAATAATAATATTATTATTATTATTATTATTATTATTATTATTATTATTATTTTATTATTATTGCATTTGAACATATGGTATGTCTAAGAATATTATTGTTTCAAAATTGATATACCCATGGTCATGGACGACTGAACTTTGATTGCCAAAGAGTAGAGCTTTCGCGCCAGACGCCATACAGGTAATGCTTTCTTTGCGTAATGAAATAGAGAGAAGAATGGCGGCGTGTGAGTGGGCACCCTCTACATCTGACTATGAGGAGAACTTCAAAGAAATTGATTAAACGAGGCGCTAAAGAGACGATTAGGCTTAATGAAGATGGACAGCACTATGGAAATTCATTTTCCCGACGCACCAAAGCATGGCACATAACACACGAAGAGGAAAACAGGTGATGATAAAGAAGAGGAACAACAAGTGGAAGAAGAACAAAAATAAGAAGAACTAGTATTGGTGAAACAAATTTCTGGACCAGTACAGAATTCACAATATTAACAACAATAATAATAATACTTAGGAAGCTTAGTCAGTATATGTGAAATCCACTGTAATAAATCTACATTCGATTATAATAAAATAATAATACTAATAGTAATAATAATAATGTTTAAAGTTCTTCATTATGGTATATCCTATGTGAGAACCACTATAGGCCTACTAGTTAAATGATCTTAGCAATAGGCACCGATGCTAAATGTCATATTGCTAGTGATCATTAAGTTTTTATATGCTACTTATTCTTTCAGCTATCTAGCAAATAGCATCTACATGTATACAGCCATCTTAGTTATGCACGAAAACAGCTATATACAAAGCGTAGTCGGTTAAACTGCCAGAAAATGATCCACATTTCGCAGATGGCTTCAATTGCTACGTGGTTGTGATCCCTCGCCAGACCATCGTCAAGGTCACGTATATACAGTAGAATAAAGGATTCAGACCAAGTACATGGAATAAAGGACACAGACCGAGTGGAATTTTAAACTTCTCTCATCGACTTCATGCTCGTTTCTTATACGTAGTGCGATGCTAATATATAAGGATAACAGTTATAACGCCCGAATCTTTCGACGGAAGCCAAAATAACGGATAAAACGGATGTGTCGCACTTCTCAACGCCGAGAATTCCTGGTTATCGCAATTAACACAAATTGAATGGCTGGGTGGATTAAGGAGGTAACTTTATCCGACCCCCTAATGGTTTAAGTATCAATAACTTTAAGAGGGGTAACTGCATTTATACTTCCTTATTTCACCGGACCCTTCAACTGATATTTTCACCACTAATGGGGTAACTGGATTTACTTCCTTATTCCTCTGGGCCCTTCAATTGACAACCTAACCAGAAAGCGTTTAGGCTTACGCCTAATGCTTACAGAACGTTAACGACAATAATTAAATACCAGTTCACGCATGCTGTTTTAAAGATTTCAGTAATTAATTCAGTTTTTGTTTGTTCTCTCTCACACTATAAAAATACAATTCAAATTAATAAATATATAAATAACTAAACTTCTGTGGCGCCACTATCACAGCCGATGACGCGTTTCCACTGATTTTCTCGTCAATGCGATCACTAATATTGTATAAATCAACTTTTTTCTACTCATTTTACCACTTTCTTACCTACTATACTTATTTGATTGACCCTCTATTATTTCAATTGTTTTTTTATTACATTGTAACAAATTAAACATAATAATTAATGTTATACCTAATGAGTTTATAGTTTTCAATCGAAAATCCACTTATTAATTGTTTATTATGCTGTTATTCATATATTTTTAGCTAATATTTAATATTATATTGATCTGATGAACTCATTTACTATGTTATCAATGAACTCTCATACTATGTGTTACATTGTTACATTGTAAATTAGGGTCATATTATGTTACTTATTTAGCTGTACTAGTTCTGCATATGTGTATGTACTTTGATTTTGAGTTTGAAATAAATTATCTTCAATAAATCAATCAATCAAACGCAATCCAAATTATTGCCTCGGGTCAAGCCGGAAAGGTCAATCAGTGAATCATTATATCAGTGAACAGTGTTGATACGAAAGAGAGAAATACAGTTCAATACAGTTCTATTAGCAGCTATGCGATGTCAGTGCAACTGGAAAGAAGTAATTTGCGTTTCCACTAATTTTCTCGTCAATTCGATCACTAATATTGTATAAATCAACTCGATTATCTCGGCTTCCGTCGTAATAGAAATTTCCAGCCAGGGGTTCAGCGATCCTCTGAAATTTGATAGCAACGAATCCCAAGTCATAGTTGGAATTTTCGTCACCAGCTGCACACTATTCTTGTTGATCTTGACTGAGATCTGCAAAAAGTTCCTTTCGATTAATTTCAAATTTTCCAACTGCTCCAAAGTCTCTTTTCCACTTTGATTTTGGCGACTCTAGTAAATTGTCTCGTAGGCTTTAAAATTGCTTTTGTAGCGTTCGTCTTTACGAAGATAAGACTCGTAGAAGGCGAGATGGTAATACATGCTGTAGGCCAATTAGCTTCAGAGTTGCTCACGTCGTATTCTATATATGAGCACTCTACCGGACAGTGACCATTGCAGATAGCTTCGTCATTTAGAGCAGTGTTGAAAATTAAAACAGTGCCGATACCCAATAACAATTGTTGTATTATTGTTTTGTTCATAAATGTTTAAAAAATAAATACATTTATTTTTAATTAAATAGATAGATAAATATGTAATGGACCACCACATGAATTTAGTAATATGTCGTAAAAAGAACAAGTAAGTAAAACGAAGTGAGTGCTCCAAAGGGCTCCTGGACTGTTTTGTGCCACGTACGGGGTCATATAATCATTACCCACACCATAAACCAGGCATCGAAACACTAACCCTAAATGATACTGACGGCAGCTAAAGCTGGGGCGGTCATAACGGGGGTGGTCATAGCTGGGGCGGACGCCAAATTGGGCGGTCATAACTGGGGCGGTCATAGCTGGTGCGGCTATAATGTGATGCCGAGATATCGTCATCTTTATTGGAAACCTTTCTTCAATCGGATCATTTTGCAATATGTCTGCTAAATATTATTGTGGTATGTATCCTCCAATCGATTCGCCGATGCCTAAGTGTTTTGATTCGCATGACCGTTTCTAAATAGCATGATAGTTATCAGTGTATAAATCAACTCGATTATCTCGGCTCCGGTCAAAATAGAAATTCCAAGCCAAAGATTCAACGATCCTCCGAGATTTGATAACATCGAATCCCAACTTATGGTTGGAATTTCCGTCAACATCTGCACACTTTTCTCCCTCATTCTTACTGAAATCTGCAAAAAGTTCCTCTCTATTAACTTCAGATTCTCTAATTGCTCCAAGGTGTGTTTTTTACTCTGAATTTGACGTCTCGAATAAATCGTCTCATAAGCTTCAAACTTTTCTTTGAAACGATCGTTATTTCGCAGATACAATTCGTAGAATGCCAGATGATAATGCGTGCTCGGCCATTGCGTCGCCGAGCTACTCGCTTCATACTCGATGCTCGAGCATTTCACTGGACAGTCGCACAAAGTATCATCAGCACCGAAGCCCCAGGTGCAATTTAACAGATCCCAAAAGGCATCGGTTAGAACATGTTCTTTTAAGTAGTCCACAGAACGATCTAAATAATTCAGTATGTAGAGACAGAAGGAATCGTTGACCTCACGCAGGTCTGCATCTGTAAACAGTTCCAGCGCATTAATGCAGCCGCATTTTTCAATTAGTTGGCGTTGTCTGCAAAGACTTTTGCACGCTGCTTTGCTACTGAGCAGTATATTATTGTTCTCGTGTTTTCTGATGCAGCTTCCGTACGGACGCGACAATCTGGTAACGTTACTCTGCTTGACGCTCAGGTGAAAGTCTGTACCTGGCGGAGCGTAAAACGCGTCGGAGGGGTTCGGTTTTGTTCCAGGTGGGTGTATTATGACACTTGCTCCAGTAGACTGAGTTGCTCGGATCCAGTTGATGTAACCGTCAATTGATTCCGCGAGAAAATTGTTCAGGTAAATGATTAGGGTGATAGCAGCGGCATTGCTGACGTCAGCGGGTCTTATAGTTTGGCATTTTTTGAGAACTGGATCAATGAACATCTCCTTTGTACATTGGTTCCTAGGACCATAAAAATCCCATTCATACCACGTGCAGTCAACCAAGAGTTCTTCAAGACCCTGAGACTCCGCTTCTTTTCGAATAAGAGGACTGTTCAGATCAACCTGCAAAGACCGTCTCATTGAAGTCCAGAACAGACTAACGTTTTGAATAAATGCCGGTGCTTGGCTCTGTACAAAGTCAATCTTCTTCGAATAATCTGCGTAGACCGCTGAGAAGTTGTCGATGTCTGCTATCGGAAAGAGATTGCAGACAGTTACGTCCGGAAAATTCGGTTGCTCCGGGACCGTTACGGAATTAGTGATCACGGTGAATGTTAAATAGTTTCCGATTACCGTAATTACTTGAAAAAGCAGTATGCCAAAGCAAGTCAGTACAGAAACCAACCAGAATATCTTTACAATCCTACTTTGTGCTTTGATTGTTCGTCCAACTCCTTTGATACTCGTCGTTTCTCCGAACTTCCTGACTTCCTGCTTCAATCGGCGCATCGTTTCGCTTAAATTTTCTTCTAATATTTAATTCTTGAATTTCCGTAATGTTTCTTGTAATAGTTTTTACCCAAGCATTTACGGAGCTACAATTCGGTTCTACATCTGATGAAATCAAAATAGCGAAATGATCTCTCGAAGACACTTTAAATGCCCTCTAATCGAACCCGTGTTCATGCTATCTCAGCTGCCATGGCCAAGCCGTTGTTGTTGAAGGTGCGTATAGTAAAAAAACGAAAATCAGCTAAACGATACCTGCAGATGCAATCGATAATCCCTCTTTCTGC
The DNA here is from genome assembly GCA_018105865.1 of Metaphire vulgaris. Classification (NCBI taxonomy): domain Eukaryota; kingdom Metazoa; phylum Annelida; class Clitellata; order Crassiclitellata; family Megascolecidae; genus Metaphire; species Metaphire vulgaris. The sequence continues at coordinate 44,355,179 of CM030832.1, read as the reverse complement.
AATTACTGTTTGGAAGGCATTTACTTAACTGAAACTTATTTGCAAAAGCAGTTTAGTAGTTCTCTTCTTCAATCCATATATTGACGCATCATTAGCGGTGAATGCTGGTTTAGAAATCATTTAGGGCCTACTCAAATGGAACACTATATACTGTAGATACGAAATATACTGTAGATACGAATGTAATTTTTTTTATATCGATGCGTCTGGTCTGGACTGTAGCAATTGTTTGCTATGTGCGTTGTTTTGCGCTGTTACATTATGTCAAACGATTTAGCCTCGTGCCATTATGGTGCGTTTGAAGCGAATACACAAACAGCATATGCTTCCATATGACTGTGACTTTTCAGTACGCCTAATGCAGTGTCAATTTGCAATCAAATTATTGAATGCCATTTAGTGATTAACTAATGGAGTAATTTTGACGCAAGACGATCAGCTTCCAGGTCATTCGGTCTGTTTACAATGCTTTTAGTCTTGTTTGGAGTCACTGTCTCACCTGTCTCAAAAGTTAAAATGATCTATGTCAGAAATTCTGCACAGACAGTAAATCTCAGAGACACAGTGAGGTTGAGAGAGGTAGAGAGATACAGATAGAGGCAATACAGACAGAAAAGAGGGAGAGAGACAGAGAGACGCTTAGTCTGCGAAAATTTTGAGAATTGCAGAAAATTGGAAATAATTCATCAAAATTAGCACGTATTACTAAAGTTTAAAGTACAGTATAAAGTATTTTGAACGAGTGTATTGAACATAGTGCTTCTCATAACTCAGAACGCAACAAGAATGTTGGAGATATTCGCAATGAATCCTTCCGAACGCTGACATATGTCCAAACAAACTTTGTAGTCCACAGGGTCCAGAACTTGACTTTGTGGGGCCACAGTTCTAGTTGATGAATGCAAGCGTCTCTTTGCTGTAGCAAAGCCGACTGTCTGGCGGGCCCGATGTGCTTGGTGAAAGACGAAGAAGTCACTTGAAATGTCCCGTATCGGAGGCAGTAGCTCCCGCCTCAACAGCACATCTCGCTATTGATCTCAACTCCAGGCTGAACAAAGATGAGGCGATTTCAGCCAAGTTTTGATGCGCCGATGAAAACCAACAGCGACTGACTGAACGTCGAAAACATTCGCAACAGATCGGCCTACTACTCCAGGAGAGGCTCTCTCTTCCTTGACGCAGATGCCGTATATACCCGGTCAATCTGTGGATTCCTGGACGAGGCTACCGTGAACGCCCTTTCATCGGTGAACCAATTGAGGAAATATAGTTAATTTACAGGCAATTAACGTAATGCTATTTGATGATTTGTAAATGAATCGCCATTTTCATAAATGAAAAGCCTGCAAGGATTCGACCTGCTTGCGAAGACTTCTGCCTATCTAGGCTACAGTAGAATGCATATTTGCGTTCATATGATTCTTTCAATTGACAATTGATCTGCGTCTTATATTATTCTGAAGCACGAAATATCACACAAGTCTAGCTTTCGTAATGTATGCAATGTAAAGTATGTAATGGCATGTAATGTAGCAATTGCATAGCACCTCTTGTATTTCTACTAAGAGGCGCTCCCGGCTTTGGAGTCGCAAGATGTGAGTGCGAGTGTTCTAGTCTTCATTTTCCGTGGAATATTCTGAGATGTGACTTTTAAGTGTTTGTTTGTTTTTAAACCCATCATGTGCCCTGCAATGATATTTGGCTTTTCTGAAGAAATGTAGTATCTGAACCGTAGTGTTTGAGGACAGTTGCGTAGCCAAGATTTCCGGAAGGGGGTTATGAAAAACCTTGAAAAGCCAAAAAAGGTCATCGCGTGTGATCTTCGTAACTCGTCGCTGCGCTGACAAGGATAAAGGTCGTCGTCTTGCTTGCTTTGCAGAAATTTTGGGTCCGGCCAGCCAAGGGGGGTTTATCCTTCCAGCCACCCTTGGCGTTGGTTTTGCACCTTCCTTTTGTCACAACCTGTCACAAATCTTGGACCTACTTAAAGCGTCACGCAGGTTTTCTATTTAATAAATTTGTGTTTCTCGTTCAAATTTTAGCAGCGAAATATAGAGGTATTCAACGTCCGGCAATGATGACGAATGCAATTGAAGTTTGATAATCCGTTGTATCTAGCATAAAAAAGAGGGCGACCCAGGAGGCGCTGGACCGATGACGTGGAAGAATGGACTGAACTGCAGATGTCAAAAACAGTCGCGACACGACACGGGATCGACATCGTTAGAGAAAGGAAATTCATGCTATCACTTCAAGTATTTAACTTCAGTTAATGAAGAAACAAGGAGAAGGTCATTATGAGCATTATATATATTTACTATACACCAGTGACATCTTCTATTATAATACATCAATCAGAAAAGTTAGTAAAATATCATCACACATTTCAGACTTACATATATGTACGGAAAGTATGACGTAACTATGATCTTTATCCCTCTGTCACAAACTGTTGCTCCTTCTTAGACCCCTACCCCGAGCGTAACAAATTTTATGGACAGCCCCTATGTTGTGCCTCTTTAAAATTTCTAACTATTGTATATTAGGTCGATTGTCAAAAATTTGAGGCTGAGAACTTTCACAAGCACAGAAATTTGTTATTTAGTTTTCAATGCTTCACCATTACGCACTTAACTCGACCATTCGTCTCTTTGTGATTCAAAATTATTTGCAGAAGCAAATAGATGAGTTCGATGATCTCGGCTGCCGTCAGAACAGAAATTCCAATCCAGAGATTCAAAGATCCTCCAAGACCGGAGGCCAGTGAGTCCCAACTCATGGTCGGAATGTAGGTGATCAGTTCCACCTTTTTCTTGTTCATCTTTACGGTCACCTGAATGAAGTTCTGCTCTATAAGCTTCAGGGGCTCTAGTTGACGCAAGGTTTCTGCGTAGCTGGCGTTTTCCTTCAAAATCCGTTCGTAGTCGGTGAATTTATCGTCGTATCTCTTGTCGTTCTGAATGTACTTTTTGTAGAATGCCATCTGGTAGTAAAAGTTGGGCCATTGGGCTCCGGAACTTGCGCGTTCGTAGCGGATTTCCTGACACGGCGCCGGGCAGTCGCAGCGATCGTCTACGGGCGTAAAAGTCTGGGCGCTGTGGACGAGAGTCCAGAATTTTTCTGTCGGACGACCGCCGCTTTCGAATTCCGGAGATTGTTCAAGGAAAAACGTGATGTTGGAACAGAACGCGGTCTTTCCCACCTCCAGCTCCTTCTTCGTGAAGTATTCGCCCGGACTTAGGCATCCGCACGCCTTTACGAACTGTCGTTGTCTGCAGATGCTCATGCACGTCTTCTGACTGTACGGAACAGCGTTGGCTTCTTCTTCTTTCTCATCCAATGATATCCACTGTCTGTCGCTGCAATTGGTCAGGTAGGGCTTTGGAAGGCGAGTGACGTTTTGCTGCATCACCTCGATCGTTAGATCAGTTCCAGGTGAAACGTAGATGGCGTTCTCCGGTTCGGGGTTCTTTCCAGACGGATGGACGACTACTTTGGCTCCGGTGGAGAGGGGCATGCGAATCCAGCTGAAGTAGCCTTCGACAGGCCTCGGAAAGAAGCTGTCGATGAAGAGGATAACCTTGATTGCTCCGGCGTCCGAACGAGGCTTGATGGTTTTGCAGAGTTGGAATGGTCGGGTCAGCGACAACAACACCTTGTTGCATGCCTTAAATTTAAACAGATCCCACCCGTACTCTTGACATTCGACGACGAAACTTTCGAGAACTGTGGAGTTGCCATTCAGTTCTCCCAGTAGATCAGCATTTGAGTTGAAAGTCGAGACCAACCTCAGGTACGCCCAGGCATTTTGGATCGACAGAAAAACTTTCCGGCGCTTGGCTTCTTATGAATTCCACTTTCTTCAGGTATTTGTTGAAATCTTCCGTGTAGTTCTTCGCATCGACAGCAGGAAAGAGATTGCACACTGTGACATGCGGAAAATTCGGTGTGCTCTCCACGACATTCGAATTTCTAATCGCCGTGAAGCTGCAGTAGCTCACAAGGATAGTTGTGAGGTGACGGAGCAGCATGGCGCAACATAGGATCAGGGCTGCTATCCAGAATGTTCGGACGATCATGCCCTGCGCTGTCAGGACTCGCTTTATGCCCTTCATGCTCGTCGTGTCTGCAAATTTTCTCAATTCTTGCCGCGTTTGTTGAAGCATTTTGAAATGAGTTCGTCGAGATTTTACGCGGTCTGATCGGATTGCCTCTGTATTCTGTTTCGAGCGACTAAACTATGTTTGTATTCGACAGCCTAGCAACGAGCGCAGCGACCACCAACAGTGGCGTGGCCAGGATTCCGGAATATGGGGCGGCACATCGAAACATTCTCGATTGGAACATGTTGACATGCAAAAACAAAAACTTCGTCATTAAGTTCTTGCAAATGCATCCCCCTCTGCATACATCGGTTCTGTTCCGATCACCAATCATTCTACCTGCTCCACCCCCAAAATATTTTAGCGCATAAAGACCGCCCTGGGCCTGTGGCTACGCCAATGACGCATAAGGAGCTATGACGACCAACATCAACCGTAATTAACCATTGACTTGTGGCTTTGCCAGACAGTTTTACCAGCAGAGTACAGTACTTTATATGTTTTTGCGATTGAGCGTAAACGGTTTCATGAAGTTTCATGAAGAAACGGTTCCATTGTCCCGGATAAATCGTCGAAACATTCATATCAAACCCATATACATGTCTGAGCCAGATCATGTCAAGCATCATCACCAATGACGATGGGCGTAAACTATACAAACATTAGACCGCTGCGGTCTAGTCCCCTCTTTTTGAGGAAAAATCATAGGGTGATTAGAAGAAAAGAAAATGTTTACTGGAAAGTGTGAATTCCAGCTGAATTCGAGATCATTGGCGATGTTCATAAGTCATCGTTTGAACGAGTTTAGCGAAAGCAAATCATTATTTCAGTGTGTTGTGAACAAAACAGGAAATAAAGAAGCCCCGTACATATGCTCTTAAAATTATTGAAAAGGAAGAATAGATTACTCTTGCTTGTTTCTTCGATAAATTTATACTTGTCGTCATGATGAACAACTAGCAAACAAAATATTGTGAGAGGATTTGAGAGAGCACGTTGGTAATTGCTTGTTTTTGGTAATGACCACTTGTTGAATTTGTTTCTAGTCATTGCGTAGAGACGTCGGACAGGCTGCTCGTTATTATTCTCAACTATTGCATCATCACCGTAGTCGTAGTCGTAGTCAACGCTTTTAATAATTAAAGTCAGCGTCAAACAAAATATTGCATTCGTACTGATTATTAGTCCAAGTCCCAATATCCAAACCAGACTGCAGAGAGATTAATTGTTAGCCTTCGGTTATCCTGCGATGTGTGATTGATTAACGGCGCTGTTTTAACAACGAGAGCGGTTCACCGACAAAAGCGCGTCCGACAAATGCGCTATACACAAATACGCGGCGACAAATCGACAAATGCGCGCAGACATAAGGGCGATCGACAAAAGCGTGTATTTCGACCGAAACACGAGACTACTGTAGGTGCCAGTGGCGTGCCCAGGAATTTTCCGAAGGGGGGGAATTGCGACCAACTATTCCCATGCTTTGAAAATTCTGACAAGCAAAAGAGGTCGTCACCTGTTATTTTGCTTGGTTAAGTTAGTTTATAATATAGCTATTTGAATAGCTTCTTTTCTGGACAACTTAAACCCAATTTCGACGCCAATCCACTCGCAGATTAATAATGCGCAATAAAACAATTGGTCGACCAACAATGGAAGGTTTAACCCTTAACCCCTTTTTGCCTACGTCACTGCTAGGCTCCCGCATCTAATTATAGACAACCCTACGACGTCCTGACACCTGACCACAACGGGTCGCGCTCTGCCCTCGCTGGGGGCTGGGATGCCCCTCAATCACCAGGTACAGATTCCTCTACACTTTTGTCGGTGAATAAATATAAAGTTTGGTTTTGCATAGTCGAAATGTTAAAAGGAACGAAAATTTGGGAGTTGAGAACTTGAGATTGCAGAAAAGGAACGCCGACAACGAAGAATAAAAATATAATAAAACTAAAATAAATAAAAATCCAAGTTCTACATGATACTACATTGCTCTTGTAGAACTACCAGTCTGCAGGTAAATTATTGTGGCAGTTATACAGTGACCGAATGTTGCATTTATATATTATTAAATACGACCTGCTATGCCAGGAAATGGTGATGCGTACTGGCTCTTAAAGGGCAGACAGTACTGCGCCACTCTAAACCTTAAAATAATAATAATAATAATAATAATAATATTATTATTATTATTATTATTATTATTATTATTATTGCATTTGAACATATGGTATGTCTAAGAATATTATTGTTTCAAAAATTGATATACCCATGGTCATGGACGACTGAACTTTGATTGCCGAAAGAGTGAGCTTTCGCGCCAGACGCCATATAGGTAATGCTTTCTTTGCGTAATGAAATATAGAGAGAAGAATGGCGGCGTGTGAGTGGGCACCCTCTACATCTGACTATGAGGAAAACTTCAAAGAAATTGATTAAACAAGGCGCTAAAGAGACGATTAGGCTTAATGAAGATCGACAGCACTATGAAAATTCATTTTCCTGACGCACCGAAGCATGGCACATAACACACGAAGAGGAAAACAGGTGATGATAAAGAAGAGGAACAACAAGTGGAAGAAGAACAAGAGCAAGAAGAACTAGTATTGGTGAAACAAATTTCTGGACCAGTGCAGAATTCACAATATTATCAACAACAATAATAATAATACTTAGAAAGCTTAGTCAGTATATGTGAAATCCACTGTAATAAATCTACATCCGATTATAATAAAATAATAATACTAATAGTAATAATAATAATGTTTAAAGTTCTTCATTATGGTTTATCCTATGTGAGAACCACTACAGGCCTACTAGTTAAATGATCTTAGCAATAGGCACCGATGCTAAATATCATATTGCTAGTGATCATTAAGTTTTTATATGCTACTTATTCTTTCAGCTATCTAGCAAATAGCATCTACATGTATACAGCCATCTTAGTTATGCACGAAAACAGCTATATACAAAGCGTAGTCGGTTAAACTGCCAGAAAATGATCCACATTTCGCAGATGGCTTCAATTGCTACGTGGTTGTGATCCCTCGCCTGACCATCGCCAAGGTCACGTATAGAGAATAAAGGATTCAGACCAATTACATGGAATAAAGGACATAGACCGAGTGGAATTTTAAACTTCTCTCATCGACTTCATGCTCGTTTCTTATCCGTAGTGCGATGCTAATATATAAGGATAACAGTTATAACGCCCGAATCTTTCGACGGAAGCCAAAATAACGGATAAAACGGATGTGTCGCACTTCTCAACGCCGAGAATTCCTGGTTATCGCAATTAACACAAATTGAATGGCTGGGTGGATTAAGGAGGTAACTTTATCCGACCCCCCAATGGTTTAATAACTTTAAGAGGGGTAACTGCATTTACTTCCTTATTTCACCGGACCCTTCAACTGATATTTTCACCACTAATGGGGTAACTGGATTTACTTCCTTATTCCTCTGGGCCCTTCAATTGACAACCTAACCAGAAAGCGTTTAGGCTTACGCCTAATGCTTACAGAACGTTAACGACAATAATTAAATACCAGTTCACGCATGCTGTTTTAAAGATTTCAGTAATTAATTCAGTTTTTGTTTGTTCTCTCTCACACTATAAAATACAATTCAAATTAATAAATATATAAATAACTAAACTTCTGTGGCGCCACTATCACAGCCGATTACGCGTTTCCACTGATTTTCTCGTCAATGCGATCACTAATATTGTATAAATCAACTTTTTTCTACTCATTTTACCACTTTCTTACCTACTATACTTATTTGATTGACCCTCTATTATTTCAATTGTTTTTTATTACATTGTAACAAATTAAACATTATAATTAATGTTATACCTAATGAGTTTATAGTTTTCAATCGAAAATCCACTTATTAATTGTTTATTATGCTGTTATTCATATATTTTTAGCTAATATTTAATATTATATTGATCTGATGAACTCATTTACTATGTTATCAATGAACTCTCATACTATGTGTTACATTGTTACATTGTAAATTAGGGTCATATTATGTTACTTATTTAGCTGTACTAGTTCTGCATATGTGTATGTACTTTGATTTTGAGTTTGAAATAAATTATCTTCAATAAATCAATCAATCAAACGCAATCCAAATTATTGCCTCGGGTCAAGCCGGAAAGGTCAATCAGTGAATCATTATATCAGTGAACAGTGTTGATACGAAAGAGAGAAATACAGTTCAATACAGTTCTATTAGCAGCTATGCGATGTCAGTGCAATTGGAAAGAAGTGATTTGCGTTTCCACTAATTTTCTCGTCAATGAGATCACTAATATTGTATAAATCAACTCGATTATCTCGGCTTCCGTCATAATAGAAATTTCCAGCCAGGGGTTCAGCGATCCTCTGAAATTTGATAGCAACGAATCCCAAGTCATGTTCGGAATTTCCGTCACCAGCTGCACACTATTCTTGTTGATCTTGACTGAGATCTGCAAAAAGTTCCTTTCGATTAATTTCAAATTTTCCAACTGCTCCAAAGTCTCTTTTCCACTTTGATTTTGGCGACTCTAGTAAATTGTCTCGTAGGCTTTAAAATTGCTTTGTCGTCTTTACGAAGATAAGACTCGTAGAAGGCGAGATGGTAATACATGCTGTAGGCCAATTAGCTTCAGAGTTGCTCACGTCGTATTCTATAGATGAGCACTCTACCGGACAGTGACCATTGCAGATAGCTTCGTCATTTAGAGCAGTGTTGAAAATTAAAACAGTGCCGATACCCAATAACAATTGTTGTATTATTGTTTTGTTCATAAATGTTTAAAAAATAAATACATTTATTTTTAATTAGATAGATAGATAGATAGGTAAATATTTATTGGACCCCCACATGAATTTAGTAATATGTGGTAAATAGAACAAGTAAGTAAAACGACGTGAGTGCTCCAAAGGGCTCCTGGACTGTTTTGTGCCACGTACAGGGTCATATAATCGTTACCCACACCATAAACCAGACATCGAAACACTAACCTTAAACGATACTGACGGCAGCTAAAGCTGGGGCGGTCATAACGGGGGTGGTCATAGCTGGGGCGGACGCCAAATTGGGCGGTCGTAACTGGGGCGGTCATAGCTGTGGCGGCTATAATGTGATACCGAGATATCGTCATCTTTATTGGAAACCTTTCTTCAATCGGATCATTTTGCAATATGTCTGCTAAATATTATTGTGGTATGTATCCTCCAATCGATTCGCCGATGCCTAAGTGTTTTGAGTCTCTTGACCGTTTCTAAATAGCATGATAGTTATCAGTGTATAAATCAACTCGATTATCTCGGCACCGGTCAGAATAGAAATTCCAAGCCAAAGATTCAACGATCCTCCGAGATTTGATAACATCGAATCCCAACTTATGGTTGGAATTTCCGTCAACATCTGCACACTTTTCTCCCTCATCCTGACTGAAATCTGCAAAAAGTTCCTCTCTATTAACTTCAGATTCTCTAATTGCTCCAAGGTGTGTTTTCTACTCTGAATTTGACGTCTCGAATAAATCGTCTCATAAGCTTCAAACTTTTCTTTGAAACGATCGTTATTTCGAAGATACAATTCGTAGAATGCCAGATGATAATGCGTGCTCGGCCATTGCGTCGCCGAGCTACTCGCTTCATACTCGATGCTCGAGCATTTCACTGGACAGTCGCACAAAGTATCATCAGCACCGAAGCCCCAGGTGCAATTTAACAGATCCCAAAAGGCATCGGTTAGAACATGCTCTTTTAAGTAATCCACAGAACGATCGAAATAATTCATTATGTAGAGACAGAAGGAATCGTTGACCTCACGCAGGTCTGCATCTGTAAACAGTTCCAGCGTATTAATGCAACCGCATTTTTCAATTAGTTGGCGTTGTCTGCAAAGACTGGTGCACGCTGCTTTGCTACTGAGCAGTATATTATTGTTCTCGTGTTTTCTGATGCAGCTTCCGTACGGACGCGACAGTCTGGTAACGTTACTCTGCTTGACGCTCAGGTGAAAGTCTGTACCTGGCGAAGCGTAAAACGCGTCGGAGGGGTTCGGTTTTGTTCCAGGTGGGTGTATTATGACACTTGCTCCCGTAGACTGAGTTGCTCGGATCCAGTTGAGGTAACCGTCAATTGTTTCCGTGAGAAAATTGTTCAGGTAAATGATTAGGGTTATAGCAGCGGCATTGTTGACGTCAGCGGGTCTTATGGTTTGACATTTTTTGAGAACTGGATCAATGAACATCTCCATTGTACATTGGTTCCTAGGACCATAAAAATCCCATTCATACCACGTGCAGTCAACCAAGAGTTCTTCAAGACCCCGAGACCGCTTCTTTTCGAATAAGAGGGCTGTTCACATCAACCTGCAAGGACCATCTCATTGAAGTCCAGAACTGACTAAAGTTTTGAATAAATGCCGGTGCTTGGCTCTGTATAAAATCAATCTTCTTTACATAATCTGCGTAGACCTCTGAAAAGTTGTCGATGTCTGCTATCGGAAAGAGATTGCAGACAGTTACGTCCGGAAAATTCGGTTGCTCTGGAACTGTTACGGAATTAGTGACCACGGTGAATCTTAAATAGTTTCCGATTACCATAATTACTTGAAAAAGCAGTATGCCAAAGCAAGTCAGTACAGAAATCAACCAGAATATCTTTACAATCCTACTTTGTGCTTTGATTGTTCGTCCAACTCCTTTGATACTCGTCGTTTCTCCGAACTTCCTGACTTCCTGCTTCAAGCGGCGCATCGTCTCGTTTAAATTTTTTCTTCTAATATTTAATTGTTGAATTTCCGTAATGTTTCTTGTAATAGTTTTTACCCAAGTATTTACGGAGCTACAATTCGGTTCTGCATCTGATGAAATAAAAATAACGAAATGATCTATCGAAAACACTACTGTATGAATGCCGCCTAATAGAACCAGTGTTCATGCTATCGAAGCTGCCGTGGCCAAGCCGTTGATGTTTTGATGAATATAGCAAAAAAACTATAATCAGCTAGACGATACCTGCAGACGCAGTCGATAATCCCTATTTCTGCAATTACTGTTTACAATACATTTACTTAAACTGAAACGTTTTTGCAAAAGCAGTTTAGCAGTTCTCTTCTTCAATCCATATATTGACGCATCGTTAGCGGTGAATGCTGATTTTGAAATCATTTAGGGCCTACTCAATCGGAACACTATATACTGTAGATGCGAATGTAATTTTTTTATATCGATGTGTCTGGTCTGGACTGTAGCAATTGTTTGCTATGTGCGTTGTTTTGCGCTGTTACATTATGTCAAACGATTTAGCCTCGTGCCATTATGGTGCGTTTGAAGCGAATACACGAACAGCATATGCTTCCATATGACTGTGACTTTTCAGTACGCCTAATGCAGTGTCAATTTGCAATCAAATTATTGAATGCCATTTAGTGATTAACTAATGGAGTAATTCTGACGCAAGACGTTAAGCTTCCAGGTCATTCGGTCTGTTTGCAATGCTTTTAGTCGTTTTTGGAGTCACTGTCTCATCTGTCTAAAAAATTAAAATGATCTGTGCCGGGAATTCTACACAAATAGTAATAATTCTCGGAGACACAGTGAGATGAAGAGAGGTAGAGAGAGATAGATAGAGGCATACAGACAAAAAGAGAAAAAGAGAGACAGAGAGACGCTTAGTCTGCGAAACATTTTGAGAATTGCAGAAAATTGGAAATAATTCATCTAATTACCACGTATTACTAAAGTTTAAAGTAGAGTATAAAGTATTTTGAACGAGTGTACTGCACATAGTGCTTCTCATAACTCAGCAACGCAACAAGAATGTTGGCGATATTCGCAATGAATCCTTCCGAACGCTGTCATATGTCCAAACAAACTTTGCAGTCCACAGGGTCCAGATCTTGACTGTTTGGAGCCACAGTTCTGGTGTATGAATACAAGCGTCTCTTTGCTGTAGCAAGGCCGACTGTCTGGCGCGTTAGATGTGCTTGATGAATGACGAAAAAGTCACTTGAAATGTCCCGTATCAGAGGCAGTAGCTCCCGCCTTAACAGCACATCTCGCCATTGATCTTAACTCCAGGCTGAACAAAGATGAGGCGATTTCGGCCAAGTTTTGATGCGCCGATGGAAACCATCAGCGACTGACTGAACGTCGAAAACATTCGCAGCAGATCGGCCTACTCCTCCGTCACACCTTCTCTCTCTTACTGGACGCAGATGGTGCATAAACCCGGTCATTCTGTGGATTCCTGGACGTGGCTACCGTGAACACCCTTTCATTGGTAAACCAAATGAGTAAATATAGTTAATTTACAGGCAATAAACGTAATGCTATTTGATGATTTGTAAATGAATCGCCATTTTCATAAACGAAAAGCCTGCAAGGATTCGACCTGCTTGCGATGACTTCTGCCTATCTAGGCTACAGCGGAATGCATATTTGCGTTCACAACTTCACATGATTCTTTCAATTGACAATTGATCTGTGTCTTATATTATTCTGAAGCACGAAATATCACACAAGTCTAGCATTGGTAATGTATGCAATGTAAAGTATGTAATGGCATGTAATGTAGCAATTGTGTAGCACCTCTTGTATTCCTACTAAGAGGCGCTCCCGGCTTTGGAGTCGCAAGATGTGAGAGCGAGTGTTCTAGTCTTCACTTTCCTTGGACTATTCTGATATGTGACTTTTAAGTGTTTGTGTGTTTTTAAACTCATCATGTGCCCCGCAATGATATTTGGCTTTTCCGAAGAAATTTAGTATCTGAACCAGAGATGGACATGGGTTGGGTTAACCCATGGGTTGGGTTGGGTTGGGTTGGGTTGGATTGGGTTGGGTCATAAATTTAGGCAGTTGTGGTGGGTTGGGTTGGGTTGCAAAACGCTGATTTGCACGTGGCACAGTGCACACACCATACATTGGTTATAAAAAATGGTTATCGTTTTTCGCATTTTCATGTAACAAATTGCCGCCGAACTGTCGCTGGCAATACTGGCTTGTGACGGCTATTAGTTAAGCGATTGGCGGGGGGTTATATTCAGGACTGTCTTGAACCCCTGGTTCTATTGATCCGAACACAGTTGTTCCTATATAATAAAGCATTAAAGGCATAAGTCTATCTCCTATGATACATAAAACCCCCTCGCCGTTGTGGCCGTTGCTTTCTCGATATTGTGCAGCGTCATATGCCTAGGCCTATAGGTAAATGTTGATCCGCAGCCACGAGATATTTGCATAAGACCGGTGGAAGTAAATAATTGAAGGCATTGGAATCGAGAGTCGAAATTGATGAAAGAAGGAAGTAACTTTCTTTGAACGAAGTAACTTTCTTTGAACCATCCATTGTAAATCCATCTTAATCCCCTTATTGACTCCAATAACATTTATGAGCTACTGCGTGGGAGTGCGTGCGAACTTGCTAAGCATATGCTATAATGGCTCTAGGGTTCCTTATTCGTTAGTCTTTCAACATTTGAAGCTGAATTTTAGATAGTATAAGTACAAATTATAACACGGACGTCTACCTTCCTTTGCACGCCAATGATAATTATAATGGCAGAAAACATAGGCCCTACAGCGACATGTGAGAGGTAATTTTTAAAGTGATTTGTATGCAGTAATTGACATATTGTTGCTTAGCAATAAATTTGCTGAATATGTTTACTTGAAGCTTGGGTGGGTTGGATTGGGTTGGGTGAATACTTGCAATTGCCGGCATGGGTTGGGTTGGGTTGGGTTGGAGATTTGATGGGTCGGGTTGGGTTGGGTTCTAAAAAATGGACCCATGTCCATCTCTGATCTGAACCATGAGGTTTGAGAACAGTTGCGTAGCCAGGATTTCCGGAAGGGGGTTATGAAAAATCTTGACAAGCCAAAAAAGGTCATCGCGTGTGATCTTCGCTCACTCGTCGCTAGGCCGACAAGGATAAAGGTCATTTTGGTTACTCTGAAGAAATTTTGGGTCCGGCCAGCCAAGAGGGGTTTATCCCCCAGCCACCCTTGGCGTTGGTTTTGCACCTTCCTTTTGTCACAACCTGTCACAAATCTTGGACCTACTTAAAGCGTCACGCAGGTTTTCTATTTAATAAATTTGAGTTTCTCGTTCAAATTTCAGCAGCGAAATATAGAGATATTCAACGTCCAACAATGGTGACGAATGTAATTGAAGTCTGATATTCCGTTGTACCTAGCATAAAAAAGACGGCGACCCAGGAGACGATGGACCGATGACGTGGAAGAATGGACTGAACTGCAGATGTCAGAAGCAGTCGAGACGACAGTCACGACACGGTATCAACATCGTTAGAGAAAGGAAATTCATTCTATCACTTCAAGTCTTCAACTTCAGTTCATGAAGGAACAAGGAGAAGATGATTATGAGCATTATATATTCACTGTACACCAGTGACATCTTCTATTAAAATTCATCAATCAGAAGAGAAAGTAAAATATCATCACACATTTCAGGCTTACATGTATGTACGGAAAATATGACGTCACTATAATCTTTATCTCTCTGTCACAAACTGTCGCTCCTTCTTAGCCCCTACCCCGAGCACAACAAATTTTATGGACAGCCCCTATGCCGTCCCTCTTTAACATTTCTAACTATTGTATATTAGGTCGATTGTCAAAAATCTGAGGCTGAGAACTTTCACAGGCACAGCAATCTGTTATTTAGTTTTCAATGCTTCACCACTACGCACTTAACTCGGCAATTTGTCTCTTTGTGATTCAAAATTATCTGCAGCAAGGAATAGAGGAGTTCGATGACCTCAGCTGCCGTCAGAACAGAAATTCCAATCCAGAGATTCAAAGATCCTCCAAGACCGGAGGCCAGTGAGTCCCAACTCATGGTCGGAATGTAGGTGATCAGTTCCACCTTTTTCTTGTTCATCTTTACGGTCACCTGAATGAAGTTCTGCTCTATAAGCTTCAGGGACTCTAGCTGACGCAAGGTTTCTGCGTAGCTGGCGTTTCCCTTCAAAATCCGTTCGTAGTCGGTGAATTTATCGCCGTATCTCTTGTCGTTCTGAATGTACTTTTTGTAGAATGCCAGCTGGTAGTAGATACTGGGCCATTGGGCTCCGGAACTTGCGCGTTCGTAGCGGATTTCCTGACACGGCGCCGGGCAGTCGCAGCGATCGTCCACGGGTGTGAAAGTCTGGGCGCTGTGGACGAGAGTCCAGAATTTTTCTGTCGGACGACCGCCGTTTTCGAATTCCGGAGATTGTTCGAGGAAAAACGTGATGTTGGAACAGAACGCGGTCTTTCCCACCTCCAGCTCCTTCTTCGTGAAGTATTCGTCCGGACTTAGGCATCCACACTTCTCTACGAACTGTCGTTGTCTGCAGATGCTGACGCACGTCTGCTGACTGTACGGAACAGCGTTGGCTTCTTCTTCTTTGTCATCCAATGATATCCACTGTCTGTCGCTGCAATTGGTCAGGTAGGGCTTTGGAAGGCGAGTGACGTTTTGCTGCATCACCTCGATCGTTAGATCAGTTCCAGTTGAAACCTAGATGGCGTTTTCCGGTTCTGGGTTCTTTCCAGACGGATGGACGACTACCTTGACTCCGGTGGAGAGTGGGATTCGAATCCAGCTGAAGTAGCCTTCGATTGGTCTCGGAAAGTAGCGGTTGATGAATAGGATAACTTTGATTGCTCCGGCGTCCGAACGGGGCTTGATGGTTTTGCAGAGTTGGAATGGTCGGGTCAGAGACAACACCAACTTGTTGCATGCATTCCATGCATACAGATCCCACCCGTACTCCTGACATTCGACGACGAAACTTTCGAGAACTGTGGAGTTGTCATTCAGTTCTCTCATTAAATCGGCATTTGAGTTGAAAGTCGAGACCAACCTCAGGTACGCCCAGACTTGTTGTGTGGATAGAAAACGTTCCGGCGCTTGGCTTCTTATGAATTCCACTTTTCTCATGTATTTGTCGAAATCTTCCGTGTAGTTTTTGTATCGACAGCAGGAAAGAGATTGCAGATTGTAACGTGCGGAAAATTCGGTGTGGTGACCACAACATTCGAATTTCTGATCGCCGTGAAGCTGCAGTAACTCATAACGATAGTTATGAAGTGAAAGAGCAGCATGGCACAGCACAGTATCAGGGCTGCCATCCAGAATATTCTGACGATCATGCCCTGCGCTGTCAGGACTCGCTTTATGCCCTTCATGCTCGTCGTGTCTGCAAATTTTCTCAATTCTTGCCGCGTTTGTTGAAGCATTTCGAACTGAGTTCGGCGAGAGTTTACGCATTCGTCTGATCGGATTGCCTCTGTGTTCTTTTTCGAGCGACTAAACTCTGTATTCGACAACCTAGCAACGAGCACAGCAACCACCAAGAGTGGCGTAGCCAGGATTGCGGAATAGGGGCGTCACAACGAGACATTTTCGATTGGAAAAGGTTTACATGCAAAAACAAACACTTCGTCAATATTTGCAAATTCACATTCCGGAGCGCATATAAGTTCCGTTCCAATCATCAATCATCCTGCCTACTCCTCTCGCGAGAAATTCCTTCGCGTTTTCTCGCATATCAAAAATTACACGACTTGTCCCAGGCAGAGAAAGGGGCCTGTCTCCTCCTCCCCCCTTTGGCAACGCCAATGACGATCAACATCGGCAATGATCCGCCATTGACTGGTGGCTTTGTCAGACAGTTTGACCAACAGAATGCATTCTTATATATTTTTTGTCGATTGAGCTTAAGCGGTCTCATGAAGTTCGTGCATTTTCCCGAATCTTGTTCTACTTAAGTATCCATTGCGCCATTGTATAAATCATCGAGGCATTCATATCTGCAATTACAGTAACAGTAGTCGCCGTGCATTTATTGATTAACAATGACAAAACCTAAAAGGTTCTTAAAGCTCTGTCATTGCTAATCGACTGGTAATATATATAAAGGCTGAATTTCTACAGTGTATCACTCACAATGCATACTTTATATGGAAGGTACTCAACCACGATTCAGCAATTCATTTCATGATTGTTTTAAATACTATGTCTACAAGTGGACTCTTTTCTATCAATCATACGAAATTCTGCATTCATTAATTCGGATCAAGTCAAGCATCGTCACAAATGACGATGGACGCATACTATACAAGCATTAGACCGTTGGGCTCAAGTCCCCTTTTTTGAGAATCAAAGGAAACGGTATAGGGGTGACAGCAAGAAAAGAAAATGTTTTCCGGCAAAGGTGGATGCCAGCTGAAATCGAGGTCAATGTGCGATGTTCATAATTTTCGGTTGTTCGAGTTTAGCGAAAGCAAATCATTATTTCAGTGTGTTGTGAACAATACAGGAAATAAAGCTGTGTCCGTTAGTCGGACTGAACAATTAGGTACTGGCAATCAGGGGCCGGGTTCAGAAATTCAGCAACCGAATGAAGCATTTTATATATTATATATATATATAATTATATACTAAGGTTTACTATGTTATTATTATTATTATTATTATTATTATTATTATATTATTATTATTATTATTATCATCATCATCATCATCATCATCATCATCATGGCAATTGAACATATGCTAATAATGAGCAAAACATTGGTATTAATGCTTCGCAGATGGGCTAAAAAGGTGCGTGCAGGGCATCAATAAACCATCAGCATAACGAGATTGGTCGTGTGTGTTACGCATCAGATATTTATTCGTCTTCTCGGCTGGAAAATCGTGTCCTCGCAAGCCCCGTTAAAGACCGCAGCAAAAAGGTCGAGATAGACAAGACAACGCACAGGAAAGAGAAAGAGAGACAGGCAGACAGTCAGAGACAGATAGCCAGAGAGCGAGACAGAGAGAAAGAGACAGAGAGACAGAGACATAGAGACAGACAGACATACAGAGACAGGGAGAAACAGAGATACAGAGAGAGAGAGAGAGAGAGAGAGAGAGAGAGAGAGAGAGAGAGAGAGAGAGAGAGAGAGAGAGAGAGAGAGAGAGAGAGAGAGAGAGAGAGAGAGAATACAGAGAGGGGAGACAAACAGAGAAAAAGAGACTAGCAGACAGAGAGAGAGAGAGAGAGAGAGAGAGAGAGAGAGAGAGAGAGAGAGGAGAAGAGGAGAGAGGGAAGAGACAAGTATAACGTCTTTTCACGACGCATGTATGGTATATTATTCCTAAATCCTTGTGCATATGATCATTATGTCCCATTGTCCCTTTGCAATCGCTTCCGTCGTTAATGTCAAACCGTCCTTTCGAATTCCTCGGAGGCGAAAACCAATGCGTCTTCAGTCTACGCTCTCGTATTTTTTAGCTCCTGTCCCTGTTGTCATACAAGGATATTCCACAATGTAGTTGTCCACTAGGTGTACGTCTGCGCTGTTTTCTGTCTAGTACCCAACTATGTACGTATATGGCCAGTGGCGGTTCCAGGATTTCTTGGTGGGAGGATGAATGAATTCATAGAAAGTTGGTGTGGGATGAAAATAGAAGGAAAAAATCAATAAACTTTGCCGAATAAGGCTGTAAAGGGGAATTTTGTCCCTAATTTCTCTACACTTCTACCGAAAAATAGGTTGTTTCGCCTACCCAGTCTAGTATCCTATAGTACTTAGGTTCGTTCTAAAAGCATTTTCACTAGGTACCATGACTGTCCTGTCTGTCACCATATTCATTCTATCTATCAACCACCCTACTGCAACTGTGACGAACGCCATGGGAAGCGAGATCAGTAATTAAATTGTTTACTATATTATTATTAAATGCTTAAATATTTCATTGCTTAACTTGCAGAGATGTAGTACTTGGTACTTGCATTGTTGAGTTGTACTCGAGTACAAATTTTCAATACTAATGAGTTTCCAAACATTTTTTAAAATTTTTTACGCGATTTTCGAGGTCACTCGACCCCCCTTTGGCTAGACGCTAGACCCGAAAAATTTAAGTAGGAGGCGATAACGTTGGTTTTTGTTTGTCACCTAAAAATCAGAGGCGATAAGGCTTTTTTTGCTTGTCAGGATATTTCCAAAGTTGGTCACGGTCAAAACCAAAAACCAACCTCCTTCCGAAAAGCCTGTAAGCTACGCCACTGTAAATGGCAGTCCACTACTGACGCTTTTCACGCGATTTAACCCCCAAAACCCCTTGGCTACGCCACCTGCCATTTATTCAAAATTGCTTCAAAAATCCTGCTGCAATTGTTTGCATATCAAAAAGTAAAGTCAATACACGGTAGTAGCGTTTAATTAAATAACGACGTTGAATAATTACATTTTACAGTATTTACACTAATTACACAATTAGAGAAGTAGAATGTAGGACCTATAGGCGTCCCCTCCCCTTTTCATCCAAGTCTACGCCAGTGGGGTTTACACTATAGTCCGTAGTTCGTGGATGGCAAGGTAGATCAAGGTAGGCAGACGCAGGAAGGTATTTCTAAGAAGGATGATAACACGATTTTTACCTCAAGTTCTATACTCAGATGGAAGATAATAAGAGTTGAAATGTTGCTTGGGGATCAGAATATTATTACGCCACAGAATTACGCCATTCGCCAGATGGCGCCACTAGTTTCGCATCGGCAGCCGTGCGTAGCCATCAAGCCAGTGAGTGTCTTTGGAAGTTACTGCGATTGGTGATGAATTGTCATTTCTGCAATTGCAAATTTCAATGTTGATTGTTCTATCTGACAGCGCAAGTACAGTACACCCTGATACCTAATCTAATCTAGTCTAATCTTGAACTTCTATAGCGCCACTTCATAATGCATAGAAGCATCAGCCGCTGGCACACCAAATCAAAATCATTTAAGATCCAGGTCAAATCCAGGGTATCCGGCTCATTTTAATGTATGCAATAAGGGACTTATATAGCACCTTTATATTTCTACTCAGATGTCTTTAAAATTACCCTCCCTGGATTGGCTACAGCTGTTTCAAATTTAAATTAGGCGTCTAAGAATAAGCAGCTACTGTTGTGCTGCCCCCTATCTGTTCTGTTCTGTTCTTAGCCATCCTCTATCCGAGGTTTTGGCCACACTATGAACCATCATCTTCCACTTATGTCTATCTTCCATCTCCTGTAATAATTTTTTGCAACGGCAGTCCAGTCCAGGATGCCACATTTTCCAGCCAAGACGTTCTCGGTTTTCCGCGTGCTCTTCCTCCTGTTTGCTGCCCCTTATACAGTGGCAAATGGCAATGTAGGCCTATACTAAGTATCTAAGCCTGACTTTAATTTTGATGACCTCCTTGAAACGGAGCAAAATTAAGGCAACAATTTAAAATTTACTAGTTCACTGAGTTCTTTAATGGCTGCTAACCTGTAAGTTGTTCGTTTCGCTATCACATAACGTGTTTTCAGAAAATGTAGGCTTTCTAAAAGAACTTTGAAGAAGGCCTGTATTTTCTGACCTATATATAACAGTGGTTCTCAAGCGGGTCCGCGGTGGGCGTAGGACATTCTCCCCTGGACATAATCCCCGGACATTATTCCCCCGGTACACCCTTTGAAATGACACTGCCGGACATAATCCCCCCTTTGTTTACTCTATTGGCTTTGACTATAATCATTACCCACACCATAAACCAGACACGAAACACTAATCCTAAACGATACTGACGGCAGCCATGGCATCAGATAATTAACCGATAAGTACCTCTTAAAAATTAAGATCTATGATATTGATTTACATTGTTCATTACTTCTTTTCCGGGGGGGATATGTCCGGGGGATAATGTCCTGGGGGAGAATGTCCGCGCCCCGTCAGCGGTACCATAGGTGACCTCCAAGCGGTTTCAGGGAGACCGTGAATTGATTAATTACCGGTACTTTCTCAAGATATTTCGCCAAAGCCTCAGAACGCAAACACTCTGATGGCTCTAAGAGTGCTGATTCCATTTGAATGTAAGTTTGATGACTTAGATTTGCAATTTTGTGAATAAATAATTGATAGACATAGGAAATTAGTGTTTTTGAAACAAAACTAGACTAGGGCCTATTCATCAGTCAAAATGAATAGTGCTTAGTGGCTCGCGGTGTCAAAAAAGGTTGGACAACACCGATGCATAGAATACTCGCTGGTAGTGAATTCCAATGTGTGTGTATTTTTGTATGTGTGTGTGTGTGTGTGTTGTGTTTGTTTATAGACGCGTCCGTATCAAAGGCGATGAGCGTTTAGTAAATTCCAATCAACTATACCTTCCTTCACGGACACTCCTCTCTAAGCCTTTCGTCGTTTTAGAAACAGAACCGAAATAAAAGCATTTGCATTCTTCGCAAAGAATGTATTTTTTCGATATCAGCAGAGATAAAAAAATAACGACTAACATCAGTAACGAAAACCAGAACTGTAGCGGAGTTGCCTCAGTGAAAGAATTGAAACCATAGACGTATCGTCTTTACGGTCTCAGTCAATATTCCCAGTAATAATGAATAACTTAAGTGTGCTATTTATAAATTTGATCCAATGATCCTATTACTTTGCCTCTTGCCACTAATATTGCAGAGTAAAATATATATATATATATATATATATATATATATATATATATATATATATATATATATATATATATATATATGCAATTATGCATATAAATAAACCCGTAACAAACAATTCAACAAGGCATTATGTCAAATAAAAGAGAGTTAGACCAAACAGAAGTTGGATCGATAATATAGATCATAGAAGATTGGACGGGAATGATTATAACAGCAACAACAACAACAACAACAACAACAACAAAAAAGCATCTAAAGATAGAACCGTCTGGAAACGCTTGATTTATGATGTCTCTTAATCTTAAACTACTGAAGGAAAAAGAAGAAGAAGATGATGATATTAATAATAATGATGATGATGATGATGTTGGTGGTGATGATGATGACAATAAACATATACATACATACATACGTACATACATGCATGCATACAGTAGACCTTCGTTATAACACACTTAGAGAGTTTGTAAAATATAGTACGTTCTATCTGAGATTCGTTATAACCAATGTCATCCAATATACTGTAGCGCATCACATGGTACCGTACACTACGGTACTTTATAACCGAGTCCGTTATAACGAAGTTCTACCGTACATACAGTTGTACAGATACATGTATATATATATACTTGTACAGCTGAAAGCCATGTGCTCAGCCGTATGCTGAAAGCTTTCAGCCGACTTCAGATCGGCTCAGTGCTTCTGATAACGGCCAACATACAGACATTATTATTATTATTATTTAAGCCATATTATAAACAAGACTCGGTTAGCGTCGAGGCAGCCGTGTTCATTGATAACGTTGCATCCGTCGAATCCCGTCAGAGGCACAGACGGACGACGGCGCTGATGATCTCGGAGTGCACACACACACCTCCAGTCGCGTTCTCTCGCCACCCCCACCCCACCCTACCCCACCCCGTTTCGCAGCATTCCAAGCGAGACCAGTAGTCGGTCTTCTTCTTCTTCCCTCAACTTCCGACCCCCGGTCCTCTCTACCTGTGCACCTCGCAAGACACGCCGACCGCTGCTTCTCAAGATAGCGACCGATCGCCGGCCGGCCGAATCCATCCGCTTCATCACCCCTCCTCCCCACTGCCCGAGCCCAGGAGGGCGATATCGAACACCACCCCCCCACCACACACCCCTCCACTTCCCGGCCGACCGACCGTTCGCTAACCTGCTGCAGCAGGAGCAACCACCAAGAGTCGAAGCACTGGAAAAGAGAGATAATATCCTAATGGTCTGTATACGCGCTGTTTAAACTGAAGCATTAATATCTCTACCGCAACACAATACACTATGACGGAATGCCGTATACAACTTGCCAGCACTTGGCATCTACTGGACACTTGAAAGCAATGACGCCATAGAGACAAAAGCCAAATATGCCTATTAATAGAAGAGTTATTTGCGTTGTCAAATTCCCTCATAAACGTTCCCACTCCGCCGAATTTTTAGAACCATATCAAGTTTTTCCTCGAGACTTTTACTGTAGAGACGATTTCTGAGATAGATTTTACGATGAAAATTAGTTTTTTTCAGATACAAATATTTGTTGTTTTCTGCATTTTACAAACAATTTTACATTTTCTGCATTTTATAAATAAAATTGCGTTTTAAATTTTATGGAGTTTTCATCTTTTGTCGGTTTCCACTCAAGAAGGGAAAATCTAAAAATTGCTAAAAATTGACAATGCTTTCCATTTTCTATATTTTTCGAATTTGTCAGAAAATTGGCCATCTTGTCTATATTGGGGTTTTCATATTTAACTATAAGCATGGCGTCTGGATTTTCGAGAGCATTTTCATTATCTTTCTAAAAATGTGCAATATCACCTTGGATTGACCTTGAACCTCACTCTAAGCGAAAACACGGTTGTTTGATTGATTATACAAGGGCAGGACTATTCAAATGGTGGCCCGCGGATCAGATTCGACCCGCCAAGGAGTGTGAAATGGCCCGAGAAGGTAATGAAACGATAAGTGACTTTTTCTAACACTAACGAACTGGTTTTCAAAGTCTTGTTTTCAACTTACATGTTTTCTAATAGGCTACTTATAAGCTATATGTTTGTAATTAATAAATATATTTATCATAAAAAATTTGCCCTCTATAAAATTGAATTGAATACCCTGTATCCTACAAGGAAGTTGTGTTAAGTTCAATATAGCATTATGGTGAAATCCGCGAGAACGTGACGCCACTGCGTGATGCAATTTAATGCAATGCAACATTTGTATAGCGCCTATTGTATATTTCTTCTACTCATTCAGAGGCGCTGCGGGTTTTTGAGTCTCGCGATGTCATTTGAGTCGACGGTCGCATCTAAAGACGCGATTAATGCCCGGCGAACCCTTTGCGACGGTAAATCGTCGGAGAGAGTTTTATCGGACTTCGGTCTTAACTCTTGGCAGGTGCGAGACAACTTTTCACTTCCTGGCCCCGCCATTAATCAAGTATGAGCGCCGCACAGTCTGAGAGAGAGAGAGAGAGAGAGAGAGAGAGAGAGAGAGAGACAGACAGACAGACAGACAGACAGACAGACAGACAGACAGACAGAGACAGCGAGGCAGAGGCATAGAGAGAGACATAGAGAGACAGAGACACACACAGACACACAGAGAGAAAGGAAAGAGACAGAGATGGAGACCGAGAGAGAAAGAGACGGAGAGACAGAAAGAAGAATAGAGGAGGAAGAGAGATATAGAGAAACTGAGACTGAGACAGAGACAAAGAGGAAGACAGAGACGGAGAGAGGGAGAGACGGAGAGAGAAGAGAAGAGAGAGAGAGAGAGAGAGAGAGAGAGAGAGAGAGAGAGAGGGAGGGAGAGAGTGATGGACGTCAGAGAGACTTATTTATCGAGATAGCGAGAGGTTCGAGAGCGATCTCCGGTCGGTCGGTTGTAATGGGGCCCCGGTGAAGAAGAAGAAGAAGAAGAAGAAGAAGAAGAAGAAGAAGAAGAAGAAGAAGAAGAGGAGGAGGAGGAGGACGTTCAGCTATTTTCATCGTTGCCCTTTTGGTCTCTTCCGCGTGCATTGTGTATGTGTATAGAGATAGACCGGACGGAGGGAGGAGGACGAGGAGGAGGAGTGGTAACCCCGGGATCCGCCTTAGCAACCGACGCCTGCTTAGTCAGCGACCGGTAAAGCGCCTTCGACCCGGTGCACAACTCCGGTCCATCCGCGAGTGGTTCTTGCCGCCGGAGCACCGCGGAGAGAGAGAGAGAGAGAGAGAGAGAGAGGACTTACCACAGGTGGATTCACTGCCTCTACCTCCCTCCTCCGCTGCTGCCGCCGCCTCGCTGGTGCCTCGTTCGTCGCCGGTTCGGCAGAGGTCGGTCATATCTTCGGAGCTCTTCTTCGCTTTCTCCGGTGGCTCTCCGTTGGTTCGAACGACGTCTCGTGTTTAGGTTTCGTCGAGAGGAGACACCAGCGCCTTTGGCTTTTTCAAGCAGACGACGTTCGTCGTTTTTCCGATCGAGAAATATAATTCGTCCGGAAGCACACCGACCGATCAGAAATGGCGACTAACACGCTAGACTCGATCAAGAAGAAGATGCAGGCGATGAAGTTGGAGAAAGACCAGGCTCTCGACAAGGCTGACCAGCTCGAGCAGAAGGTGGCCGAACAGAAGGCCATCAACGAAAAGGTAACCGCCCCGACAAAATCAATCAATCAATCTCAGTCAGTCAATCAATTAACCAATCTCAATCAATCAAATAGTAAGTAAGCATGTGAGTAAAATCTCGTGGATTTATGTAGCGCTTTCGTGCACTACCACAGTGGCTGGTGGCTGGATACTAATTCCTGGGCGCTTAGTCTTTATTAAAAATAGCTTTTGGAAAGGTAAATCTGGTCAATCAGGCAGTGGACGATATATCCTTAGGGCGATAACTCCGATGAGGCTATGTTGTTATACCTATATCATCTAAGAAATAAATAAATTAATCAATCAATCATTCATTCATTCATTCACTCAATCAATAAACTTCTATTGCGTCCTATCATTATGTCTTTGGAATCAACCGATGGCGCACCAAATCCAATCCGAATTGGGGGTCACAGGTCAAGTCGGAAAAGTCGGTCAGATAATTAAGCGGAATCAAACGCCTTCAGCTGATATTTCGTTACTTTTTAAAATATGATTCGCCCATAGTTCGAAATAGGCTACGTTTCACTTTTCCGAAGCCTTCTTAATGGCAAACTATATTGCAAAGCATTCGAAGTAAAAAAAAAAGTAGATTCAAAGTTTGGCGAAGTGTTGTCTTTGATTATTGCTAACGACCGTTCACATCAGTATTTAAGAATAACCTATAAGTTTTGATTCTGCATTTCACGTGATCTCTAATTCTTTGTTACCAATAACACTGATCAGAAATTTGTTTTTACAAAAGCTATGTTACTAAAGTTAAATTAGTAATTTCTTATTAAATTTTATGTTCCGAACAATAATATGGCATTAAAAATGCAGAATTTGCTCTAGTTTTTTAAATAAACCTTGTTATATTATATTATATATTATATATTATAAATCTGCAATATTGTTCGTTACAACAATGCATGACATAGTAATAATAGGGCTATGGTTAATTCCGGTAAAAATCAAGTCATATAGACTATTTATTAAATTTATTTGCCTGCCTCTTGTACAGCTGTTCGGGAGCATCTCGAGGGAGTGTCTAGCAGTTTTAAACCAGCACGGTAGTGGACCATTTCCTCTTTGTATCTTTGTTCCATTGTTGCGATATCTTGAAAACATTCGCCGTGTTCATCACTAACCATAACAAAGACGTTGTCGGTAAAGAAATCCAGATAGGAATACAGGAAGTGGATCTTTAGAGACATATTGTAGCCAAGTTTCTGATATGATTTCTTTTATCTCATTTAGGCCTTATATATCTAATAGATCCCTGTAGTCTTCTGCCGTAATATTCCCAAAAATTTTAATGCAGACGCTATCCTAAATGGCGAAAAGAATTCCATGCATGCGTTTTTCGCATCACCCTGCAGCAGGTTGCTTAAGCGGTCATCATCATCATTAACCGTGGGCTCATCGCCCGTTGGTGTATAATGCCATCTCCACAGTTGTCTGCCATTCTTTCCTGTCCGTTTTATCTGTGAAAATAAGATCCTTTAAACTGCTTCCACACCATTCTTCAATATCATCACACCATTCCTTAAAATGGTCTCCCAACTGGTCTTATTGGCACCCTCCATTATTCCAAACATTAGAGCTTTGATCTTTCTGTCCTCTTTCATTCTGCATATGTGTTAAACCAGCATGGAGTTTCCATTTGTTTTATCTCTTTCCATTGTGGTTTTGTTTGGGCTGAATTCTAACAAAGACGTTGTCGGTAAAGAAATAGATAGGAATACAGTTCTAGTCTTCATTTGTGATTTGTGATTTGTGATTTGTGATTCTTTGTGATTAAGCGGTCAGCTTTGCAAATATTTCGAATCTGAGGATCTACGTAAACGACCTTTTTGAATTAATCTTTAACTCGCTTTCCTGCGTCGTTTTCATGTGGACAGCACGCGCTCCTGGAATAGGCTAGAAGACGGCTTCCTTTATGCAAAAGTGCAACCTTGATTAAGGCTGGGTTTCTAAAAGTCGGCGTTCTCATCAGTGGCTCCTACAGAATTTTTTCCAGGGGAGGGCAAGACACATCGGTCACGGTTAATTAATATAGTTGTCAAGGATATTCAATTTCACAATTCTTATAGATAAAGTTATTTTTTTTCAATTTCACTTTGTGTATCAGTAGTGGTTTTAGTGTTGGAAATATTGGCTAAAAACAAAATATAGTTAGTTACAAAAATAGATATGCATTTTCCAGGTGGAGGCAAATGCCCCCTCTTGCCCCAATGTGCGGCGCCCATGATTTTCATCAGTGAAATAAAGATAACATTCTACAGGAGGTTCTGGATTAGTAAGTCCGTCACTGAGTGGAATGAAGACGGACAGTTGTGGTAGACTATTCTTGTTGACATCCTTTGTTTCTTTAACCCGCCGGAACTAGAAGGAACCAAGCAGAAGTAGCAGTCCTTTGTGTGGTTACTTGGCTCTCTCCACACCACTGGGACTGCAAAAGGCATCGATAGTCTTTTACCATTCAGCCACTGTGACAACTGGCTCTGCACATGTAGCACTGCAGCATACATGAGGATCCCAAAAGGCAGCAAGGCTTGTCCAGGTCGCCAATAATTATTGTATCCGAAGTAAAGATGATATGCCTTCTTCACTTGAAAAGTAATACTTTTCTTCTGCTTAGCAACTATCACTTTCCCACAAATATAGCGACGAAATTGTTCACGGTTTCAATGTATTTTCGAGGTGTTAGTATTCTGTATTCCATCTAAATGTATAATATAATAGCAGTATTATGAAACATAAGCTTAAACTGTATATCAAGAAGTAATATAAATACTATATGTAGGCCTAAACATATGTATGTATAATGTGTATATATATATATATATATATATATATATATATATATTATCTTAAATATTTTAAATGCTCAACCTTTCTGACTGGCCTTGATATAGTACGCTACTGACGTAAGCTTACTTTAGCAGCCATCTGGCAGTAGTACTGCATTGCACCAGAAAATGATAGAATAAACTCTGGACGACGTGTGTATGATGATATTATACAAAGTGATTCAATATTTTTCATTTTAGGCTTTTTAGGATTCAGCTGCAATCCTACTAGATAAATTTCATGGTAAAACATAGAAAATGGGCTATATGAAATATTTTCCAAACGAGGTCCAATGAAAGTTTTTTCATGGCCACATTAAATTGTGTCCAGGACACCAAAGTATTGCAGCCCATGACCGTTTTAAGCCAGTAACATTTTCACTGTTGACCAGTTTAGCCTAAAGCTTCATTCTGATAAATTTACTGCGGTATGCGAATTCTTGTCAAAATTAAACTGTTTTCCCAAATTAACGAACACGATTTTATTATGTCCTCAATTAATTAGAAACATAGAAAACTTAAAGCTATCAGACGCAATTGTGCTCATTTTACTTAGACAGGTTAAAGTTTTAATCCAGTTACGAACTTACGCCCAATATACTATTGCCCCTAATCTTGATTATAGACTGGAAACTCGTAAAATTAATCTTCATAATCCTGTTATACAATTATTATTGTTATTGTTGTTGTGTTTGTTGTTGTTGTTGTTATTATAGTATTATTATTATTATTATTATTGCTATGATGATGATGATGATGATGATTATGATGATGATGATGATGATGATGATGATAATGATGATGATGCCGATGATGCTGATGATGATGACGATGATGATTATGATGATGATGATGCCGATGATGATGACGATGGTGATGATGACGATAATGATGATGATATGATGATGATAATGATGATGGTGATGATGATGGTGTTGGTGGTGGTTATGATGACGATGATAACGAAGATGGTAATGATGATGACGACGATCATGATGATTCCTCTTTTCGACAAATTGCCGATTCTTTTCGAGGTCTTTGAATAGCTTCTGAGCTTCAACCGATTGCAAAGCAAAGTTCCTTAAGAGAGCAGTGCATGCAGTAACCGTTATCACTCGAAGCTTGTCTTCCAAGGCGCAGTAGCCAGAGGCTTCCCCATCGAATGTTTGTGTAAGCGGTGGTTTTATCTCTCGGAGGATCGGACGCAACACTTTCGCCCAGCGCAACTTACCAGAGCCTAGGTGCAATTTTTCACTTCCTGTGGAAAGGCTTGTACGATCAGGCGTAAGAAAGAGTCGGTTCCAAAACTTCTCACGAGAGACACTGCTGCTCACGCAATCGCTTTCAAAACACTCTAGAGCTGTCCATCATGTACTGCATGTGCTGTGGACGCACTATTGTCTGCGGCGATGAGGATAAACTGTCTTGGTAAAGGGGTGACCGATAGCAGTGGTTGAAACGAACCCGGAAAAGGAAGTGCCTACCATTGAATGGTTATCTTTATACGCGCAATTATGCACATACTGCGTATCTTATTTGGCCTATAAATGATAATGATAATGATAATGATAATGATAATGATGATGATGATGATGATGATGATGATGATGATGATGATGATGATGATGATGATGATGATGATGATGATGACAATGACAGTGCAATGATAATGCTAATGACATAATTGATGATGACGACGATGCTTGATTCATGAGTCTTCCTGGATGTTCTTACAATTTCAATCGGTGAAAGAGACGCTCGTTGACTGTACTCACAGTGCACTGGACTTATAGTTAACGGCAAGGCCATTTCAAGGTCTTCGTAGGCCCTCGGCACTCTCATAATCGCATTTCGTAGGTCGACACATGTACGATGAGTTGTTTACTCGTCAAGACAAAATGGCCGCTGGCGTGCCCCAATCTCAGCCCACCACTCGTTACAAACGCTATTTAACTTCGTATCTGCAATTTCTGCCAATGTTATTAGGTGAAGTTGGCGCTTTCAATACCTTATTATTTTATTTATACTTTGACTTTCAATACTTTATTTTCTGGGCTTTCGTAGGCCCTTAATGCTTCCTAGACCCTAATCACCGTGCCTACTGTGCCTAATGGATAAGGCGAGCCTGGTATTAAAGGCGTTTCTTTATTTAATGGCGACAACCGCGAGCAGGAGTCGTTGCAATGTTTCTGTGAAATGCACGCATTTGCGTAAACTTGAAAGGAAAAGTGGGGAACGGAAAAATTTATCCCTTTCTAATGACAGCCTCTGAAAAGTGGAGGGGGTTGGAGCCTAGAGGTTTAACAGAAGTTCACGTCTGTGCTCCTATGAAGATTTAATATCGAACGTTGTAGCTGTCATGTTTTATCTATCCAGCCCAACGACGGTGATAATCATGATGATGCTAACGATAACAATAATGGGCCTGTTCACCCGACTTTCGGATGTCAGATAATTCTGTCTTTCAAGGAAACAAAGATGTAGGATAGTTTTTTTTGGAACGTCGCAAGGATTACTGTGTCATAACGTGGCATGCGTAGAAACTTCGTGACCAGTAATGAACAGTGTTTATTCTAGCCACCTTGACATTGGGGGGGAGTTTGAAATGTTTGGGGGACAAGATTTGTCTCTCCGCGCTTTTGGGGGGGGGGAATTTTCATCCACCAAGCCAACATATACATTTTGGGGATATTTTAAAACTTGGGGGGGATTCCCCCCAAAAAGGCCTAGAATAAACACTGAGTAATGGACCACGACCATTTTTTTGGTTCGATAGGCGCTGAGAATCAGATATATCGCATTGCATTGCCGGAAAACGTGCGTTGCATTTGCTCGGATAATGTGCGCTTGAAGGACAATGCAACGCAATGTCATGCATGTGTGACTTATCTAGCAACTCTTTTTCTTTCTACTCAGAAATTGCGATGACGATTGGGATAAAACAGAAGTAGTTCGAGTTAAAGGGAAGCGATCGCTTTTAAAGCAATACAGATGGACGGAAGAGATGGCGCCACAGTCGCCGACAAGAAACCACTACAACATTCGATCTAAAAAAGACAAGGATGGAAAAACATCTAAACAAACATAAGCACGCACACGCATCCATACATGCATTCATCCACGCATACATGCAAACATATATGCAAGCAAACTAATACAAAGGCAAGTAGTAAGGTTATACTGTTTAGATTACAATGATCAAACAAGCAGACAGTTAAGGATAAACCGAATTGCAGAAAAGAAAATTGAACGCACGGACAGAACCTTACAGCGACGCTGACAGTTAGAGAGAGAGAGAGAGAGAGAGAGAGAGAGAGAGAGAGAGAGAGAGAGAGAGAGAGAGAGAGAGAGAGAGACAGACAGACAGACAGACAGACAGACAGACAGACAGAGAGAGAGACAGACAGACAGAGAGGCAGACAGACAGACACACAGAGAGACAGAGAGAGAGACAGAGAGACAGAGAGACAGAGAGACAGAGAGACAGAGAGACAGAGAGACAGAGAGACAGAGAAGGACATTGGATGGTGAGCGATCCGGTAGACGTAAAGAAAAACACAATCAAAACGACAGAAACACAGGCGCAGTGGGCATGTGCGTGCGTGCATGCGTGCGTGCGCGTGTTTGTGTAAAATGAAGACAGAATGGAGTGTACGTGTGTTGTACACAGATTGCGGGAAAGATTCTTGCTTTGATTCGGTGGCTGAGAGTGGAGCGATGGAAGAGTGCCTACCTGTTCAGGGGAGAGACCACGGCAGGCAGCTGTTATCTAATTCCCTGCCTCAGCCGCCTTATTTATAGTCGGAGTTTTAAATCCGTGCGCAGGTCGGGCGAAGCACAACGGGCGATTAGATTAAGAGAGAGAGAGAGAGAGAGAGAGAGAAAGAGAGAGAGAGAGAATTGCTCTGCTGCTGCATCAGCAGCCACTGCACAGAAGCACACGGCGCATCCAACCCATAATACTTCGATTACTTTCGTAACGCGTAGGTAGTCTTATATTTAGCGGACGAATTGCTTTTCGGAAGCCGGAAGAAAGAGACAGAACCCAGGAAAACCCTGAAATAAGAGACTCGGAGAAAGAGTGAGGGATGGAGACTGGAGAGAGAAGAGTGGTAGGCAGTCGTGCAGTAGGGCCTACGTGCACCACTGTCTGTCTGTGTAGATGTGCGTCAAGAGGTGAACTTGCCTATCGGTTACCGTGCGCTTTCTTGCACATGGCATACACAACGCTCAGATCTGACCGCATAAACTGCTCTGTATTCAACAGGTTTTTCGCCTAGTCCTCAAACGTCTCTACTTGACACCGCTATCATCATCATAATCCGTCATCATCATCATCATCATCATCATCATCATCATCATCATAATCGTCATCATCATCATCACCATCATCATCATCATCACCACCACCACCACCACCATCATCGTCATCAGCAGCAGCAGCGGCATCATCATCATCATCACCACAACCACAACCACCACCACCACCATCGTCATGGTTTTATATCTAAACTTAAAGCATTTCTTTTTAAAACATCACTTCCTTCATAACCGTAGTATCCCAACCACGGCGACCCTTGGTCCCTTTGGATAAAATGGCCCTTCTTGGCTGACCTCACCTTTTTCCTCTCTATAGCTCTTTCAGAATTAGACTGGGCGCCTAAGAATAGGCAGCTACTGCAATACTCCTTTCCAAAGCGCTATATAAATGCGTGATTTCACTTACTTATTTACTCAGATGTCTAGATTCTTATTGTCTGCTATCTTGTAATAACATCGACGTCATGAATCGCATTCTAAACTTTAAATCTATATATTTTACCAGATGTACTAGTTCACAACGATATCAGAAAGCCCCTTTCAGATTCTAATCAAGTGTATTTTAATTTGCATATGCAGATCCTATTTAGTGTATTCGTCTCTATACATAGCAAAGCAAGGACGGCAGCCTGTCCAACCAATATTATATCGAAACTTTCCAGCTCAGCAGTATAGAGTGTGTGCTCAGTACTCACAAAACCCCTTAAAGTACGGATGATAGAGCATGTACATTGAATCTGATCTCGAGTACAAGTGCAAGTACCGAGTATTCGACGCCAAGACTTCTGTTAGGACCCCATCTCCTTGGAACCCATGGGAAAACTTTAAAATTTCATTGTGTTCTATTCTTTGAAGACCTGTTAGCATACAATTTACAAATATCATAAAAGGGAATTAAGGTGTGTCGTAGCCTCGCCGTTTCTTGCCTAATTCAGCGACTTCATAGACTGTCACCCGTTTGCCTGACCGGATACCATGGATTTGACCTGGATCTTTAATTATTTGGATTTGGTGTGCCATCATGTTTATCTATCCAGTTAACTATATCGGTTACTATTACTACTGCTATGCTATACTGCCATCGGTTGATGCTCCTGTGCATTATGAAGAGGCGATATAGAAGTTTAAGATTAGATTAGATTAGACTTAACAAACATTTCAATCTATTCTGCAGCAAGAAGAGGAGATTCAGAACCTCCAGAAGAACATTCAGCAGAAGGAGGGAGACTTGGACACAGCACAGACGTCGCTGGCCGAAGCTACGACAAAACTGGAAAACACCGAGAAACAGCTTGGAACGGTACGTAAAGAAAAGCAAAAACCCGGACTAAATATTCATGCGTTCTCGATGCTATTAAGAAAACGTCAACTAAATGCACACGTACAGAATTCCTCAAATTGCCTAAATTCCCTGGATTTTAAGTGGTTTATTAGGATTTTTCATGTGCTGAAACCCATTGCCTCTAATACAGTCATCTATTTCAACTTCCGTTAGTCCGCCTACAGCTGTTATCTTTGATTACAAACATGCAGAAAACCAATGCGCAGTTTACATTGCCAAACAGCACACATCAAATTTCAGTTATACGCAATATTTTGTACTATAATTGCTATGTATAACTCAAACTAACATAAATTATATGCCTAAGTGCCCAATTTAATATCCAATTGTACTTATCGATGCATTTGCACGTCGCCGACAAGAAACAGAATAATCTAAAAGCGACGATTCTTCGATTTCTACTTTAATCTGTAATACAGCGAACGATGATTTGATATCGAAATGTGAAACATATTGACATTTGTAACTGTTAGATACTTAATTGTGGCAGTAATAGTATTTTGTTTTAATACTAATATACTGATGACGGGCGGAAGATTGCTGAGTGGGTTAGGCGCTGGAGCGGTAGGCTGACGCAACGAGGTTCGAGTCCAGTTAGAGCCCCTCGTGGCTTTTCTTCTTCTTCTTCTTCTTACTTCTTCTTCCTTCCTTTCCTTCTTCTTCTTCTTACTGTACTTCCTTCCTTCCTCTTCCTTCCTCCTCCTCCTCCTTCTTCTTCTTAATGTGTCGTCCTCTATCAGAGGGTTGACAGTCATTTTCCTCCATTTCTCTCTATCTTCTGTTGGTCTTGTTAGGGTTTCATAGTTCTTTGCATTTGTCCATTCCAGGATGTCGTCCA
Source organism: Metaphire vulgaris (assembly GCA_018105865.1). Classification (NCBI taxonomy): domain Eukaryota; kingdom Metazoa; phylum Annelida; class Clitellata; order Crassiclitellata; family Megascolecidae; genus Metaphire; species Metaphire vulgaris. The sequence goes on along the minus strand of CM030832.1, from coordinate 44,320,606 downwards.
TCAACCTTCTTCTCGGTCGCCCCTTCCCTTGTTCCTTCTATTCCACCTTCCATTATTATCAGAGTCAGGTCTTCGGCCGAAACTTTCATGATGTGACCAGCGTTTAGGACATTTTTCTTATTATTATTATTTCCCGTTTCCACTTTGCTGTTGTTTTGCTTCTTTCTAGGACTGCATAGGCTCTCACGCAGGCAGTAATGCCTTCTAAGCCACGTATTTGAATCGTGCTGTACGGTAGTATTTGCTCGTATTAAGAGACTCTGCTTTGCGTGACATCGTAGACGGAAGCCGAGGTGGGAGCCCTGACCAGAAGAATCGCTCTACTCGAGGTCGATTCCGATCAGACTTCGTCGAGGTTGACCTCGGTTTCAGAGAAGCTGGAGGAGGCTTCGAAGCACGCCGAGGAGAGTGAGAGGTAGGGGAGAATTATTATGTATGACCCGGATGACAATACAAATGGCTCCAATGCATAGGGGCGGAAACTTCTATTGAGCCTCTAACACAAGGAAGGAGAAGGTATATGGGTTGGGCCCAAGGTTCAATCTAGGCCGTTTCCGGGGAAAATTATCCTTTCTCCCCCGGAAATTTCAAACCCCAGGAAATTTTGGCATACTACATCAACTAACATCAGCCCCTAGCTGACTTTCCCCCAGGCTTTGTCAGTTTTCCCTCCGGAGTCCAGAGTCTAGATTAAGCACTGGTTGGGTCCCTAACTTTTTCTACCAAGTTTGCGCCAACGCCACACTGGATCTTCGTCTCAAGATTTGTCAATTGCTATATTCGATTTCCTGCAGCGACAAGACAGATAGCTGGATTCATAGATAGATAGAATTTTATTGGAACTTTACAGTAATTATAATGACATGTAAAAAAAGTAAAATTATTATTATAATGACATGTAACTGTTAATAATGGATTGGAAGAGTTTAATAATAAAGATTCCAAAAGGACGCGGAGAATTAACTTTAACCTCTGCCCTGATTTAGTTCTTATTATCAGACACTAATAACAATAATTAAAAATAACTAGGCCTACTACAACTACTGCTACTACTACTACTACTCTACAACAATAACAACTACTATTACTACTGCTATTACTACTGTTACTACTACTACTACTACTACTACTACTACTACTACTACTACTACTACTACTACTACTACTACTACTACTACTACTACTACTACTACTACTACTACTACTACTACTAATAATAATAATAATACTAATACTAATAATAACAATAGTAGAAAGCATTGTAAGAAACCCTAAATTGTACAGTAAAATCGCATTAACACGAGCTGGGATAAAACGCATTCTCGTTTAGCTTGAACATTTTCCCGGACCCATGTGGTTCTTATTAACAGGGTTTATACTGCATACGGCTGATAGACATGGGCGTCCGCAGGCATTTTTCCATAGGGGTGCAAAGGGTCTTGTGACAAAAGAAAAAGTAATTTTACTTTTTTCATAACCACATTTTTTCAGGGGGTGTAATCATGGGCGCCCACAGAAATTTTTCTAGGAGGGGCAAAACACATCTTAACACAATGGTTACGGTTAATACTTTAGCAAGGTTTTCAAATTTCAATGGGAAATATTGGCATTTTTATTTTCCATGAGGGGCAAGTGCCCCCTCTTGCCCCAATGTGCGGGTGCCCATGGGTGCAATTGCACCCCTTGCACCCCCTTCGGACGCCCATGCTGATAGAGATTAAACTGCTGAAGAATAATATGACCGTTTTGAGCCCTTGTGCGCTTTTGTATGTTGCTCTAAAATAGAAACCGTAAGTCGCTCGAGAGTCGCAGCTTGGCTGACGACGAGAGAATAACGTTCTTGGAAACTCAGTTGAAAGAAGCGAAATACATCGCAGAAGACGCTGACAAGAAATACGACGAAGTATGACTCAGAGACAGACAGACAGACAGAGAGAAGAGAGAGAGAGAGAGAGAGAGAGAGAGAGAGAGAGAGAGAGAGAGAGAGAGAGAGAGAGAGAGAGAGACTCATTACACCTCCTTCTCATTACAACGTTTGAGCAAACTTTTATCAATTATTATTAGCCAACTATTATCATCATCATCAAATCAGCTCCATTTTGTTTAGTATCAGAGTGAAGATTCAAATCATGAAACATGATAGACAATCAGATTCGCTTTTTCCTGCTTTCCTGTGAATTGTTCAAAATAAAATAATTGCAATTTTGTAATAAAGAAAGCATTTTGAATGAGTCAGACTTAGTAAATAAATACATAAATAAATAATCTGGAGATGAAAGAGAGAGACATCCTTTCTCCTACAACGAATATCTGTGACACTCCAGCAATTTAGAAATTTAAAGCAACTCGCCTAATCTAATAATAATAATTCACATAATAATAATAATAATAATAATAATAATTAATAATAATATTGTGTAATAATATATCGTTAAAATGATAATTATTATTATTATTATTATTATAATATCATATTAAAATCGTTATCTGTATGTCTGTTACCTTTGGTATTATTATTATTATTATTATTATTACGATGTATTGCTATTAACAATTGTTCGTAGAACCGGTTTATTATTGGGCGTGCGACGACGTTGTGTAATAATATATCGTTAAAATGATAATAAATAATAATAATAATTGTTCATTATTATGTAATAATAATATATCATTAAAATGGTATTTATTAATGTCTGTTTTATTAATGTCTGTTTTGCTGCGTCTAGGCTGCTCGAAAACTGGCGATTGCGGAGGTCACCCTTGAAAGTCTGGAAAGTCGTCTTGAGGCATCTGAGGCGTAAGCAAAACTCACACATTACTAATCTATCGACTCGTAAAGGCAATGGTGAAGCTAGCTTCTGATGTTCACATCCCGTATGATAACTGAATTACTAGCGCCTTCGGAGTACTGTACTACGGCATCAGCTGACTGAAGCCGGCTTCCAGTCTTTTCCTCGCCGACATTTCCTTCCACCGAGTTAACAACGTAGCACCCGATGTGGCCTAGTCATTCGCCGATGAGTCAAATGAGTGAGCACCAGAGGCAGAAACAAACGAAAAGTTTCGACTCCAGACTTTATGATAGGCAGTGGCGGTTCCAGGATTTCCTGGTGGTGGATGAAATGAAATCATGGGAAGTTGGTGGGGGGATGAAAAAGGCTGACAAGCAAAAAAGAAGGCAGTTTTCCCCGAATTTTACTAAACTTTTACCGAAAAATAGGTTGACAAGCAAAAAAGGTCACCCGCAGTTTTTCCCCGTCATTTTACTTGACTTTTACCCAAAAATAGTTTGACAAGCAAAAAAGAGTCCGGTGGAGGATGCATCCCCACTCATTCCCACGTGGAACCGCCACTGATGATAGATAGTTATGTTCGCTAACTACTGGCTCACCTTTATTCACATTCACAGAATAGTCCGCTTGACAAAATGCAGGTCGACCTAAGTTAATATGCGGTATTTTGGGTGCTCTTAGGCTATATTCTTCACCCAGGGAAACCAAAATTTCAAGGCTCGACTTTGATAACATCGGCTAAAGAAAGACATTTGGACCAATTTTACCCGATGAAAGTCCTTTGTAGGCCTAATACCTGCAAAACAGCAGACCCCGTTTGTATGTAATTCTGAATTATGACCATCAGCGGTTGGTAGAAAGGTAAGTAGACTCTCGCGAATTTATATAGCGCTTTCAAAAAAATAGTAACACCGCTGTGGCTGTCTATTCTTAGGCGCCTAAGAAAGAGATAATTAAGTATTCCATAGTGACGCTGTTATTAACGACGACACTATAATTGTTATTGATGATGATAATGATGATGATTGTGATGATGATTGTGATGATGACGATGTGATGATGATGATGATGATGATGGGTGACACGAATGCAGCAGTTTGGTTTATGAATGCCTAGACAATATCTGAAGTCTTAGAATTTTTCCAGAAATTCGTGTTTTTTTTTTAAATTTAGCAATATTTCTGAGCTTGAGGATGAGTTGAAGCAAGTTGGAGAAAACATGAAATCTCTTGAAGCTTCTGAGCAAGAAGTAGGTCGAACTCTCAAACCCCCATCTTAAACACCACCATCATCACCACCACCACCACCACCCACCACCACCACCACCATCATCATCGTCATCATCACCATCACCACCAACAACACCATCATTGTCATCTTCGTCGTCATTACTTCTAAAATCTTTTCTATAATTAATTTACAAAGCCATATTTTGGGACGAAAATGAAACACTAGCATCCTTAGTTTCTTCTCTCCTCACAAGATGGTGAGTAAAATTTTGATTACGAAGATAGTTAAACAAACGATTTTGTAACGAGAAAGCGCACTTTGAAATGATATTATGATTATATATATATATATATATATATATATATATCTCGCATTTTCTGCAGACAGAGCATATACAGTATAAGCAGAACACAAGTCTTAAGAATATGGAACAATCAGAAAACGAACACAAAGCAAATTAGGCGTAAACTTCTATTAGACCTCTGTCCTCGAGCGCCCACCCACACTTTTTGAGAGTCCAGCATAGGGAGGAGGAAGGTAAACGGGTTGGGCCCCCACTTTTTCATGCAAGTTTACGTCAACGCAATGCAACCAGAGAGATAAAGAAACTTCAGGAAGCCTTACTAGGGTTTATGACCAGTGGCTATTCTAGCCACCTAGACATTGGGGGGAGTTTAAAGAATTTGGGGAGCAGACATTTTGAGGTCAAACTACTTGCCAAAATGTCAAAAAATTTTGAGAGAGAAAATTCAAACTTTAGGGGATTCCCCCAGAGAAGACCTAGAATAAACACTGTGCATGACCCACGTATTTGACAAATTTACATAATTATATCCTACTTGCATATAATTATATATCTGCTTCTATTAGAAAGAAATATCGATTATATACAGCATGCCATTTACAGTAAATGGACCGGTTTCTTTAAAATCTGTGTTGTAGGCACTAAAACGAGAAGATAGTTACGTAGAGACAATTCGTGACTTGACTACACGTCTTAAGGAGGTGAGAGACTGTTCACACGCCAATCGGTCTATTTTGCAATAGGACATCATTTAGAATGATTCCTATATTTTGCTAATAGACGGCTCCACGGGGGCACCCGCGTCCCTTATTGAATGTCCGACCCCAGCGACCCCTACTTCAGTGCGCTCATTCTAAGCAACTAGACTAAGTCCAGGTTTGTGAAAAATAGTAGGTCCAATGCTTATAAGTTGCCACCCCAACGGCCAAATCCTGGAGACGCCACTGATCTTGCCATCAATTATGCTGAATGGTATCAAGTAGGCTATGCAAGGCCAGTCTGGTGTGCCCTTCGTGGATACGTTAATACCGCAAAAGATTTTGAAACAGGTGCTCACATTCTGAAATAAATACATAAATAAACACAAATACGTTTTTTAAAAGTATTACGTTTCTCTTCTGTCCGTATTTCGAGGCTATATCTAACATCTTTTAAAATCTCTTTCACAACTATTGTATCAATTTATGCGCATATGTTTATGAATACTACTAATAGTAGTAGTAGTAGTAGTAGTAGTAGTAGTAGTAGTAGTAGTAGTAGTAGTAGTAGTAGTAATAGTAATAATAATAATAATAATAATAATAATAATAATAATAATTATTATTATTATTATTAACAACAAGGTATTAGCGAGATAGATGCTATTTATTGCGTTCACTAGGCCTATTATTATTTATTGTTATTATTGTTATTATTATTATTATTATTATTATTATTATTATTATTATTATTTATTATTATCATTATTATTATTATTATTATTATTATTATTATTATTATTATTATTATTATTATTATAAGTATTAAGACCCGGTTATGTGGCCTTCGCGTGGTCAAAATTCCAAGGTTAAGCGGTCAATGTCAGGATTGTGGCCGTTCTAGCGGCCACCTAACTTTTAGCTACCAACTGAACCAAGAATACAGGAAATTAACTGCAATTGAAATATACCAACGTGCTTAGTGATCCTCGAAGTTGAATAGGAACTGTGTTTTTGGAAAAAATGTCAATATTGTAAGAAATAAATAAGGAAAAATTGAGAAATTATTATTGAATTATACTAGAATTTATTAAAAAGCGGGATTAAAGGGCCTTCCACAAAATGTCTTTTTCTTGACGAAAATGAAATTATGTCTTAAATTTTACTATTGATACTAAATTAATGCATGAACATGCGTCGAATTTGATAAAATTTACTGCGGCACGCATCGATTTCCGGCGAAATCGATATATGCATAAAAAAATAACCGCTTTCCGAAATGATAACATAAAGTATAACTCCTTAGCAGCTCCGCCCCCAAAGGCCGGAATATAAAGGTGGAGGCCTGTGCTGCTGTGCAGCCCGGCCGGCTTAGAGCACATTCTACCGTGCCCAATAAACTCCGCCCACCAGCTGAGATAAATATTCCTTCCATCAGTTAATAGTCACTATTAGTCAGTCAGTCAGTCAGTCACTGTAAATAGAAAGACAGAGAGAGAGACAGAAAAACGCGCACAGAGAGAGCCAGACAGAAAGACAGAAAAACAGAGAGGGTTGGAAAAGTAGACAGACTGAGACTGAGAGAGATACAGACAGAGAGCGAGAGAGAGAGAGAGAGAGAGAGAGAGAGAGAGAGAGAGGCGAAGAGAAAAAGATAAAGACAGAGAGAGAGACTCAGAGATGGAGAGAGACAGACAGACGTGGCTAGACAGACAGACATACAGAGAGACAGATAAACAGAGATGGAGAGAAAGAGGGAGAGAGTGATTGGATGACAGAGATGAAGAAAGAGAGAGAGAGAGAGAGAAAGACAGAGAAGGGGAGATGGAAAGAAGGATAGAGAGACAGAGAGGCATAACAGAGAAAGGAGACCGGGACACAGAGGAATAGACAGAGAGGAATAGACAGAAAAAGAGAGAGAGCGAGAGAGAGAGGGAGACAGACAGACAGACCTTGAGAGAATGACAGGGAGAGAGTGAGAGAGGAAAGATACACCGAGATAAAGAGCTACAGTCAGAGATAGACCGACAGACAGGCAGACAGACAGAAAGATAGACTGACTGCTGACTCACTGACTGACCGACCGAGCGGCTGGATGGCTGGCTGCGAAATGAAGAGGGACACCAACCCATAGACCGACATAAAAACAGGCAGTCTAATATACAAACAGA
>CM030832.1:44085911-44308411 GCA_018105865.1 Metaphire vulgaris | reverse complement strand
CAAGTTCCAACGAGGTGCGGAAATATGAAAGTGCCGCCAGTGCGGCCCGTGTTAAAGTAAAAAAATTAGATTGCTAATGTCTCCAATAGTTCCGCCCCTCGGAGAATGCATGCAACATTTCAACCTGTAACATGATGCCTATTGGTATCTAAACAGTAATTTGAAACGCATAATAATAATAATTATTCACTCTCTCTCTATCCGTCACTAAATCTGTATTTTTTGTCAGTTTTATTCTCTCTGTCTCTGTCTTTATCTGTTTTTCTCTTTCTCTGTCTGTCTCTCTCTTTCTGTCTCTCTCTCCCGCCGCGCCCTTGTGCTAGTTCATGGGTTACCCGCTTATCTGACAGTGTAGGTTGAATTCAATTGTATCCATCGCCTGTGCATACTGGCGTTCGATCCGATAACGGTCGCTTGTGTCGTGGGCAGATGATTCTTCGATCGCATGTCGTATTATATCTGCCAGGGATTTTCCTACACCCCACCCTGTTTTGGACAGACACCTTAGCCCTAAACCCCTTCCCAGTTTAAAAGAATCAATGTCAATGGGTGGTCGCTTAAGATAAGCAAAGATCCAGCTGGCGATCAACCCTCAACACTTCAGTTTAGACCATGCATAGCGGTCAGCGGAGTATCGTTGATTGAACTTGATTCAACGTCAAAATAGGAAATTGCGAATCGACCTGCTAACATAGCCTAATCTACAGTTACATAATCGATAAGGAATTGATATTAAGATAAACACTCGGCCAATTCGCACTACAAGTCAAGTTCATGAAGTCACTCTCCCCTTCACTGTGACAGGAAAATTCATTAATCGATACGAACAGATAACGCATTCACAGAAAATCAGCCAGATGCCTTGATAAGACCCCGAGAGCGGAAGATTTCCCAAAATCGCTCCAGCAATGGTTTAACGCAGACAGGCAGATTTAGTTATAGCCTATACTCAATCCGCCCGATACGGGGAGGTAAGGCACGATACGGAGAGATAAGGCTTCATCAGACATTCTGCCAGAGGAATTTTTAACGGTAGTGACAGGCGGTCCTCAATAGATTCTTTACTACTAGTAATCTAGTATGATACTATTGTACCATTGGAACAAAAGTCTAACGAAAGTCTTGTATAATTATGTCAAACTGGGAGACAGCCGGTCTATTTGGAACGGGTGTGTATATATATAGTCCGACAAACGCGCGCACAGTCACAGACGGTCATCGTATTCGTTGCGCAAGCATTGCTGTCTAAGCCGAAATTTTGAAGAAAAGCTATCTACACGTGACGTTGACACTTGATGAATTCACTATCTTTCTAGGCTCAGCAGCAACAACCCCACATGAATTCGTAATAACTGGAGATTTCAACATACATGTTGACAAGGACAATGACCCAAATTCTACTCAATTCAAACAGCTCCTAACACAAGCAAACCTCACACAGCACATTTCCTTTCCAACTCACACTTTTGGCCACACCTTAGACCTATTAATCACCCTATCTTCTTCATCACTATCCCCTTGTTCATCAGTCAGCCCATGCTCACCATCGGATCATTTCCCCATTTTCACTATCCTAAACGTCTGCCCACCACCCCCTCCACCTCGTGGTACCTACTCATTCCGCCGTCTCAATAAAATTGACATATCCACCTTTTGTGAAGACATTGAATCATCTGACCTCGCCATTCAACCCACAAACACCCTACAATCACTAATTGACAAATATAATTCTGTCCTATCTGCCCTACTCGACAAACATGCTCCCATAATCACACGGCCACTATCATCTCATGGTAACAACCCTTGGTACAATTCCTTCATCCATTCTTTTAAGTCATTTAGAAGACGTCTAGAAAGAATTTACAACCGAACACATTCTGCTATTGACCTTAAAAACCTCCGTTCTGCAACAAATCACTACCACAACCTTCTCATATCTGCCAAAAAAAAATATTATTCTAACTTAATTGCATCCAACAGCTCAAATCCTCGTAAACTCTGGAACACTGTGAATTGTCTATTCCACCGCAATAAAGCAAAGCCTCTTCCTCAATCCATTTCGCAACTTGCTGAATCATTTGCTAACTTTTTTTCTGGCAAAATCTCTAAGATCCGCACCAATCTAAAATCCACCATGACCAATCAAAATACATCTCCACATTACCCATCACCACCAGAAGCTCCTTCCAATTTTTCCTGCTTCACTCCTGTGACTGAGGAAGAAGTATCTAAACTCTTGCAGTCCTTTCCAAACAAGCAATGCAGTCTTGATCCAATACCAACCTCTCTTCTCAAACAGTGTGCCTCTGTCCTAGTACCAACTATTAAAAAAATTATCAATTTATCTCTTTCCACAGGCACGTTCCCATCCTCATTTAAAAATTCCCTCGTAACTCCACTTTTTAAAAAACCAAACCTTGACAGAGAGGATCTCAACAACTATCGCCCCATTTCAAACCTGTCTGTCCTCTCCAAACTCACAGAGAAAATTGTTCTTTCCAGACTAACTGAGCATTTGTCAAAAAACACCTTATACAACACTCACCAATCTGCTTATACAAAACATCATTCAACAGAAACCGTCCTCACATACATTTATGACAAACTCCTCACTGCCATTGGATCTCAACGAGTTACTGGTCTCTGTCTCCTTGATCTTTCTGCTGCCTTCGATACTATAGATCACAAAATCCTACTGAAACGCCTTTCCCTCTGGTTTGGAATATCTTCTGTAGCTCACCGCTGGTTCCAATCCTATCTCCAATCTAGATCTTTTCAAGTTTCATGCCAGAATCAAACTTCATCACCCTCCGATCTATACTATGGAGTACCACAAGGATCTGTCCTTGGACCGGTTTTGTTTAATCTCTACACTACTCCACTGTCATCCTTAATCAACTCTCTCAAATTGAATCATCAACTTTATGCAGACGACACTCAATTATTTCTTTCGTTTACTCCATCTTCCTTTAAGGCATCAATCTCTGAATTAGAATCAGCATTTTTGTCAATCTCATCGTGGATGTCAGCTAATCTCCTTGCCTCAATCCTCCAAAACAGAATTTCTCTTATTTGGACTGCCACAACAACTGAAAAAATTGAAAATCCCACACTGATTTTAGCCCCAGATACAATAATAACCCTGTTCCAACTGCAAAAATCTTGGATTTACTTTTTGACTCCTCCCTAAATTTTGAAGCTCACATATCTCAACTATCAAAACCTGTTATGCTCACATTCGTGATCTACGTCGCCTTCGTCCCTACCTTGATATTAAAACTGCTTCCACTATTGCCACTTCAATAGTTCACTCTAAGTTAGACTACTGCAACTCACTGTTTCACAATCTTCCAAAGGCTTCCATATGTAAACTCCAATCGATTCAAAATGCCTTAGCTCGTGCAGTAACTAAATCGCCTAAATTTTGCCACATTACACCATTACTCAAATCTCTCCACTGGCTCAAAATAACAGAACGCATTGAATATAAAATAATATCGATGACTTATAACTCACTCCATACATCAAAACCAGTCTACCTAAGAAATCTGATAATTCCACAACAACCTGGATCTACTAGATCCTCTTCTCATGTAACTCTCCTTCGACCTCTGAATCAATCATCTCTCAAAATTTGCAATCGTGCTTTTTCATATGCGGCACCTGAGCTTTGGAACTCAATTCCAATATCCCTTCGCTGTCTACATCAAAGCCAAATAACAAACTCTGAGTCACAATTTTCTCCCCTTCTTGCAACATCTCCTCATGTTTTTCTTTCTAAACTAAAATCATTTCTCTTTATAAAATAATTTCCTCCATAGCTATAGCGTCCTGCCCACTCGCCCTTTTGATTAAATGACCCGGCATGAATGACCCACCTTTGGCTATAGCTACTTCATTTGAGATTGAGCGCATAGGAATAAGGAGCTACTTCGGTGCATCTTTTGAAAGCGCTTTAGAAATTAACGAGATTTTACTTACTTACTTACACATCTGAAGATTTTCTGAACAGACATGGAGCCAAATCATTTCTATCGGGTAAGAAAAACTGTTTCATCTGCACTTTACGATTATAAAATATCCAGATGTCAAGATCGTAATGTGACTGTGTACTTAACATTTCAAAACAAATATGCATTGAAAAACAGAAACTCAGATAGGCCATCAGAGTCATTATTGTCACTATATGTACTAGTCTATTAGTTGCGAAAGCCTTACAGATTCGTGGGATTGATTAATTATAAACGCTTCACTGACAATGCAGTTGCCGTAGGCCGCGAGTCGGTGAGCAGCAACACTGCATGGGCGCCCACGTAATTTTTGCCAGGAAGGGGAAAAAGGTTTATTGGAATAATAATTTTTTACCAAAATAAACCAAGGAATAATTAGTAATAATTTTCAAATCCTATAAAGATAAAAATTCCGACAAGCAAATGGAAAAGGGTTATCACATTTCAACTTAAAGAATTTGAAATAATATGCCGGGTAAAAATAATATATTTAAACGATGAATGTACTATTTTTACATTAGAAAATTACTGCAAATCAGTCGACCAGAGCCCATCGAATGGTTGCCGCTGCGTTGAATAACGCTGCCCTTCAAGGCATCTCTGTGTCGATACGGAATAAGGAGACAAAAGAAGACAGGAAGAAAGGTCAATATAGACCTGACAAAAGAGAAGATCGAGGTATATCAAAAAATTATTACCATTTAGTAATTGAAGACGAGAAATGTTATAGTCCTTTTACTAATAATTATGGAATGTTATGATAATTTTCTTATGCGTAAGTTTTTTATGTTATACGGCAGCGACTGGATAGGGGGCAGACAGCCATGCTCATTTGGTTAAACCTGTCATGACTATTGAGGGGACAAAAATATTTCAAAGAGTACCCCTCCCCCAATAAATATGCAAATCTGGGGTGATGTGTTAGTGCGGAGATTAGTTTGTGCTGCTGTGTGTTAGTAGGCAATGACATTGTTTTGCTGTTTCTTTCGTTTATTGGTAAACAAAGAAATTGATTTGATTTAGAGTGAGGACAAGGAACATTAGTTATGGAATTATATTTTCATTGATTATAAAAAGATCCTTATGTGCATTGTGCAATAGTTGTTTTTGAGAGATGTCTCATGTTTCTGTTTGGGTTTGATCATTAAGGAATGGAGATGAGAAAATAGTAAATTTGTTGTGTGTTATGATTTTTTCAGATTTTATTGGGTGTGTTTTCTAGATTAGCGGCAAATATTAAATAATATTTGGAGAGAACCAGTATATTTGTTGTGTGTTATTGTTCAAGCATAAAAAAAGCATTAGTACGTACAGTTGTTTATCCGAGATCTGATGAATACTATGGACAATACATTAATCATTAGATTTGATTTATTTCGTAGTATTATTTGTTTTGACAATGAATAAATATACTGTTTAGATATCTTTTCCAATGCCAGTAAGAGCTCATGTTTTGATGTCTTGAATAAAGTTGCTACGGTTGGGTGTATTTCTGTGTTTTACTGTCAGAATACTTATTGGTTTTGTTAAGTAAGGCAGATATTTAGATTGCTTTGATTTATTGTTTTTTGTGTATAGGTTAACAGAAGCTGCTTAGTGCTTTTTGATTTAATTGACAGGGGAAAATGAACCTTGTAAAGTGAAATGTCAATTGAGTATGAAAAGTCTTGTTTAAAGGACTTATTGTGCTCATGACGTCACGTTTTATATGTCTTAATAAATGATTATAATTGGAAAGAGTTGTCTTTCGTAATGTAATCGATCACGGCGCTATAGCTAATTTAGGCCTAGATGGAGGCGGTTTGACGCGAACAGTTTCTTTTATGGAAAAATACCTTACCGATAAACAAGTCCCAGTATTTTGATGATAGGGCGGCTTTTGGGCTACTTTGTTCAGTTCCTATGGTTGGGATTGTCATGATTAGTTCAATTACCTTTAATACTAAATTAATTAATTAATTAGATATACAGTATACTTACTTACTTATATATAGTATCTACAAATGTTTGTACTAACAACCTCTGGGCGACCAATTGTTGCGGGATTTGATACAATTTCTGGCAAAACTCGTTGTGGGTCTCCGTCTGGGCGCTTACATCTCCGAGCTGGTTCAGGAAAAATTATTTCACGGACTCTCTTGCAAACTCGGACCAGCTCATACTTGCACATTATTCCATGATCAATGACAAGTTCTATGTATGTATTATATCCATTTTGTAAGCCCTTTCCGTCCATTTTATATTATATATATGCGCCATTACATAGACACATATAAGTATATATGCATATAAAGCTATAGATAGAAGAGTGCAGTGGTAACAACTTTGAAACTTTGAAAACTTAGAGCATAATATATATATATATATATATATATATATATTTATATACATACACATATATTATCTCCATTTTTGAAGCCCTATCCATCCACTTTCAGAAGTTTGGCACGAACGGAGCAACGAAGGCAGTTATATATATATAATAATAATAACGCTATTTAAGACATAATTTCATTTTCGTCAAGAAAAAGACATTTTGTGGAAGGCCCTTTAATCCCGCTTTTTAATAAATTCTAGTATAATTCAATAATAATTTCTCAATTTTTCCTTATTTATTTCTTACAATATTGACATTTTTTTCAAAAAAACACAGTTCCCTATTCAACTTCGAGGATCACTAAGGCACGTTGGTATATTTCAATTGCAGTTAATTTCCTGTATTCTTGGTTCAGTTGGTAGCTAAAAGTTAGGTGGCCGCTAGAACGGCCACAATCCTGACACGGCCGCTTAACCCCGGAATTTTGACCACGCGAAGGCCACATAACCGGGTCTTAATACTTATATATATATATATATATGATAAGCATTTCTATACATTTCATATAGCATAAATACATGCTATATATATGCTGTCATATACATGCTGCCAGGTATATATCATACTAATATTATATAATTATGTTGCTTTAATATATATATATATATATATATATATATATATATATATATATATATATATATATATATATGTATATGAGACTATACATGATAAGCATTTCTATACATTTCATATAGCATAAGTACATGCTATATATATGCTACCATATACATGCTGCCAGGTATATATCATACTAATATTATATAATTATGCTGCTTTAATATATATATATATATGTATATGAGACTAAGTATGCTGTTGTATCTATATATGTGCTGTCATAATATATCATGTATGCTGTTGATATATATATATATATATATATATATATATATATATATATATACACACATATATATATATATGTGTGTCATAAATATTATCAGCACACATATGCATATAATATGTATAGAGATTATATACGGTATATATAGTTATTTTTTAATGCACTTAATATATATATCCTTATAATATATGTATATATGGTGATATGATCAGCATATTATATGGATTAGCAGCATATCCGATTGCCGCGCAGATAGCACATTTATCATTATCTATTTTCATAAAGGCCTATGCTTTATTAAATATTGCATATTATATTTTTATACTTGCTGTCACATATATATCATATTATATATTAGTGGCATTTACAGTATACATAAATACGTATATGCGCATAATATAAATATATATTAAATGATTATCATATGTTTGAATATTTATAAGTAGACCGTTTCCGTGAGGGGAAATGGTCTTTTCCCCTGAAATTTCAAATTCCCCCGCCCCGGAAATTTTGGCAAACTACATACTTACAGCTCTCCCACAGACCCCTAGCTGACTTTACCCCCTGCCTTGTCAGTTTCCCCCCGTAGTCCATGAGTCTAGATTACCCACTTACTTACTTACACTGACATATAGGCCTATATATAGGCCCTATATTTATAGTAATAACAGCTTATTTTATCCTCTTGTACGGTTTAGCTAGCTATGGTAGGCCTATATATAATTTTCTCTATTGATACCCCATTAGAGGGCCGGCCCTTTTACCGTGCAATCGTCGAAAACATTTCAGTATAGGAAAATGCACGGGAAAAGGGGCCGGCCCTTTTATACGGGGTTTATGGTTTAGTTTTGGGTAAGGTGGCCGTGCATTTTTGTTATACTATGTGTTTCTAATAATTTTTCAAAATCGCTTCATCCATACTTAGACAGTACCTTTCTAAGTAATTTATCCAAATTTTGATGAAATATATATGATGCATCATTCGTGGATGATGATTTATTAAAACGGCCACTTTCCTAATTGATTTATTGTAAGGCCACCTAATCTGGGAAATAGCGTTATTATTATTATTATTATTATTAAATGGAAAATCTTTTGGTAGATCGATATCAGGGCAGCTGAAGCAGAGAGATCGGTGTCTAAAATGCAGAAGGAGGTCGACAGGCTTGAAGGTAAGCTTACGTTAAGACAATCCAGGTGCTAGAAATCTATTAGTACCTCTTACGACAGAGCAGAGTCAGTTTAATAATTATTTTTTACCCACCCTCATCAGACAGGCCTGCGTCCACAAGGCATCACTTAGACCTACAAATTAACTATTAACTACGACTAACTGATATCGCGATCGATACGAGGATGTTGTCGGAAGATACAAACAGCATTGTTTTAGTGCAAGAGTGGTGGACAGATGGAACGAATTGGACGAGAAGATAGTAATGGCAACTACAATAGTGTAAATGATTTCAAAATAAACCTTAGTACTATGGGATAATATATTGGATGGGCAAACATATTGGTTCTCACACAGGGCAGACAGAGGTGTAGATCACGGGGGAGGGTGGCTGCGGGGGACGGTTCCAGTGTCGTATTAACCATGATGTAACTGGCGCACTTGCGCCAGGCCAACTGGTTCAATTAATATTATTTTTAAATAAATAAATTATATTAAATCACGAACAATTAATTTTAATAAAACCACAGTAGGGCCTACTAATTGTATTTCATTTTTAATAAATATATTTAAGGAAGTTTTTCTATATATTTCAAAAATAATGTTCATAATTTTTGGCCGAGGTTTGAAACCCCGAACTTGGAGGGTTGAGGGTGGAGGGTTGAGGGCCTTTTAAAGTTTTGTTGCATTGTTTGCGCCAGGTCTCCAAAAAGTTAATCAGGTAGGCTACTGGGCGGTCCCACCCAATAATATTAGTTAGGGGCATATAGAATCATATATCCTCCCTATGCATTGTGCTTCTTTGCTACTTTAACGTTCTAGAAAGTCTGACAAGCAAAAAACGCCACGAGTTTAATAAACATATTTATGGGTGGGTAACTGGGTATACTTTACAAACTCTCTATCCCCTCTCCCAATGCTGACGGCAGGAATACGTCCCTGATGGTAGGCCCTCCTGAGCCACTCTAAACATTGCTTTAATAATTATTATATTAAATTATATTATTAATGAGTTCATGCTTTGCTCTTTCAGACGAACTTCTGGCCCAAAAGGAGAAGTACAAGGACATCAGCGAGGATCTGGATTGCACCTTTGCCGAGCTGGCCGCCTATTAGGCAGGTCGACGGGAAAGAGACGTACGCTGTACAGGCCCTTCGCCCCCCGACCCAGTCGCAAGTCACGGTATCAAACACAGAGCGCATTTCTAAACAGTACGCACACAACACATCCGACCCTCATCACTCGTTCATCTTCGATTATCTCTCTCCAGCAGTCCGTCGCAGCAGCAGCAGCAGCTTTCCTTCAGAATTATTATCACTATTATTCAGAGTGTGTAATTCAGTGTTTTAAAATCGAGAAAAACAATTGGTTCTATCAGAAGTTAGACGCCAAAAATATCACCTTTCGATGTTTTCTTTGTCGTCGCGTTGCTGATCTGATATTGGCGCAGTTTCCTTTTGAAGATAAAGCCGCGTACCTACAGAAGAACACTCGAAAGGTTGGTTGGTTGTCCAAACGTGCTCTCTTCTTCATATTCTTCATTACCACAGGGGACAAAGTATTATAACGATGATAATATCTGCGTGCCGTTGCTTAGAAATGGTTTTAGTTTGTGCAAAAACTAATATTATACTGTATCTGCATTTCTTTGTCTTTCTCTCGTTCTCTCTCTGTCTCATCGATCCTTATTGCCGATTTTGAGTATTTCTTTCAGTCATCGTCAAAAAAGCGCTGTCAACAGTATTGAAGCTTAATATTATACTATTATAGATGAGACTTTGTCTGATCTTTAGTGCAAATCGTTGTTCGTTTTGAGACGAGTTTTGAAACTCAGAGTTGTGTGTTGATCTAGATTTTTAGACTACGATGATAGCCTATCGCGTAGACCTAATTAATAGCTTACAGAACTATGGAGTCTCGAAGAATATTTGGAAATAAAGAATTGAACCTAGAACGAAACAAGTTTATATTTCCAACAACATAAAATAGACCTGGTAACAGTGGCGCGGCCAGGCCTTCAGAATAGGGGGGATTGTCACTTGTACAGGCGACTGAGGCGAGTTCCATTAGGTTGACTGGTGGAGCGCCATGAACTGCCCCAGGGTGGTGGTACAGACTACAGGGCAGACCCCATAATTTACGCAATTGTTAGAGTCAAGCACCAAGTTCTGGAGCAATTTTTTCAAAGAACGTATCGGTAATTACCCTACCCCATAAAAGTTTCTACAGTAGAATTCCGATATAACGAATTCGGTTATAATATAGGCTACTGTCCCATTTGATGCGTTACCGTAGTGGATAAAATGTACCTCAGAAATAGCGTACTTAATATTATAGACCCTATAACAAAGTTCTACTGAAACTGGTTTCGCACTAATCTCACGATAAAGCCGCCACAGTTCACACCCTCTCGCGACTACGCTAATGGATATTAGCACCAATGTTACCAGAGCTGGTATTTCCAACCAGCTCTGTTTTTTGGCCTCGTCAGGTTGGCCGATTTTTTTGAGGAATTTTTTACATTTCCTGAAAATGGATTATATTTGCAATCTTCTTTATTCCTGGCATTTTGAATCTGAAATTTGACTGTTTTGACTGAGTCCAGCACTCTTTCCATGTGTTTTACAGTATATAAGTATTTCCAATTCTCCTCAATTTAGTCTGACGAGCAAAAAATGACATCAACACTTTTCAGGGGCAAATGACTACTCAATAAACCATTTTGTCCCAGCGAGATTGAAAATTTTTGCAAATTTTGAAATTGGGTTATAGGTTTTGAGCTCATTTTTAAATCTGGAAGAGGGGACTGACAAGGTCGTGGGGAAGTTAGCTAGGGGCTGGTGTTAGTTAATGCAGTATGCCAAAATTTCCGGGGGGATTTAAAATTTCCGGGAGGGAAAAAGGGCACTTTCCCCTCGGAAACAGCCTAGATTAAACCCAGTCTGGAATGACCTGGTCTTTTGCAGATGGATTTGAAGTACCATCAATTGATACCCTTAGGTATTAGAACTGGAGCTATAGAAGTGCATATTTATTATTATTTTGTTTCTGTTGCATCACATTTTTCACAGCAAACTATAAACGATTTCAAGACAAGAAATAACTTTTAATCCAACAGGAAATTCAGACAAAAAACTAAATACAATGTACAGACAGCTATTCATTTCACTGTCTGTAACTACTGCATGCAACTAATTCTAATAAAAACAGACTTCATTTAGTTTTTAAGCAAACATATTACGAGATAATCAACAGGTTATTTACAAGCAGTTTTCGATGAAATTATGGAGCCTACATCAGAAAACATTCATCTTGATTAATTTGCATCAAGAACCTTTGATTTGCAATCAAAGTCTGTACCTGCAAAAATGATGTTAGTTGTAATAGAGTGTATTTTAATATAACACTTCATCATCATCATCATCATCATCATCATGATCATGATCATGATCATGATCATCATCATATTGTATTTTCATATTCAATTCAAAGATTTGCAGTCAAACTATGCCTTCACTTTACATGATCTTCAAGAGAACTATTAGATTATAGCTGCACATCTCTGCAGTCTCAACATAGAGAAACTTTATTACAGCATTCCTATGTGGACCACAACTATCGAACAATGCATGGTGTAAGTCAGTGCCGTTTGTAGTGTCTGTAGGCGCTAAAATTTTGCGCTAGCGATCTTGTTTAAATTTCTTTATCATATTAAAACTGCTATGAAAGTGCGCCTGGGGCAAAAAAAAACAGTGCAGCCTCTGAAAAAAATCTGGCAGCCCAAAAAAGTGACAAGAAAAAGTTCTAGACTTCCTGAAATTCCTGACAAGCAAAGAAACGTTATCAACTTCTCTAAAATTCCTGACAAGCAAAAAACCTTATCATATCATAAAAGTAAAAAATTAAAAATCAACAAAAATGCTGCCCCTAGAGCAAGTGCCGCCCAGGGCAGTTCGCCCCCACTGCCCCCTCGCTACGCCACTGGTGTAACCAAAAAATACTGGCATGCATGAGAAATTCACTGCACTGTCCACAGATCACTGTCCTAGCCAAAGAAATGTAAACCTTGAATTAACAGCTTCAGTCATTATACACAGAAAGACTAAAATGAAAGCACAAGTCTCACAAAATTCATTCATGAAATGAAACTCCTTGTATGAATATGGATGATAATAACTGCACAAGATTGACCGTGATATCAACCAGTTTACATCAATGGTGGTGACTGCCGATGATGAAAACAGCCTCTAAAATGTGCCAAGAAAATTTCTAACATAGGCTTAATGCTTCAGTAAACATTTAAACATTAAAGCTTGAAAAACATCCTGATTATATACCAGACCTTACAATCTTTAAAACAATATCAGAAAGTAACCCAAATTTCTTAAAACAATCAGTTTTCAATTACCGTACAACATTCAACATCTCCAAAAAAGTCAGTCAGCCAGCCAGACAAACAATTCAATTATAGCGTTAAAATCTAAAATCCTATCAATTTCTTTAAAACACAATACCATGTGTATCATACACATTTTTTATGAACATTATCCAAAATACATAAAACTTCACGTCAAGGAAATATTTGTGAAACATACAAATTGTATCCTCAAATCTAATCATGCTCATTCAAAGCTTAATAAGTGTTTTGCTAATATTATCCAGTATTAACAACAAATAGATGTGCGGAAATAAGCGCCTGAAAATAAAATTTCACATAATCTATACATAAACACACATCAGGAATCGTACGCTCGATGCACAGTCGAGCCACTAACGAGAAACAAAATCACAATATTATGCCTCTTGAATAAGAATGCAGGATTTTGATAGATACAACTTCTCCACTAACATTGTAAATTGCCAGCAAAATGAATACAAACACAAACAAGCTGACATGCAACCAATAGCACTTTCAAATGAGTGCAAATGGTTCTCACTCATCCATTGTTAATGTCAAATGTTGAGAGTAATTATAATGGTTTTCATGTTATCATTATTATCATTATTGCTAAACAAGTTCATATCTGCTGCTATATTGCACATATTATGCAGTATACACTTATGAAAATCTTCTATGCCTTTCATAAAATCAACAGCCTGAAAACAAAGCAATATATCTTAAGAAAAGATATACAGCAAAAGCAAGTACTGGTAAGTAAAATAAGCTCCACAAGTCTCATGCAACTAACTTTAAAAATCAGATGATGCATAGAAAAAAATGATTCCTTATGCAAAAGCACAGCAAGTATGTGGAAATTTAATTACATTTTAAAACTGACATGAACCATTTTGGGCAGATGAAAGGGACCTTTTTCATCATCATCATCGTCACCGCCACTGCCGTCAAACTTCTATAGCACCATTTTAATAATGTTCTTGACATCATTCAATGGTCGCTCCTCGGTTTGAATCTTAATTCCCGCATTGTCGAATCCAATAAATCAGTCCGATTTTCCAGTCCTGGTTATGGCAGATTTAGGCAAATAGAGAACAGGCAATTTCTAATATAAAACTCAAGAACACGATAGCGTGACACACATTTCCATTGGTCTCACTCATTTGGGACAAATCTATAATGCTGATGTCATGCTATCATCCTGCAGGTCTGAATATCGGAAACGTTCAGGCAATTTTCACAAATGTCTTCTTTTTTTCTAGACTAAAAATGAGACATCAGACTTTTGCGAATTTCAAGAACACCAGAATTCCCACTAGAAAATCACAGACCTGCATGAGGTAGAGAAATCATAACTATGCACGAGATTCTTGCCTCTTCAAAAGTAATCTGTCGATTCACTTTTCTCCCATAGATTTTATAACTTAAAACACTGCTATGATACAATTTCTACACAATGAAACAAAATGCAGTAGAAATTAATGAGGATTGTGAAAAGAAAATGTGGTGAATAAGGCAGAGAGTGGATTTGAGTTTAAAAAAAGAAAAATCAACCCATCTTGAATATACTTTCAAAAATTTTGTAAATGAAACTCAAATCTGAAGACCAGCTCGCTGCGTAATTAGGCCTAAAACATTAAAATCGGACGAAATATAAACTCACAATTATGCAATCATTACATACAGTTTCCGAGTTTTTAAGCATCATTACAAACAAACTGATAAATAAATAAAAAAATTACATAAAAGTCAACATCACTAAATGTTTCATATCATGCCATTTCATTCCAAATCTTATGTACAATTCACAAGAGCCATAGCTAGGAGGCGGGGAGGGGGCAAGCTGCCACAGGCGCCGTATTGGGGGAGGGGACCCCGAGAGACCATGGTCGATTTTATTCACAATGGGAGTTTTAACAAGCTAAATGCCTGTTGAAGGTATTGCCAGTATGAAAAGAAGCAAAAGAAGGTAATCACTTGCTATCTGCACTACTTTACTCTTCCAACACCATGAAAAGTCTGATAAGAAAAACAAGGTCATCACCAGTCTTTAAACTGTTGGGGGCAAAAAATAATTTATACCTTGCCCCTGGGGCCAAATACTCGAGCTATGGCTCTCCAATTCACAAAACCTCAAATTACTGAATTATAGAAAAAAGAAATAAATATAGAAAAATGAAGCCATCGCACAAGAAAATATGAAACAAAGATGAAAAAGCATTGCTTCATAACCAAGAAGACTAACCACAACAAATGCCGATATTCTGTTCAAAACTTTAACCGTTTGAACTCAACAGGCCGCTTTATATAGCCTAATAGTTGGTTAAATGAGGTTTTTGAAGCCAAAATAAAATTAAATATTCATAATACAGGTTTTATTATTATTATAATAATAAAATTATGAAGACATACTTCTTTAAACTTTAGAGAAAGTTACAGCCAAATAAGTGTGTATAATACATTCAAAAGGAATTTCCTAAAATGTACAGTGGCAAACTATTGATAATTTACACAGAGAACAATATTAGTCTGGGTAAAAAAGTCAACCAGTTTATGCAATAAAAGAAACATGTTCCTAACTAGCACAGTTTCCTAGTTTCGATAAGCACTAGTGGTTTCATCAATGATAATATTGCTACTGCATTCAAAAGCATTTTCTTTGCAAGATTTCAGAATAAAATCATCACGAAAAGATGTCACTTGCATCACAGCTACTATAAATTTGTAGCCTACACTTTGGACACTGCAAACTTGCAGTATTCTGTCACGTAATTACTACGGAGACACAACACAAATCTAGACACGCCATTTCCAAATAGAATATCATGTAAGACTAGAACCGATTTCCATATATTCATCAAAACTCACTTATAAAAACTCTAGACTGTGAACCATGTCAATAAATAACACACAAGTAGTTTATCAAGTATTCTGAAAACTTCGATTCAAATGGTTACTGCTGGTAAGAGTATTTCAAACATCAGATACTATAATGTCACGAAATAATGACTGAAGCTTCCAGTATTTAGAAATGAACCAAAAATTCCAACTTACAAAGTCGTATCTGAGAGCAAAACAAGGAAGAGAACAGAATTTTTATTTGTCTCATTATGCTAAATAAGTAAATTAAATAAGTCAATGACATCATGAAACTGTCCCCTCGCTATGTATAAAGTGGACCCGTAGAAGGGAAGTCAGCAAACAGTAACCAGAAATTTATCCCTTTCTCCCCCAACAAATACCACAATGGTAACTGAAGCCAATGGCCATAGCCTAATTGAAAGACAATGCTAACAATGCCAGTAGATAACCTGCAAGATTTCTGTGAAGACTTTCATGACGAGTGCAGGAGACGTAACAATAAAATTCAACCACAATGACAACAGAAAGATTTTCAGAATATAGATTTTTTCACAACATCTTAATGTTATGTTCACAAAAATTGATCATCTAGGAATAAAAATTACAAATTCTAGGAATAACATGCTTGTTCATTTCTCAGAAAATCTTTTCCGAGACAAAACGGTTTTCCTTAGATGCGAACAGACTGTTTTCTCCTCGATAATTTTGACCTGAATTTCAGAAAAAATAAAAATAAAAATCCAAAATAACAAAATCATCTATCTATTTATCATTCCATTGTTCTTCAAATGCATTAAAACAATTAAAAATTGTCGCAAATAAGTGATAAAAATTATAAATAACATCCTTTAAATTTAAGTATTTACATTCACATCTGCTCAAGTTCATAGCCTTGGAACATTTATCATCTCTTGTTCTGCAATCAGCAAAATTCACAGCCTCTGCTCAATGTTGCTTAACTTCGGTGTTTTGATGGGAACCAGTCACACAATGCTGAGTAGGCTTAATGTTCAAGACTATAAAAGGTAAAGGTAGGTCCCGTACTCGAATCCGAGTGTTGGGTTCCGGCGCATATCTCCGGTCGAGGCAATCAGTGACGTAGGTGGTGTAATCCATTAATCCGTGGTAGGTTGCCATTACTTTCCCCAGACCCAAGTTTTACTTTTGCAGCTCAACGCTGTTCCTCAATTTATCACTCAGGTTATACGTAGTATTGTAAAGTACACTTGTCTTTGGCCATTTTTGCCATGCTTATCACGCTATATAAATTGTCTAGTTAATAATAATAATAATAATACCACCGCCCTTCTAGCAAGTAAGGCTGAAGAGACCTTAGGGCTCCTGCGGGAATCGAACCTGTGACCTACTGCTCCATCGTCCAGTGTTGTTACCACTGTTAACTTCTCGCCCTGTACAAGACTATATAGAATACAAAATATGAAACTACATCTTAAAACTCGTTTGCAAAAGCATTATTAAACATAAACTGAAAAGACTGACCTGATTTGGCCAGCTAGAAGAGGATTTATCGCATACAACCAGTCATGAAACTCTTTATCGTCGAGTGTCTGAATTAGAAATCCACGATGTTTCGTCACAACAGAAAATGTATTTCTTGTCTAGAACCAAAAGGACAACAAGAGTGACATGGAACTCCGCAAACGTCCACTCGAATATATCAGTTTATCAGATTATAAACAAAAAACGTTTGGCTAAGAAAAGATAACTGGGTTTCGTGATTTGCATTTAAGTAGCATCAGGCAAGGTATTTTGTCAAATAAAAAACTTGAGAGATAGACCAAACAAAAGATGAATTGATGATATAGAAGAATGGACTGCAATGATTATAAAAAAATCAACAAAAGCACCTAAGATAGAACTGCCTGGAAAGAAAAAACGATTGATTCATAATGTCACTTCATCCTCAACTACTCAAGAAAGAGGAAATTATAATGATGATGAGAAGCAGGCATGTGTTGAAAACAGCAAGTCTTTCATTTAACTCTTTATTCAAAATCCACACTTCTTTATTACCATGTTCACATTCATGGACTTTGTAACAACACAGCAGTTCATATTAAATTTCAGCACTGACTCTATAACATAATATAATTCAAGCCACAATATCTAAAAGTTGAAGTGAAAACATGCTCATTATCAGAACAATTCAAAAATTTTAACAATTTATCACATTGAAAGTGAGAATATTATGGCTGCTAATATATGGGAGCAAGCCATAAGCAAAAACAGTCAAAATATTTCTGTTTGACAGTTTTCTGTCCATTACTTTACTATATAAATGAGCAAAATTTGATGCTGCAATCATATAAAAGAAAATATATCTATTATTATTATTATTATTATTATTATTATTATTATTATTATTATTATTATTATTGCAACGTACTGATTATTATGGTAACTCGTCCTATAAGAACTGGGTGAACACATTACAAAAACACAAGAAATCACGAGTAGCTCTTGCGGTAGAACTTTGCTATAACATACTTAGTGGGTCTGTAAAATTTAGTATGCTATATCCAATATCATCCAATACGGTAGCGTATCACACAGAAACCATACATTGTGGTATACTATAACCGAGCATAAGTTATAAGCATGTCCATTATATTGAAGCTCTCTACTGTAAATCACTGGTGACTTTGCTAAGTCCAAATAAAACATTGATCTGATCCAAATTGATACCTTGATCATTACTTGCGAGTCTTCATTGAATTCCACTTGCGATGTTGCAAGATTTATCAATCCTCTTTCAACTAGGTCCTTGTCGCTGTGATAAAGATAGACGTATGGACGACGCACGACCTAAATAAATAAATTAAGAACTGAATATACATCGCAGTTCAATAATTATTTATGCATGCAAATGGGTCATTTTTAATTTATGTACATTGTACAACAGTGTATGCATGTTTTGTTACTAACAAACAAAGTGGAAGTGCCAAGAGAAAGGTGTTCTACAATTAAATTGTACGATGGAACCAGAGGACACTACATGAAACTGTTTAAGAAACGGGCTGTGAGATATAAACAGCATTTTTTTAGTGCAAGAGTGGTGGACAGATGGAATGAATTGGATGAGAAGATAGTAATGGCTACTAGTGTGGATGATTTCAAAATAAACCTCAGTACTATAGGATACTAGATTGGATGGGTACAACAGTGGTTCACACACAGGGCAGACCCTCCTGAACCACTTTAAACCTTGTTAATATTATTATTTATTATTATTCATGTATTTAATGATAACATACAAAATACTGGTAATACTAAATATGTAACACTTAAAACACTTGCCAAAAATACTACCGGTAATAATCATATGAACTATGGATTATCACAATCATGTAATGTCAATCCTGCAAATCTGAGATGTCTTGCAAGAGCCTGTTGGATGATTGCACAGAAATCAACTTTTCATTTGCATGCAAAGATGCTGATACATTATGCAAATTAAAATAATTTTCCACTTTGTTTTGAGAAAAAAGAGCGAAATTTCAGGCGTACCACCCATCGTTTCATCCAGCCGTTCTTCTTATCTTCGAGGAAGTTCAAATATCCTTTCCGCGACACGACTGGACTGACCCGAATTTCATCAACGTACGGAACAAACTGTCCATCCTCGTCGGGAAACTCCTTCTTCATCTGTCCCGAAACCATCACCTTTCCACCAGAAGTTTCCATTGTTGCTGCCGCACAAAGATCATCGGTAGAGACTGACTTCTTGGGTTCACAGCCAACATGTCTAAAAAAAACAACAAAGAAATAATAGACAAACGCATACATGTATGTACCAACACACATCTAATCTAATCCTAACCTTCTATAGCACCACTTCATAATGCACAGAAGCATCAGCCAATGGCACACCAAATCAAAATAATTCAAGATCAAGGTCGAAATCTATGGTATGTGGCTGACAACCATGTGACAGTCTATGGTAGATAAGACAGGTCAAAAAGATGCTTTTAAAATTTTTAATCAAAAAATATATAGTAAATTAGCAGTGCGCAAATGAGGCTGAGGCAATGAGTTCCAGAGTTTGAGAGCGGCCACTGAGAAAGCACACAAACATACATACAAACACATACATACACAGACATATGTGCAAACACATACATACACAAACATACATGCAAACACATACATACACAAATATACGTGCAAACACATACTGTAATACACATACTGTGAAATCAACGCATGAAATCAAAACAAGAATTTTATTGTGTTGAGCAGTTTAAACAAATTGCAACTAGATAAAAACCTCTCGAAATCTTTTGTTGAAATACCAGGATCAGAAACTCTGCTGATACTCATGATTTCTGTGTCCAGAGTCATTCTCAGTTCAATTTCTGTGGAACTATTCTCCATTTCCTGAAAATGTTACATCACTGCACCTCTTATCTGTTATCAGAAAACAGTGAGTAAGCTTGGTACTGAGATAATAACGTGATTTCAATTGGTTCAGGAGGCGTTAGCCTTTGTGAAAAACAAGCTTAAACTTTAAAAGAGTAAGAAGAAAACATTTGTGCGTTTTTCCAAGAGACTATACCATTCCAAACCGAAATAATTTGAGAAACAACACAGTCTATATTGCTGCTGGTGGTGTTGGGTCATAACTTGTTTAAAATTTAATGTGCACCATGCTCCCATATAGAAAAATAGTAATTTAAACAAATTAGAATGAATAGGAAAGATTTTCACTATATATTAGTTAATGCATAATTGGATATTTCAGTGATTTCTCAAAATCATTTCATTTTTCTCACAATCATTTCACGCGCCACTTTGGGCATGTGTGCCAAAGGTATGCCAGCCCTGATCTATACTATCAATCGAGAAGCATCAGTATTTCAGTGTCTTAGTAACTTAGAAGTGATTCTGCATGAACTTCAACGAAACAAGCATTCCAACAGAGATGAATTCATTTATGATACAGTAAACGACGCATAAAATAATTTTACCGGCAGCGGTGGATTGACGGTGGCAGGTGGACGCAAACGACTCCGAGCCATCAGCTCGAGACATTTTGACATAAGATCAACTTCTGGATTGCAATTGCTTTTTTCGTGATTTTCAACCTTTTCAACAGCATTTTCGATTACCGGTATGTTTCCATCATCGTCTATGTTTTCTCTATCGGACAGTTCCTTCTCCTTGTTCTGCGCCTGTTTAATCTTGTTTGAGGCTTCCTTGTTCAGTTTGCTCAGCTCAAGCGACGGATCCTGTTCTAGAAGCTTCTCCCTCAGCAGCAGGATGTGGCGAGCCTTCTCCACCTATTTTAACAATCTTCAAGTTCATAATAACAGCACACCTTCTCGATGTAAGTATAAATTAAGTCAAGTAGAAGTTTGCAAATCTATTTTTGCAAGTTTTGTTTGCAAATGTTTACAAACTCTTAATTTTTGGATGAATGATGTCTATTGAGCATGATATTACACATAGCGACATTATGGTGTGTACTAGCTTCTGAACCTATGTGAAATGAATTCTAAGCAATCAAATGTCTTCTTTACTTAGGTGATATAATGATGTACATGAGTCTATGTTTAAGCTATGATGTCTACAACTATTTCCTTCTCCCATGAGCAGGCATTCAACAAATAAATGAGGATAGTGAGCGAGGATAGTGAGCTCTCCTGTCATAGAATTGTGAGTTAAATCCTTAATTCTAAAAAGTCAAAGTCCTTCCCAAGCCTCACTGGCTCAGAGGGCTGCACTGATCTCTACTGCTATAGCCCTCAGCCAGGAGTGCAATGCATGGGATACAGGCAGTGGCGACGCCAGACGTTTGAAAGTGGGGGGTTATGGCGAGCACCTTGAGGGGGGTCTGGGGCAGAGCCCCCAGTGGGGTCCAGGGGCCAAGCCCCTGGCCAGGCAGGGCAAAGCCCCTGAGGCTGAACAACTTTTACTTTTACAACATTAGAATTTGTTAGAATTACTATTCCACACACAATGAGTGCATTGAATAACTTTTGAACAATATTTTTATCTATCCGATAAAATTTCTTGCAAATAGTAACATGGACGGCCATGGCGGGTCTCAGTCCGCCTGACGCACGACTGCTTGATATATAGAGGACGCTTTATACTTAGACTAATAGAGCCGCTCCTCAACCATCCCCCTATCCCCACCCCTCACAAAAATATCTGCAATTTTGCATGAATCTCACGGGTGGCCCTGATGGCAAGTGGGGGTGTTCAACCCCCCCCCCCTGGTGGCCTCGCCACTGGATACAGGGCTAGTGCATCGCATAGCATACCTGTTTGACTTATCACAGCATCTTACCACTGCTCCTTATTTTACCACCACCCTCTAGTGAGTAAGGCTGAGTCAACTTTAGGGCTCCTGCAGGTCTTGAACCCATGAGCTCCTGCTCTCTCGTCCAACATTGTTACCACTCTGATAACTTCTGCTAAGATTCTTAATTATAGTAACTAAATCATTAAATGGAGAAAAATGGATGGTTGAAATTGTCCCATGCTGCTCTTGTAATTAGGCATTCAGCACAAAACAGGAAATGCTAATCACGGGAAAGAATCACAAAATAAAAAAGGCATAAAACAGTTCAATTAATAAACAGATATTCTACTACAAATTTCTAAATGAATGAATATGGATAAAATCATAATATCTAACCATTTCAAGACGTGTCAGTTTCTCAAGCTCCCACTGATGTTCCAGAATAAGGGAATCTCCTCTGGGCCGCCACCCTTGCAAATTTTCTTCTCCTCTAACATACGTGGATGATGTATCCAACACTTTACGCTGACATCTCTGTGACCCTAAAAGTAAAAGATGGCATTTACTTACATCAGAATCAGCAAATTGATTTGAATGGTCATGAACGTCACAATGACCAGATCTACATTTAAGAACTCACATGTCTGTGTGAGAGATCAAGAGAGTGTGAGAGAGTGCAAGAGAATATGTGAGAGAGTGCAAGAGAGTGTGAGACAAAGTGTGGGAGAGTGTAAGAGAGTGCAAGAGAGTGCAAGATAACAGTGTGGAAGAGTGGGAGAGAGTGTAAGAGAGTGCAAGAGTGAGAGATAGTGTGTGAGAGTGCTTGAGAGTGAGAGAGAAAGAGATCATAAATCATACCAAGTTTGTGCAAAGTGCTATTCTAAAAATGCAAGAACAAAAATGAGTCTGCAATAACCAATATCTGATCTTTGTTTCAACATCAGTTCGTAGATTCCAGTGATCTTGCTGCAGTCGTGAGGTCGATTAAATCCTTGACCAAACAGACTCTTCAGAGATCTGAGTTAAAAAAATCTTCTTGAATCAAATTTGACAGTATTCAACAAGCTATGAGGATGCACCTTTAACCTTTTCCTAACCACGTTGGACAGTCTAAAAATTGTGTTCTGATACAAATGTTCCCTGCCATGGGACATATAGGGTGACCCTATTTAAGTTAATCTTAGTCCTACAATGGGGAAAACTAAAAATATTATATAACATAATGATTGTGCAGGGTTTTTCCTAACGTAAAATCACATATTGTTATGTTATGTTATAATGTCAATTTATATAGCACAATAATCATAGCTGAAAAAGAGCACTTTACATTCTGCACTAACAAACAACAGCAGGCACAAACGCCTGCGGGCAGCAGCATACAGCGCCCACTATCATTGTACTTTGTCTGCCAATAACTAAATAAAAGCTATAGAGGTCACCTGACAATGCCTATCAATACATTTTAAATCAAGTATTTGATGATGTCATAAACCAAATAGTCAAACAAATGTCTTGAATAAGAACATATATCAATTCATAAGTTTCATCTTCAGCATATTGATAACAAGATACTGTAACATGTCAATTTATAACACATAATAACGGATTTCAGTCCAAAGAAGTATGCAGAGATGATAATAATATCCATTCAGTCTGTGGTGGAGAACCAGAAATGCTAAAGATACAGACTTCCCACTGACTGATTTCCCAGACTTGAACCGAGATGAACAGGCTGGCTCTGCACAAGACAACTGAGCCACCGAGCCACTATGTGAGTCCTGAGCTGGGACCAATAAATTCTGACATGTTGGCAACATGACTGAACACTCAAATCACAGCAAAGACGCAACAACTACTAAACAGCAGCCTCGGGCAACAAAGACAGGTAAAATCTCAGGTGAGAAACCCGACACACGCTCACCTTGCAGCAGTGAGACGAGTGTCACGGGAATAGATGATCAAACACAGGTCCTTAGTTATGCAAACTGGCTGCGAACAGTCATCAACCTGCAAAAACCAAATTGTAAAATTGTTTTGGCACGTTAATCGCTACCAAGGAATATAAAACTGTGCAAACAACCTTTAACCAAATCAGATGGCAAAATTGTTTTACACATTGGATGACACTTGCTTTATAACGACTAACTAAAACATAATGTTGATGACCACGATGATGATAATGATGATGGTGAATTCTCTGCCCCAGTGTTTATTCTAGGCCTGTTTTTGGGGATTTTCCCCAAAGTTTGAAAATTCACCCCCCAAAAATTTCTATATGTTGCATTGGGGGATGGAAATTCCCCCCCCCCCCAAAAGTGTGATGAAAAGGGTTTTTATATTTGGAAGAAGGATAAAAGGAAAGATAAGGAAGGATATGATGGCCTTTTTTTGCTTGTCACCACACCCAAAAGAGCACATAACAACAGGTTCACCTTTTTTTTGCTTGTCACCACACCCAAGAGAGCACATAACAACAGGATGACCATTTTTTGCCCGTCAAGTTTTTGGACAGAAAAAACATCTCCCCCAAACATGTAAAACTCCCCCCAATGTCAAGGTGGCTAGAATAAACACTGCTCTGCCCCAAGGCAAGTCAAACTGGCTTTATGCCACCAGATATAAGATTGAAGTGACTTTCCCACTGCCTTCCTCATACAGGTGAATAACTTGTCCACCAGGTCATTACACAGTGACTAAGACCGGGTGTGACCCTATGACCCTCTGTTTTCACATCATGAACCTCTACCACTACTCCACCATGCCCCTTAAAATAAATTATCAGTGAAAGACGACAATTTTCTCAGACTCTGCAACTCTAGAAACCAAATGCTGAAACCCGAAAAGTTGAAAATCATTGTTCAAACGGCTAAATAGATGCCGTCAATCCACTGCAATTTTGGATGCAGCAAATGGAATCTTAAGTGCTCGAACTGATACTGACCTCAAGGTAAGCAGAAATGGTCATGTACACCTTCTCTCCATAGGCGTGACGCGATTAAGCAGAGGAGAGTTATGCAACGAGCTGTCCCAAGCGGCTTCACAACGGAAAAACACCCTGAACAAGAAGAAAAGGGTGAGATGTCTTATAATGAAATAGAGAAGATTTGATGGTTTCAATTTATGTGAAAGTGTAAATAAGACTAAACAATATACCACAGTTCTAGAACAATTTTCACAATCATATACTCAAAGCTAATGAATTTGATGATGAAGATGGTGATGATGACGATGATGATAGTGATCATAAGTGATAATTATAGCAAAATGTGTCATCATTATCATTGCTGCCTTTTATTTTTAATCATTTACCAACTCGTCAATTACCTCCTGGAAACAGTGCCATTGCAAATGTAAGCAATCACTCAATAACAATATAATAATAATAATAATAATAATAATAATAATAATAATAATAATAATAATAATAATAATAATAATAATAATAATAATAATAATAATAATAATAATAAGCATGAACTGATCAACCCATTTACTAGCCATTTATTTGTAATGTAATGTAAAATGTACGTCTATATGCATAACGGCCAATAAATGGGTCAAGGTGTCATATTGTAAAAAGTACTCCTAAAACACCTAACAAAACAGCACAAAATAAAAAGTGTGTCTCTTGTAGTTTCCTCAGTGAGATGGCAAACCATTTGGCTAGGTCATCGCTCTTTTGCTTGTAATTTTACAAATCAGGCAACATGCAGTCAATAAGTCAATTAACAAAAATGTTGCTGAATCTCCTGACCTATCATCTCCGTTCCTTTGAATGTAGTGGGAGGGAAGCAGATTAAGAGACAGCACGGTATGTTCTACGTCAGGCTCCTTCCATTGTGACGTGTTGCGAATTCGCCCCACGACCAACTCGCGAATGTCCTGCCAGATCAGATCTGGGCCGTTCTCGTGGACGATCGTTATGGCGATGCGACGCTGAATACCTTGGTGCAACAGGAATGTTCCGGTGCCGGGAAGATCATCACCATGATCGACATTAGCCAAAGTGTACCTGACACAGCAAGAAGATTTCACGTTAAAAAACATCGCGTGGAAAAGCACACAAACCTAACTTACAACGGTTGCAATAGAACAAAGACATCCTCCCACACACGAGTCCGGAAAAATAATTACTTAAACCACCTAAATAATACAATCCAACAGCAGCAAATTGATAAATTGTATTTTAAATATTGTAATGTAATGTAATGTAGCAAAATATTTGTATAGCGCCTCTTCTGAAGAATCACTCAGAAGTGCTCCCACAGCAAATTACTGTATATTGTAGAAGTAGTGAGTACAGTAACTGAATGAAGCACTTATTATTATTATTATTATTATTATTATTATTATTGAAAGTTAAGATGACGTTGCATACTGCAGAGTTGCTGTTGTCATTTTTAGAACAGCGCCATACTTAACGAGGCATTTATGCCACTGTATACTGCAAAGTTTTGCCTTTATTTGTGGACTCAAAGAAAAGAAGACAAAGAAGACAAAGAAGGAGAATACAGGAACAAACCTACTAGAGAACAAGAAGGAAAAGAATGAGATTACACAACAAGATCATAATGTGAATGAATGGCCAGGTGGAACATAATGGTTCTCACACACACACAGGGCAGATCCTACTGAACCACTCTATGCCCTATAATTACTGTATTCAGCATTTTAAATAATATAAACTATGAAGTTCAACCTACTCTCCGTTTGGTGCAAGCTCCTGAATCTCAAACCAAACAAGAAGATCATATTTAGCATGGACGTGGCTTGTACTGCAATAAACAAGCAACAAAACTTATGACTCAAAGTATACAGAATTCAAAGTACTTTGGGTTTAATCAGCAAATTCGTGGTTTCACACTTCACATTAAAAGCTATTTTGCAACTATAAAATCATCAGTAATTTCAAGTCACGATATTATAAAAGAAGAGAGGGCATGGTGGAATAGTGGTAGGATTGTTGCCATGCAATTGGATGGTCACAGGTTTGAATCTGACCCTAACCACTGCTTAGAAACCTTGGCAAGTTGTTCACTACTAATTGTCTATGAGCAAGGCAATGGGAACAACCTCAACCTCATCTCTGGGTGGTTAAAATGCCAAGTGGTCCTGACTTGGGACAGAGAACTCATCGTCTAAAAAGAAATAAAGAAATTTTCTAAACATCTTTCATTATAATAGCAATTGCCACAGAAAATGGTTTCAACTCAGAGTGGCATATCTACTGCAAATGGGAGCTGCTCACTTCAAGGGGACCACTTTTATGGTGATGGCATGCTTTAAAGTCAAACTTTTTAAAAATAAATTTTGCTTCAGCTAAAAATTTTGAATGTCATAAACTATAAATAAATAAGTCTTTTGTTCTGCTGCAGACTTCTTTAATGGTTCATGAGAATTTTGACAAAAAAGTAATGTTTTCATGGCGACTATGAAATGACTGTACTGAAGCCAGGCATCCAAAAGTATCAAAATGCCAAAGTTGTTGTATAGGCTGAAAACACACCAATTAAACATATGCTTATGCTTCCAATCAGATACACCGGTAAGACCACATGCAGAGTAAAACTATTCAAATGATGGGAATTGCTTACATCTGAAGCCTCGAGGAAATTGGCAAAATTAAAGAATGTGACTGCTTCAATCTAAAAGTCACACAAGAAAATAAATGACACTGACAACCGAACAAAAATAAACGATAAATAAAGAGCTAAAACAAAAATGTTTTAAAAACGAAATGTAACAGCACTGTAGAAAATCTACAGCTTATAAGATGAATCTTTTCGGACGAGTGACAACCACACAGAAAAAAATTTCATAACATAAGGAAAGACACTGTACATTTTTCAAAATCAACTGAAACACACAACACTCACTGATTACAACATCCTACCAGTATGAAAATGCTATGAGCATTCAGTTAAAGCATAAGCGGTCAACTGAAACTGGTCGACAAAAATGAACAATTATCCGAGGTTCGGGTCTACCCGCTTTCATACCTTGGAGTCTTAAAAGGTCCAATCTTGGATGATGGAACAGGTTTGGATATTGGCAAAGATTGTGGGAAGCTTCTGAAGGATGCAGTTTGCTGACTACAAACATCAAATAAACTAGAAAATCTTATTTGTTTTCTTCTCAATTACTAACAGTAATAAAAATAGTAACATGTCATTCACTTACAATGTGTTCAATGTGTTCACATAGTACATTCTTGGCAAGTCACAACATGCAAAAATTTTATATATATATATATATATAATATTAGGGTGGCCCAATACTATGTTTTAAAGAAAAAGTATAATTTTCGGTTCTCCACAAGGCTGCCCTTGTTACACTATGTAAAAAGAGTGTGCATGCAGGTTTTTGTACATATTGATGCATATTTGAATGTCACTACCAGAAGCAACTCCTTACTGCTGACTGTTTAATTACTCATTTGATTTGGGCATGCTGAAGGGTTTGCCTCTCGGTTCTTTTAATAATTTTCCACACGATCAACAGCTGAAAGTGAAGCCTTCTCTTCTTCTCTCCACTACCACTTATTCTCCATTGGGATGGGAAACTTCCTGACATTACTGGCGGTGGTGAGCTTGTTCTTGTTGATCGTAGCAATTTTGGTGAAACAGAACAACTACTTGCTGTGCCTAAAATTAGCAGAAGAACTGGCGAAGAACAATCAACCCTGAATGACTGGAAACTGGAAGAACTGGTGCAGGGACTCATGTTTGATACAACAGCAGCCAACACGGGTCTGCGTTTGGGTGCCTTCACCCTCATTGAAAAAGCAATCGGTTGGTGTGCATAGCATGCAACCATGTGTTCGAGGTGATGCTGGCTAGCCGTGTTTTCTGCAGCTCTTGGACCATCCTGTGGACCTGAGATCAAACTCTTCCAGAGGTTTCTGAGTCAGATTTTCAGATTCCTAATCCCGACAGTAACATGTTTAACGGTATAACATATACAGACAGCGAACTGAAATTTTGTCATAAATGTAAAGCTCCAAGAGAAGACTACCGTGAGTTGGTTGAACTGAGCTATTTTTTTCTAGGAGGTTCATTGGAGGGTCATCCCAACCACAAAAGCCATCTATTCCCTGAAAATGTTCTTATTCAAAGGTCAGTTAAAGCCGGCACACGTGAGCAGAATGGCTTATCAAACATTTCTGTCTTAATGGTCATGATCTTCTTGCACAATGTGCACCATTCAACGATTCAAGATGCTTGATCTTCTACATCATTACCCAGTGTCAACCGTTAGAGTAGCTGCAATCAAGCATTCTCTCGCCACTTGTGTATTTCTCTGAACATCTTATCACACTTGCCTTATTAGATGATAAAGTGAGCGGCGAAACCAAGGCAGCAATGGCCAGCAACTTCTCCCGTCCATCAAACTAACAAATTACCAGCACTTGCTTTGACAAGGACGGACAGCAAAAAGCTTCTTTATCCAAGCCAGTTGCTTTGTGGACTGAAGACAGTATATTTCAGGAAATGAAACAAAGCGCTACTCAAAGTTGTCAATGACTGTGCAGAACGGGGCACAGAACGCATAACATATAAAATACCCTAAAACGAGGATCAAAAACAATATCTGGTGAAAGCAGACACAGGAAATTTGTTTCTACAAAGGCAGCTCTGTCATGCTCACTTACTCAAAAGTAAATCCTTAAGACTTTGAAGCTAAGACTCTCTTACGTTTACCTAAAGACGCTGGACTCTTTGCTAACCCTACTTAATTTATTATACCTATTAAACTGATTGAAAGGCTGATATTGCATTTAATTATTTTGGATTTCAATCTTTTATAGGTAAGTTGAATGGTTTGCATTACACTAATACAGTCAGTAATAAACTGCTCATTTTCTGATTATCGTATACATACAACAAGAATGGTAGCTACCTCTAAATATCGTCAGATCATCATTTTTTGCATATCTATTACTAGCATCAAGTGGAACATGTGCAGCCTTAAGAAACAATTTTTAACTTTTTTTTTTGGGCCCCTATATATATATATATATATATATATATATATATATATATATATATATATATATATATATATATATATATATATAAGTAATATATATATTTTGGTGATAATAATTATAACTCCATAATTAATTTAATTCACAGACTAATGAGTTAACTGGATTCCTACAATTCTAAATTGGTAAACAGAAATTAAATTTGATCTGCACTTGAAATCAATAATTAAAAAATGAAAAAGAAATAAAAAAATCAATGACTTGAAAATGTGTTCAGATTCATTAATGTTAAAAGGTAATATTTGCAGACTAATCATTGAAAAGAAAATAGAAAACAAGAGTTAACTGGACTTCATCATTCATCATTAACCCTTTTACCATTCATTTATTTGTAATATTATGTAAAATAGACGAGTATTCTCAGGGCAAACGGGAAAAGGGTTAATATTGTCACTGCAATAGTTTTTCTTTTTAAAACAGTCACAGGAAATTCAAGTCAAATAAAGACCCCTCTCCATTTGTAATCAGTCAAACAAAGCATTTAAAAATATAACTAAAAAGTGAGTTCACGTCTTGATTCTATTTAGTTTAAGTTATGACGATACTGCAAACAGCCTACCTGCCCAAGTCCTTCGCTTGATCGTGCAATGGATGTTGTTGATAGTGACCAAACACCTCGAACACAACTGGTCGAGTTTGGATGTAATCGACAAAAGACTTTGACACAGTAACGGTAAACTAGAGTTAAGCAACAAGAAACAAAATTAATGCCATAGGATTTTAAACTAGTGTCACTATCACTATACAGGTAGGCAGGTTTGGACTGACAGACATTAGAACTAACTAGCTGTACGTCAGAGCAATAACTAAGACTGCTAAGTTAATGGGTTCAGTCAACATCCATTCCTTTCCCCTGAATCTGAAATTCTTGGCCCTGATATATACAATCAAAGAAGGGATTACTGCAGTTTTATACAGGCCTGATAGGGGGAGGAAATTTACACCCTCCCCCAACCACAAAAATTCCAGCAATTACACAAATTTTTGCAGTGAACTGTGTATCAAGCCCTCCAACCAAGTCATGGTTGGAGGGCTTGGAGTCCTGGAGTCTGGATAAAACACTGGATTACTCCATCACCCATTTCG
The DNA here is from genome assembly GCA_018105865.1 of Metaphire vulgaris. Lineage (NCBI taxonomy): Eukaryota > Metazoa > Annelida > Clitellata > Crassiclitellata > Megascolecidae > Metaphire > Metaphire vulgaris. The sequence goes on along the minus strand of CM030832.1, from coordinate 44,277,346 downwards.
GAAAGTGAAAAACAACAGCAATGCAATGTTCTTCCCCTCTCCACTATATCTCCCTCTCCCCTACATTTAACTTAGTCCACAGCATACTCTGAAGATCTAAAGTCTTCATTGCAGGTCAAACTAAAGGGCATAAAAACTGTCACTAAATTTTAAATTAAAGGGCCGAATAGCTTACATTCTGAACGTGATAGAAAGCCAGAGGTGGACCCTTTCCAGTGTTCTTGATAGGCTCAGTAGAAAAAGCTTCATCAAAGCGATGCAAGAAGCTGGAACACATGCAAAATCATGAAATATAAGACATCCGCTTACAATAGATTTGCAAACTGATTTAGAGAGAAGCTGTCTCATTTGAATGGTCATGAATGTGCTAATGACCAGATCTGTAACCAAGAATGCTGAAGAATGCTGAAATATATATATATATATATATATATATATATATATATATATATATATATATATATATATATATATATAGATAGATAAATAGATAGATAAATGACAAACAGACACACAGACAAACACACAGACAGAGACAGACAGACAGACATATAGGTAGACAAAGATAGAAAGAAATGAGAAATCAGGAATGAAACCAAGATCATTTGTTTGTTCCTTTCACATCATTAAAATTTTCTGGAGAAAAATATCATGAATGGACTCAAAAGCAGAGCACGATTTGTGGGAGAGGAAGGAGGGAATCTTCCCCCACTGCCCAACTGCATCCCCTACTGCTACAGTTTCCAACAACTACATCTCCCCACGCTCGACATATTCCCCCCACTGCTCCAGGTCAGAAATCGCACCCTGCTCAAAAGTTACCAGTAACATTACCTTTGATAAAACCAAATATACTTAATAGCAGCAACCTTTAATGCTTTGGCCATTTTGTGAAAAAGTTCAAAATACAAGTCACCTAGTAGCTACAAATTGTGACATAGAGACGTAGACTTGGTGTCATTGCTAAAAGAAGGCGCAAACAGCTCACTTGGGACTGGAACTTCAAATCAAGCTTATAGTGCTCCAGTAGCAGAAACTTTAAGTACTCTCACTATAAAAGTGCACTGAATTGCATCGGTCTGTCCGATCCCCTGAAATGAGCCTGATGCTACTAACATCAGCAGGTTTGCAGCAAAGAATTCTAGGACACTTTGTCGAACATTTGAAAACCTACTCATTCCCCATTCAAAGTATTTGAAGTTGGAGCACTTAAATTGAGTGTGGTGTTATACAAATACCGTGTCGCATTACACCGCATAAACATATTTGATAAAAACTGAGTACTAACTTGAACTGGCAGAATATATCAGCGTATTCGGGCGATATTCCGCATGCCTGGAGTACGGTGACACGGAAGGTAAACTGGGAACCGATCCTCAGGTGTTCTGGAAGCTCATCTTCACGGATGTCAGTAAAGAGGTCATCCTCTTCAACTTTTTCTGGAACCTCATTATAATTCATTTCTACAATAAGACCAAATAACATGGAATGCATCGATTAAAACAACAACAGACATTATGGCTGCAAATAGCTGCTACCAGTGTAAAAGCATTTAAAATAAACCTAAGGGGCTGTCCATTAATTATGTCAACAAATTATGGGGAAGAGGGTTTGAAAAATTTGACAGTTGTTGACAGGGGAGGGGTCAAGAGAAGTTGACATCAAAAATTTCATTTTTTTATAAATGATAAAAAAATTAGAAAATTTCATGGAATACTATTTATTACAAAGGAAAAAGCCTGACAGGCAAAAAGGTCATCACCATCACATTATGAAACTTGATGAACAAAAGAAAGGGATAAAGGTCTCATTGCTGCAAAAAATAATAGCCCTTTAAACTTTTTAGGGGGACCCATCACTGGTCTTAGTGGGGTTCAAAAGTTTTTGACATAATTATAGGGGGCACCGAAAGTTGACAGTTGTTGACAAGGGGGAGGGGGTCAAAAATTGCCCAAAAATTGTTGACATAATTAATGGACAGCCCCTAAGTATCATAGGCTACTAGATTGGTCTTTAGTATATTGGTCTTTGGTAGGTTGTATAGCTATTAGACTGTAGATAAAGTATTGTGGCAGTTATACAGTAACTGAATGCCACATTTATGACATTTTATAATGCAAAGTTTTTTTATTTGTAGATGCAATGAGAAGAAGTCAAAGGAGAATATAGAAACAAATCTACAAGAGAATAATAGCAAAGAGATTATCATATCAGTACACAGCAAGACTATAATGGGTGAAATGTAGTGGTTCTCACACAGGGCATACCCTACAGAATCACTCTAAACCATTTTATTATTATTATTATTATTATTATTATTATTATTATTATTATTATTAGAAATAGAAATTGCCATCGTGTTGGCATGGTGGACCTTTGGTGGTGTTAGCATTATTATTAATATCACTGCCACCACATTCCATACACAACCATAAACAATTAAATAACAAACCTCACAAACCCAAGCACCATACATTAAAGATGCTGATAAAACTACCACAACTATACCAGATTCAAGACTCAAAATGTAATCCTCCATTAACAACAAGCTAATAATCAATTAAAAATTATGATAAGAGATCTCAAAATTACTGAGGTTGACAACGGTGACACAGGATGACAGATGTGTTTTAGACAAAGCACACATTTCCTTTGGAAAAAACACGTTTCCCATGTTATAATTCAACGAAAAGAATGTAACTTTGTTAAGACCTTACTGCTACTTCTACGTCCTCCATAATACATGCACAGGAGCAAACTAAAACTAGTAACCTGCATGTAGAAGCTAAAAGCATTCAAGATCACCTAGACATACACACACACAGACATGAAATTGGCACCATGAAGTTCAACTCTGAAAACTGTAGCTGCTCTGAAAGCTCTGCATAGGGTCAGTGATAACTGGAGCTGGTCTCTTAAGGTTAGTACAACACTGCATATCATGCATGTGCATGTGATTGCTGCTACAGTTATAAAAAAGTCAAATGCAGTCAAAGAAAGTTGCTTTATGACACTTCTCTTAAAGCTACTTTTCTTCATGTGCCATGTATTGTTATGTCAGCGACCAAGAATTTCCAAACTTCTCTTTTTCTGGCTTTCCTTATCAGTTTGATGCTGTCTTTAGTTCTTGTTGCTTCTCTTAGGCTGTCTGTATACTTCATTCTTTGTCTTACTCATGCTCTTTTCCCCTCTATTTTTCCAGTTATGACTAGATTTTCCAATCCATCCTTTCCAATTAAATGTCTGAACAATTCTAATGTCCCATAATTCTAATATTCCTAAATAAATCCAAAAAATGTAAATGTGTAACCCAATGTCACATTATTACATCAGACTTTCAAAAGTTACATTAAATGGGTGTCAGAATGTAGCAGAATATCCTTTTTTTACCCTTAATGCAGCTCATATCTAGATCTTCTCTTTGCCCTTCAACGATCCTCTGTTCTTCTGCAATGACAGCCCCAGGAAGTGAGTCAATCGCATCTGCTGGCTTCTGTTCTGCCTTGTCTTCCTCTATCACCAAATGCATCCATCACAATTCACAACCATTTATATAATCAAATCAAAATTTAAAACTTAAAACAGGTATGCACAGAACCCAACCATCACTCACTCACTCACTCACTCACTCACTCACTCACTCACTCACTCACTCTCACTCACTCACTCATAATTAATTAATTAATCAATTAATTAATTAATTAATTAGCTGACATTGCTTGGTCCATTTGTCGGAAATCTGGAGACACAAGAAGTTGAAAAAATCAGCAAAATGCCTATGACCTAAAGATACTATAAAAAAACACATTCTACACATTCTACTTATTCACTTGCTCTTATGCATGTCACTGCCTTATGCCTATATACCAGTTCAATATTACCAATCAATATAATATCAATAATTCAATATCCTTTTATAAGACCTCACAACCTTTGGAGCATATTCTGAATATACATGACAATCACCTTCATTAATTGAATCATTCAATAGAATTGCCAGTTACATTGTCAATTTGTTTAAATATTTTTGTTACAAAACTGTGAAATATGATAAGAAGTGCCGTCGTAAAGCGAACATGAAAGAGCTAAATAAAAAACCTTATTAATGTAATCTTTGTCATTGAATTTAATTCTGGCATTTCCAGATTGCTTGACTCCGGTCGGAACTTCCTCCCCTTCTAGAAACAAAAACGCACAGACACTGAGCAACAGGCCAAACAATTGAATAACAAATACTGTATGCAAATGTTAGTAACAAAATAATCAACAAACACAAGAGAAATCATAATTATACTACCATTAAAACATTAACACAAATGGCTCAATTTTCAATGTAAGTAATAAAGAGCTGACAGCTGAGGGAAGTGGCACTATGCAGTAGTATGCACGAGACTTGGACGTTCTTGGGTGGTACAAGTGAAAATGATTTTATAACAAGAAACTATCCAACAAAATATGACACAATAAAGAGGACAGTTTACAAGGCCCTCAAGGAAAAAGTGCACAACAGAGTTGAAAGGCAAGACTACCAAAGAACCAACACAAAGCAGAAAACTCAAAGAGGAGGAGAGAAGGAGGAGGAGGAGGAGGAGGAGGAGGAGGAGGAGGAGGAGGGAGGAGGAGGAGGAAAAAGAAGAAGATCCTTACAATTTAAACAGAAGGCAATGGATTTTAAAATACCATACTTTAACTGAACAACAATCAAATGTATAATATGCAAAGGTCACAGCATTAAGCAAATAAATAGTCATTAAAGCCTTATGTCATCAAAACGTTGATCTGCACACATTTTATGAATAAGATATGGTATATAAATAATTAATAAATCTAGATACAAATACAAATGGAACAAAAAAGGTACAACTAAAAAAAGATAAGATACAACTAAAAAGAGCAAAATTTAAACAGACCGTTGACAGCTTGAACAGCAACACGGAGGTAACCTTTAACCTCACCACGATCGTTCACAATGGCCACCCGATGTATTAACGTCACAGGGTAAAATAAACTGGACAGATGAACAAAAGACCTGCAAACACACCACACCACAAATCATGTCTACTGCTAAGATAGCTATTTGACAATTCACCCAAATTTATAGCCCTTTCATTGATAAGGCATACTCCATAGGACAATGTGCGTGGACCCATCGGAGAACCGAAGGGTTAGCACCTTCAGTTTTACATGGCAACGGCTGAATGAAGGCGGTTTGCCAGCCTTTCCCTCACTGCCTTTTCTTCCACTGAGTTAACACCCAATGTACTCATTCACAGCTGAGTCGACTGGGGATGCTTGGGACAGAAACAGCAGAAAAGTTTCTGCCACAAATGGGAGTTGAACCACAGACCTCAAGAATGGCAGATCAATGCGCTAACCACTGCTCCACCACGCACCCTAACTCATTGATGAAGCAGTACCAAAATAACATCAACATAGTAAGTATGCAAACAAGTCAAATCTCACAAATTTATATAGCACTTGGCAGTAGTACCATTCCCCCTCATCAGACAGACTTGTATAAAACACTGACTGCACCACTGTATGAATATCAAAATTCCTTTACCTTCCAATCAACCTGAACCAAGGAAATCGATCGTAGAACGGATCATTTCCAGTCAAACTGTCGATGTTGTGCTGAGGAGAGGTTGGTGAGAGCTCTGCTTCATTGTGATACATCTCTCGCATCAATTCCAGCCGCTGCCTACAACGTAGTACAACAAAGTAAGACCATTTCTAATATGAATATCCAATGAAAATCTCAAATAAACAAATTATTCATTCCTTTCCATTCCGCTAACAACAATCACCAGAAGATATCGTTCAAAATAAATTCTAAAAAATTGTGTCTATTAGCAAAATTGGTGAATTGATTTTGATATTAATTTTTTTGGCAATCCACAACATACTGATTAACAGCAAGCAAATTACATAGCAGTAACAAGAACACCGAATAGCAATAATGATAACAGAAAATCAAAGAGAAGTATTAAAGTTTGTAACACAAGATAGTTTCTTTTCACTATTGTTCTTGTTTATTTAATGTAATTTCAACACTGGAGCAATAAGAGTGAAAATGATCTGACACAATTGAAAATAATCTCTCTCTCTCTCTCTCCCTCCTCTCTCTCTCCTTCAAAAGGTCTCCAAGCAGCATCAACCATGCCAAGTGACTCAATTGCCTATTGTCTATAAAATTAACCAAAATATCTCTCTAAGGACATTCTAGCAAAAAAATTACACTCATCACTGGTGGAACTACCACAGGGGCGTAGCAGCCATATGAACAACCTGGCCAAATGCCAAGGGCCCCTGACCCAAGCAAAAAAATAAAGCTGTAAAGTCGTAAGATCAACAAGCAAAAAAAGGCTGTCAACACAATACCAACAAGCAAAAAAAGTCAAACATTTTCGCAAACTTGTCAGATCGTCTCTGGAAAGGGCCTCCTGCCCGTTTTTCGCCAAGGGCCCCGAGCATATTGCTACGCCACTGAACTACTGGTACTGGTGTGATTCAAAATCTGCCAATCAAAGCTCACAGACAATATGTGAAATCAAAAAAGCACAAAAGCATACAACTTTCAACTTTATTTGTTAGTGTTTACGACTGGCAGGCTTCAAATAAATCAACTAACGAGGATACTTAATAGAAACTCTCAACTCCTCAAAAGTCAAGAGCCTCACTACACAACACCAAAAAAATCAAACACAAAAAAGAAATTCAAAATCACAGATCAAGGCTGAACTACAACTGATCAGACACACACCTCGAAGCTGTTGGGAAGTTGAAATAGTTGGGCACGTCGCAAACAGCAAGGCAGTTAAATATGTGACTGCTGTCGGCAAACGCACTGTATCTAGGCGACTGAGGAGAAAGGTCGTCATTGTAAATCTGCCTCATCAGTTCCAGTCGGTCTCTACATGCAATGATGATCCAAGAGTTAGTCCAACAGGGTAAGCGGGCAGGCTAAAAAGTGCTAATATTAACAGCAACCATAAACTTGTGATGGTGCCTTTTAAATAGTCAACATAGATGAAAAATTTGAATTTGCTGGCATATTTGAATTGTTTACCAAATGTTGACAAATCAAATTCTCACTGCACGAGAACTGGTATACGATTGGAATCTGCAGCGAATAGTTTTTTTAATTATTGAAAAAAAATTGAAAAAATGTAGAAGAAATTTGGGAGAACAGATTGACAAAACTGGAGGATGAAGACAAAGGTCAACATCAAATACAATCTATATAATAACGGTGCACAGTTTCAATTTATGTACAACACAAATAAGCAAAATAAATCTAAAACACTGGTTGGGTTCACATGATTAGAAAAATCAAGCATAACTCTTAATAGAAACAATATCACATAATGCTGGATGCATTGTAGGCAGAGTAGGTGGATATGATTGCAAAAGCGAGCAAAAAGCAGGGTTTTCAGAAATAAATCATCTATGAACTGAACAAATAAAAATATTTCTTTTGGCATTAATGAACTCTTGCATATTTTGTCTGCATCATTTATGACTTTCATCTAATATAACTCTGAAAAGGTCAGTCAAAATGCAGACCATTTTAAAAACTATGATCACTAGTGAAAGAAACACGCATGATAGTAGCATCCATGAATCCAGCTCCGCACAGGCAATAATCAGTAACTGGCACAATGACATTGCCAGAGAGACATAATAAAATCTGTGTCAGAACTACAGCAGAACTTCATTATAATGTACTTAGTGGGTCTGTAAAATTTAGTACGTTACATTCGAAGTATGCTATATCCAATACCATCCAATACGGTAGTGCATCACATGGTACCGCACATCGCAATGCGTTATATCTGAGTATACATTGTAAACGAGTCCGTTATAATGAAGTTCTACTCTAATGAATTTGAAACACAAAAGCTTGCACAAAGCAATTCTTTGGAATTCACACAACAGTTCCGTCCCAATAAAATGGTATAAAACATCAATCTAGAGGATTTTTACAGTTGTCAATTCAAATTAAATGACAACAACAACAATAATAATAATAATAAAAATAATAATAATAACACATTTTTATAGCACCAGTTCTAATACATCAAGGGTATCAATCGATGGTATTCCAAATCCATTTGTAAAAAGACCAGGTCGTTCCATAGACACCCGACAGTGGGAAAAAGTAAGACAGAGCGATGAAGGAAATGCTAATTGGAAGAGATGTTTTAAGCCAAGATCTGACAACATTGAATTATTTGGAAGATCAGACAGCAAGAGGAAGAGTTCCAGATTTTTGGGCCAGAAATAGAAAAAGCTCCCTTACCAATTTCAGTTTTGATTCAAGCAAGCATACATATAACACTTTTCAGAATACTAGGTAAAGAAACAACCATTAGACTAAACAGCCCATCCTATGAATATTACAGTCAACAAGTGAAAGGTACAGGCAGGGCTTTTTTGTGCCGGAACAAAGCGGAACGGCATTCCGGAAAATATGAACGGCATTCCGGAAAATCTGAAGACTGGTATTTTTTTGCAATATTAAATTCATAAATATAAAAATTAGAACCAATATAGTTCTAAATTTTCTATGTATGAATTTATGTTGTATTGATTATAATCATTATAGTAACTGTTTGGCAGCTACGTCATGTTGACACTTCTGACTATTGCGTTGCGGAAAATATTTTTTTACAAAAAAAGCCCTGGGTACAGGTATGCCTAATAGACTTAATCCTACCTCAATTTATCCAAGCTCCAATAATGAGTAGCTCCATTTTTCAAGTCCTGAACTTCAACAGCCACAATGGTCTTTGGAAAAGGACGATTCAACTCGCGTTCGTCTGGCAGGATAAGCTCGGGAGGCAGCGGAGAGTACAATGTGTCAGTGAGTAGAACAAACTGGAACTGAACCTTATTAATAAGACCCCAAAAACCAACCAGAGTAAATATCGGCATAATTGATTTCCGAATAGAATGACTGACTATTTGGATTTGACAACATTGGGGAATTATGATTCAACTTTGGAGTGACCATCAATAATTGATACCAAGTGCATTTCAATACTGGTGCTATAGAAGTCTTTCAGCTGGTTAGTTAACCCCTTAACTGGGCAACTATTTGTAACTCAATGTAAAATGGACAAGCGTTACTCGGGGCGCCCAGTTAATGGGTTAATGAATAATAGAGAAACCAATGTCGGAGTTACAAAAATCACATAGACATGGAAATGAAACACGTCAATTCACCTTCTTCTTCAACTCTACACTAATAGCATTTGCTTCTTTGAGGAAAATTGCATTGCCCCAGAGATCATCCTATGAAAAGAGAATTTCAAACATGCAATTCAGACAAGCTTTTCTTCAGCAAAAGGGCTGATAAGCTTTTAATCAACAGTCACAAATCAACCAATCACATTCATCCATCAGCTACATTAAAATAAGTAATAAAGAAAAAAATCAAATACAGATCTACAAAGTGGAGCGAAACGAACTGGCAAGCAACAACATACAAGACACCAACGATAATAAACACATTGTTACAAGATATTTTATTACAGTCAAATACCAGATGAGACAAATCTACGGTAATCAAATTTTATCCAATACCGAAGATAATGAACAATGTTTTACACTGTTACAAGATATTTTATTACGGTCAGATATCAGATACGGCAAATCTGATCAAATTTTGTCCAATAATCAACTTCTACAGCTCCACTTCAAAATGCACAGAAGCAGCAGCCAATGGCACAAAAAATTTTAATGGCATAAGATGCTTTACACCAATCTAACACCTTATTGTACACTGCCACCAGATATTTTATGGCCAAATACCACATCGCACTAAGTGTAAGTGGTGACATCCCAACTTTATTCCACAAACCTTTGTATTAAAACAAAACAAACACCTATGACAACAACCACAATGAAGATGAGCTGTTGAATATGCATAGGTATTCAAATATAACACCTACTCTGAGTGAAGTAAATTGATGATATTTCCACTTATTAAAAGCCCATGCAGCAAGCTGGTATTCTCGATCAGTCCAGTTGCATTCCTCTAGAACAAAAGCAAAGTGCACAAGGTTTGGAAAAAAAATTTCAAAGAAGAACATTGTGCTCCACATTCGTTAAGATGAGACAAAAATTGACGTTAAAGAAAGCTGAAAAGTCACAGCAGAGTAATGAATCCACAGAAAACTTGTAATCAAATTACAGGCCATAGATGCCAGTAAAGAGCAGAGTGGCATATAATTTTGGTGCTGAACTAAGGGCATTGTATGCTATTACTGGTACCACAACTGCTACAGCTACTACAACTACCACAAATAGTTATTGCCACCTACTACAACTACTAGTATTACTATTACTTACCACCACTACCACACTACTACTCAGGTCAGGTACTGTGTCCAGCTATTGACACATCTCTCCAATGTTCTCTGTCCTTTGCAGCTTCCAAAGTCATTTGGTGTCTTCCATCAATTGATTCAGCCCTTATGTGCAGATCCTCTTCCAATCCTTCCACCCATCGTCTTTTTGCCCTTCCTTTAGATCTTCTTCTCTCTGGTTTGTAGTTGAAAATTCATTTTGGGTTTCTTATTTCTTCCATTCTGAGTATGTGTCCAGTCCATTTCATTCTTCTCTTTCTGTTAAGAAATTACTACTACTACAAAATGTCACTATCATGAGGACAAAATGTCTCGGACAAAATGTCATTCTAACTACCTACTAACTAACTATTTTGTCCCCGTGACATTTTGTCCGGCCACGACTACCACTATTATTACTACTACTACTACTACCACCACCACTAATAATAGTATTATTACTATTGCTATTATTGAAAACCTACTTTACTTTAAGCACTTTACTGCATAAAAATCATACATAAATTTACTAAAAGGAACAATATATCCTCATTGTGGATGTTATTGATCTTTCCAGCTTGACCTGGATCTTATTCAATTTGGATTTGGTGTGGCATCAGCTAATGCCCTAGGCATTACGATGGCGGCGCTATAGAAGTTTATTGATTGATTGATTGATTAATGGATTTATATAATCTAAACCATTTTTAATCAAGTTGGTATAGTTGGTGCCAATATGCGTAAGAGACTGGAGTGGCTGTTCAAGTATGTCGGAAAATTTATATTCACTGCCTCGGTGTGTGCAAAATTCCCATAAACACCTTGTGCCAACAACAACAACCAGTGATTTGATATGTTTACAAGTCAAGATGGCACATAGAGCATTGAATGTTCAGGACGTGTTAGCATGACATGACGGCACCGAAAGGGTCAAGTCAGTCTTTTACCAAATGTGTCGTCGTCGTCAAATTCCTCTGGAGTCATGCTCGACATCATTGACTGGCGTTCTACCTGTTCTTGCAAAGTCGCAATCTTGGTTTCGTAATCCTGAGAACAAAACAAAATAAATTTTGAAATAATGGACATAGCAAAACCAGATCTACTTCACAAATACTGCAATAGAAATCATTCACAACATATCACATCTAATGCAATTAACAGTTTTAACCCTTTACCATCCATTTATTTATAACGTAATGCAAAATGGATGCGCATATGAGTCATGGCCGGTAAAGGGGTTAACAGACTATTCAGTACAAAGTGATCTCACTGACCCTGTCATCAAAATCAAAAAATTATAAAATTTTGTAGCTTACCTGTCTCTGTCTTTCAAATAGACATTCGCTTTCAAACTTCTCGCGTGCATACTGCTCCTCTAATTCTTTCAGTCTAGAAAAGAATTCATCATAATTTTATGCCAAATTGCCACCAATCAGTCAGTGATCTAATAATAAATAAATAAATAAAAAAATAATAAAATGATGCCAATTAAATATGCAAATGGTTAGGTTGTTGTTAATATTCATCTCAATACGTGCTCAAATTCTTGTTATGAATAAACAGGTAAAATTGGTACATCATCTGCTGATGCAGTAAGTATCACATCAGTGATGCTACAGAAGTTGAATGAGCAAAATTCTAAAATGCATCACTAATTAATCAAGAGAATAACTCTAGTATTTCAAGTATTTTAAAATTAATTAACACACTGCCACTGAAAATAATGTTATTAGCAGTAAACAGTTAACAATTATTCTAACCTAACTTCCATCTCTTTTCTCAGATCAATTCCCTGTTTCTCAAGCAGCTCCAACTGTGCATATGTCCAGTCAATTGTTTCTGCACCTGTAAATGGAAGGGAATTATGTACGTAAGATTGGAATCGCACAAATATGGGCAGTGAAACAAAAAATCGTCACAAAATTTAGGCGGGGAAAATCCTCTGTGGCAAAAATTTCTCATTCCATGAGGGAGGAAAGTTCATTGTCGAATTCTGACCTCAAATTTCAAATAATTAAATGTAGGTCAAAGTTCAAGCTGCTTGGCCTGAATGAACATCTTGACAAGAAGGGAATTAAGTAAGCAAACATGAAATTCATCTGAGCACAATAACATACCTATACTAGAAGATCAGCACAACAAAGCTAAAAAATCACATCCATATGCAAAGGGAAAAACAAAAGTAATAACTGAGTAATGATTTTAATCAATATAGCCAAGCAGGGAAGACAATAAGTATGCACCAATATTCAGCAGAATGGCGCATTCATTGTAGAGAAAAGCTGACGGGGAGAAGGGTATCATGACAATTTGTCTACAGACTTTTGGTCAACCGACAGTAGGTCTACTATGATATCTGGGCTAGAGTTAGGGCTAGGGCAGGTTTAGGTTAGGGTTATTGTTAGGGTTATAGCTAGGGTTAGGATTAGAGTTAGGGGTAGGGTTATGGTTAGGGTATCATAGTAGACCTACTGTTGGTAGACCAACAGTCTGTAGACGAATGAAAGTCTGTAGACAAATTGTCGCAGAACCAGAGAGAAGCATTTGTCAAAATATCAAACTAATGTCAAAATGTCAACCAAATTATTGGTAAAACTTCTTTTTAACAGCCACTTGGAATACAAATTATTCATCCATCAATAAATTCTAAGTGAGATGAAATAGGATCACAACATATATTTACCTGGAGTATCTCCCTGAGGAGCGGCTTTCTTCTCTGCAATTTCTCGAGCTGCAAGAAGTACAAATTAACGAATGATTCCATTTCTACATTGTACAGTAAAGCAATAATTGGCAGTTATAATAGATTAACCACTGCTCAATCAATGTTCAGATAAAAGCAAGAATCGTCTCTAGTGTCACCTAACAATGATACTGTTATACTTTTTTTTCACTTAAACGTTTTCAAGGTACCAGCTTTTTTCAAAAATAACCATTGTTTTCACTGTTTAGTTATAAAAATCTCCATATGCCAAAAGGCTTTGCCTGGTCGGTCGCATCTTCAAACGTTTTGACCGCAACCTGGCTGTTGCTGGCCCGGTTGTTTGGAACAGTAAACCATTGACTTTTTTTAGGAAACAACTGAAGACATTTGATCCGGTTCAGCTTTTTAGTTGTTTGTAATAATAATAATAATAATAATAGTAAATTAGTCTAAAATAACTATGAAATTCAAGGTATATCCTTAAAATTCTGATATCACACCCACATTATGAATAGTGGATCTACAACCTTGTCCATCACGGACTACGGATTTCACCCAGATTGAGCACTCGTGAATAAGCTGGTGCACTGCGCCAAGCTTTTGGGCAGAGTTATAGAAATTTTGTCTTACTTACTTAGTGATGGCAGCTGCTACATGTTACATTATATCTTTTTAATTTTTCTAAATGCATGTCAGAGAAAATGTCAACATGTCTGTCGCATGGCGGCAAACGAACTGACAGAATCCAGATACCCTGTTCTGGATTGTTGAATCGGAATACGTGATTCTTTCCTATGATGACTCGAGAGCCTGTCTTTAGAATCGCCTCCTCTGTCACCTTCCTTCCGTTAACATAACAGAGAGCATTCTCACCAGGAATAAGCGACACAACACCTAAAATCATATTCAAATACAGTAGAATCTCACTAAAACATCACCAGTTATGACAAAAACTTGCCTGCAATGACAAATGCCTGAAATAACTGCTAATTATAAGAACAGAAACGAAAAACCATTTGGCAGTATATAGTCTAAATTAGAGATTTGTATAATGTTGTGGCTCACTTAGGTATACTCAAAAATTCCAAAATATGTCAAAATATATAGATATGGCCTTCTATTTGAAAAACTTGGAAACCACTGTAATACGTAATTATAAGTAATCTGCCAAGAGGACCCTAAAAATACACTGACCATCAACATTCTTAAAGATGCAGTGTTCTTCAGCAATGTGGACGCCATTCAGTTGTATGTCCTGGACAACATCTGTGCATGGCCGTCCAACTCGCGTCAGGCCGTCCTTGATGTAGTAGAGCAGACACTCAGACATCAGAGGGTCCTCATTCAGGTTGACAAGGTGAGGAGTCTGTAGGTTAAACGTCAAAACAATCTTAGATCTACCGAAACTCAAAGTTCAGCATAATCTTTTCAGTTTTGATACTGAATGGGCTGTCTGGTGCAGAGGCGGAGCGAGGGTATGCGGCGCCCGGGGACAAAGTGCACCGTTGGCGCCCCTAACATTGCTGACGAGCAAAAAAGGCTGTCACATCGTTTTCGGCGCCCCTCAGCTCTTATGGTGCCCCTCTTCATTTAGTGCTGACAAGCAAAAAAAGGTCGTCACACGTGTTTCTTCTTCTTTATTGTGCATTTCACTTACCCAAAGACCCAATTTTGGCACCCCCTCACCTCAGCGCCCGGGGACATATGTTCCCCCCCTACCCCCTCGCTCTGCCTCTGGTCTGGTGCTCCAAGTGTTGGCAAAATGAGCTGCTGGTAGGGATCTAATTTGTTTAATGTCATTTGATGTGTTCCAAATTTTAGGACCAGAAAATCTAACACACTTATCACATAATGACGTGCTTCTTGTGTTAATGAAGGTGTCTATTGTACTTTGGACGAAGGGTCTGAATGAGTTCCTTCCACTTTGTCCATCTCTTGCTGCCATGGTCATTTTGATGAAGTTCATTTGCATTTCTTCTGCATCCTCTTTTAAGTTTTCTATCCATGTTTTTCTTGGTCTTCCTTTTCTCCTTTTCCCTTCAACATAGTCTTCCTTCCTTCATTCTTTCAACATGACCAAACCATTTCAGTCTTCGTTTCTGTATTGATTGAAGTATCATTTCTTTTTGCTCTGTCTTTTCTCTTATCATTTCATTTCTTATTCTTTGTCTTCTGCTTACTCCTACTATTCCTCTTAACCAGTTCATTTCTACAGTCATTAATCTGCTTTCATCTTTTTTTTTACAGGAACCCAGGCAGCTTTTTTAAAGAAATTGACAGCCCTACACAAATTCCACAATGACTCCACCATGCCCTATGAAAACACAATAGCAATAAGTAATTTTTCCTATAATTACAAAGATCAACTATTTGTATTAACTCTTTTGAAGCGGCTATCGACAAAAGTCAACATCTAAGCAGAGGGTAGAATTAGGAGGCGAGGTGTTGACAATATTGCATGAATAGTGTTTAGATGTTACTATATTTGATCAGTGGTGCCAGTGGAGGTGAGTTTGCAGCTGTGACTAATCAATGATGAGGACTAATCAAACAGTAAGTAGTACAATAATTTATGTTATAAAAATGTTCTCCCTTTCCGAGGATAGTAAAAAAATAATTCCACCTCAACAGAGTTAATGCAGAACTAAATAGTCTAATCAAATGTGAACATACAGATAGCCTTTGATTCATCATAAAGCATTTGCTGCAAATGTTACTAGCACATAATGTTGTTTCAGATGTTTTATGCTTTATGTACAACTGCTACATAAAGTATTTGCAACCTTTTTTGGTGAGAATACTCCGACAAGACTGCTGTCCTCACGAAGAGCCACCCCCATTTCAGCCAGCACAGCTTCTCTGTGTCAGAATAGAGAAATATTACACAAAATATATAGGATATAATATTTTTGGAATTAAATATTCTTACATTGTGTATCGGTATATTGGGCACTGTTATTCGCTATTTATTCTTTAAAAGACAGTAAGTGATCACACTACTTTCAAATCGAAATGTGCTGCCACCAATGGGGGCTGGAAAGATGAAAATGCCTTTGACCACCAGCAGAAGGGGTCACCCTGAAACAATAGGGGGTGAGATCAAATATTTCAACACTTTTGGCAAATCATACACTTGCTGCAAAGAAAGCCTATGTGACAACAAAACAGTACCACAGAAAATGATGGTTCCATGTCATTTAACCCCGGCACTTAATCCCAAGTCTTGTAATCCTGAGTCTTTTAATCCCTGTGCACATAATCCCCAGACACTCAAGGATATAGGAGAACGTATTAAATGATGTAATACGAATGAAATAACAAATATTTGTGTTACAAAAACATAAACCTAACCCTAAGCCTAACCCTAAACCTTATCTAATGATGCAGCTCTGGTCTTAAACTCCAAGGCGGTGATTGAAGGAATTAAGCGTCAGAGGATTATTTGCTAGAGGATTAAAAGACTTTGGGAAATTAAGTGACGAGGATTAAGTGACTGGGATTAAAAGGCTGGGATTAAAAGACCTGTCACCGAAAATGATTAGCAAATTACTTTTCGTATAATTCTCTCCTACAGACATCACTGCACAATGACAAATAAAAGTACAGACCGAATGAAGTTCTTATAAATCCGCATTGTGTTAACCTTTCAATTCTGATTTGTTCTGTTTTTCTCATTTTCTCTTCCCATGTTTCGTTCAATTCCAAGATGAGCTTCTCTGTCATTTTCAGCTGTTCCATGGCTTCTTCGTTGGCCTCAAAGCTAATAGATTCCTTACGACTTAAGCCCGGACTTTTTGCATCGGTTGGAGTAACACAGGAGCCTGTAAAGTCCATGACAGGATTAAATGATCGACAAACGTGAAAACTACATTGCAAACACACACATATTCCCATATATGTATGAATTTTGTACAAAAATATCTGAATTCAAATTAAATTAAAACACAATTTTAAACGATTTACACTGAATTCAAATATAAATGACTGCCACAACGAACATAATGTTTGAGTAAACTTTAACAATCATCTCACATTAGTATTATATAACATTAGGCTGCCATATTGTTGGTAAATCTGCCATTTTTATACCTTCAGTACTGATTTCAATTCCTTCCATTCGAAGAAGCATCCGAAGTCGTTCAACCTCAGACTTCAGTTCCCTGATCAATCTCGCATTCGGGTCCTCATTGACAACAGCCTTGCACATAATCTGCTTAGCACGGTCAGCATATCTATAACAGCACATATGTATGCCCATACCAGTGCAAATACATAATATATACAAAAATAGTGACTTAAGTCTGTGGAAATATTTCATGATCTAGCAAGAACATCACAGCAGTGGCCCAAGCAAGTACACTAAAATTCTTACCCTTAAAATCTTAAATCACACCAAATCAAGATCATTTTAATATATACACGGTGAGTCAGAATAAAATGTTACCATACATAATATTATTTATATAATTAGGTTTACAACGTTTTATTCTGACTCAAGGTGTAGTTATTGATAATATCTGAAATTTCATATTTAATTATATATGAAATTTCAGAGCTGCAATAAAGCAGCACCTGAATTATAAAGAATTTTGTTTACTATGTATAAAACCTATATATACATAATGGACACACTCACACACGCATGCTCACACACACATCCACATATATATGTAACAGAAGATTAGATTAGTCCATCGCATGATGTCTATGGCTGACCTGAGTGTGCTTAATGTTTCATCATAATTTATGTCTGCAGGAGAAATAGCAGCAATCATTGCGGTCTTTGAGTTTCCACCTACAAAAAGATGTCCATTCATCATTTATCGATTGCCTCTGTAAGAATGAAGTCAAAAGCACTGATTCTGAACTTCTAACTCAGCAAAGTGATATATCAACTTATTTTAGTCTGCAAATACCGTAACAGCAATGCAGTCCGCATGACACAGGGTCGTCAGTGGTCCGACAGTAAGATTGAGTCATGGGCCAGGCAGTTCAGCGTTAGTTACACTAATAAAATTCACATCAGAATCACAGAAAAGGAAAGAACGGAACTAGATGACGGCAACGCTGTAGAATAAATCCAGCATCTACTACTGACCCAGGTTTTCACGCAACAACCATGTCAAAACCGAATCACGATAAGGAATGAAGTCAGCTTTTCGTTTCCTTTTGCTTGCCTAAAAAGAAAATGCAATCGAAACCACTGAATACAAGACAGCACCGGCTGAAGCAGTAGGTGAGAGAGAGAGAGAGAGAGACAGAGATAGAAAGACAGACAGAGAAAGCAAGAAGGAGGTAGGGAGGACGGAGGAAGAAAGAGGGAGGGAGAAAAATGAGAGCACCAATGAATCAACCATATCCTTTTGACAATTAACTATTGTCATTGGTTCTATGTGATCAAGCTTTGAAACTGCAAGAAGAGTCAATTGGCAATCTCAACAAATCTTAATAAGAAAATACCAACAGGTTCGGACGATTGACGACTGTCTAGAAAAAAATGAAGATGAGCTAAATGTTCTAAATTTCAACAAACTTCATTTTCAGACACTCACTTTTAGCGACACATCAGACTAAATGAAAACATTCTCCATGCTGCCTCTGCTTTATTCACGAGGTGTTTTTAAAGGCAGTGGTAGAAGCATCTTAAAGCACTGTCCCATATATTCAATTGTAGGATAAGTTGACAGAAATTATATTAAAAAATTAGGTTTGTGCTCATTGACAAAAATGTATAAAAATTAAAAGCTATAAAACAACAAAATATTCAGAAACCTATATAAATTCAATGACTATCCACACCTGTCTGGCACATTTGCAGCAAACTATAATGCAAGAAACTTGTTTATTTACCGGTAAATGTCTCGGGTTTTTTGAATATCAACTCACCTATTCTATCCCTCTATCTATTCTATTCTACTGCACTTTCTCTCTCCATGACAGCCAACAACATTTAAAGCCAAGGACAAATAACTGAGAGCGTTAACTAGGAACCTGAGTACCTGTTGGAGTCCTATTACCTGGGCAGTAACATTGGGTACAGGTACCCAAGGAAACATGACCCTTACGTCAAACTCCCACTCCGTTTAATGCAACTAAGGATAGACAATCATTAGTTGCAGTGACCGGAGGGGAAGTGCGGCTATTTAGTTGGGTGTAGACTCTGTAGAGATAAGGGGCCACAATGGAGTTCATGCTAATTTGGGTACCCATACAAAATCTGGATGGGTACCCAGGCAGATTTTTAAGAAAAAATGGCAGCCCTACAAATAACGCTTCTTGTCACATTCAAAAGTCTTAACTAAGAAATGACACAAAAGAATATTTCTTTAATAACGTAGTTAAACAGCAATTCAAAAACTCATAACAAGACAATTCTTATTGCTAGCACGTCACACTAAATGTCTAACACAAGACAATTTACCAAATCATAAAACTAGCACAAAGTATTTCTGACATATGCACTTGGACAATAATTATACAATTCACGTCGCCAACACAAAATTCACGTTCACATTTGGTGAAGACAGCAACACAAAGAAACATACCTTGGTCCCTTCAGCACTCTTAATTTTGTAAAAATATTCAAATTGTAAAGCTCATAAATCATCACAGATATGAAGCACGTGGTAAACTCATTTCATGTGGCAAATTATTGCCAAAATATAATAAAACCACAACCAGGGCAAGATGACTCAACCGTTAACTTAATAAAGTAATTACAGCACAGATAGTAAACTTGCAACATGTCGTGGCTGTTCATTGACCTGTAACGTAATGTAGCATTTGTATAGTGTCTCTCATATTTCTACTCAGAGGTGCTCCTGGCCTGTGCTTAACCTATAAATTCTATTTATTCACAATATTGGCTAACAGCTTGAATGAAACAAAAGGTAAATGTCCTGAAGTCAAAATCTAATAATCAAAATGTGCACATAAATTTCAAGATGATAAATTATTCCAATCATGATAACCTATTCTGCATAAATTACTCACACATACCATTTCTGCCAATGCTGATATGACCTTCCCCAGGGTTGTCAGCGATTTGTTTATGTTTGCACCTTCCTTTAGCCTGGTTCCCTTCGCACCAGTTGAATCTGCTCTCTCGCTTCCTGCCAAGTCCACCAGACTGATCTTACTCACCTACCAGACACAATGACAGCACAAACAAGTCCAATCAGTGACAATTTATAATTTCATGGTCCTGAAATTTAAATAATACAGTCATACAAGAACATTATGCACTATTATGACAATGTAACATGGCAGATACAAGTGCTGAAAAAACGTATGTCTAGTCCAGTTTTCACACAAGCTAATGCCTCCTAAACCACTTGACAATTAAATTGCATTACTATGAAAAATTACCAGAAGTTATGAGTGGAAATATCACAAAATACATATACAGATTTGTTATACCCATAATGAATTAGGAAAATCTAATAACATACTTTCTCTCCAACCAAGTTTGTCTCCTCGTCATATCGTCTTTGCGAAAAGACAATCGTGAACACAGCATGAGACCGGCTGCTTGTCTCGTTCATATTCGTGGCCGCAACGGTTCTAAAATCAAAACGATTCTATCTTTAAAATTCAATCAATTTCTCAAACGACACACAGCAATAACCGTCACTCAACAACACACATCTAATGAAATGTAATGTAACATTTGTATAGCACGTAATGTAATGCAATGAAACATTTGTAAATAGCACCTCTAATATATCTACTCAGAGGCACTTCCAGCTTTGAAGTCGCAAGATACAATAATAATGTACAGCAAACTGCATGATTCTAAGTCAATCACATGATGGTGGCATGCCTAAAAGATGACGGTGTTACTGAAAACAATTAAATCACAAGTCATCTTAAAGTATACATAGGAGTGAAAAGTAGTATTAGTAGGATTTTTGCCATGGAGCCAGAGGGTAGTAGATTAGAATCCAACACCCAGCCACTGCATAGTGACCACGGGCAAGTTGCTCACCCCTAACGTGCTCAGTACTTAACGATTATTCGCTATGTACATGAATTAACATGCATTAACCATGTAATAATAATAATAATAATAATAATAATAATAATAATAATAATAATAATAATAATAATAATAATAATAATTCTCTTTTGACCTCACCATTTTGGCCCCACCCAAGTTCCCCACCCTAGGCAACTGAGCCTACTGCCAAGGTGGATCATTCATATGGAACTCTATTCCACCTGAAACAAGACCGATTAACTGCAAACCACCTTCAAGCATATAGACTGAATCGCCATCCTTTCAGAGATTCATATCCTCACACACTCGTCCTTGTCCTTGGTTTTGCTATGTCTACAGTGCTATATAAATCGGCCAATATACATACATACATACATATATACATACATACATACATACATACACACATACATACTACATACATACATGCATACAATAATAATATCATTAAATACAACGCATGCACATGGGAGCCAAGCTCCAATATTAGATAACACACCATGCTGCCCTTAAGGGTATATAATAAAATACTTGCTCAATTCGATAGAAAACATACATGAGTTGAGATGGTCAGCAATGAGGAACTACACAGGATAATCCAGTATGAAACAAACCTGCTGGAAAAGGTGGGACAGGCATACTTCACCTCCTTAACTTAGACATCAAATGAAAGACAATAGAATTTATAATGCTGCAAATAGTGGATGACTCTAACAAGATGAAAAGACCACAAACAGAACAGTGTGATGATGCAATAACTAGTGCAAAGGCTGTTTACAAGAGTTAGTTCACAGAACTATGAACAGACAAGAGTGGGAACAAACTGTAAAAATGGCATCAGAAATCATTGAAATCAATGACCATTGAGCCCAAGGTGATGGTGGTGACAATGATGATGATAAGTGTATATAAGTTACACGCATGAGCATGCTTTACATGCAGTAATCATACATCAGTGATATATAAACACTTGAAGAACTACTTAATAAACTGACCTTGCCTTGTTGCCTTCATCAATGAGATTGTTTATATCGGCAAAAGACGTAACAACCAGTTTAGAAAGATCCTCAACATACGGACCAAGTATAGGGTGTTCCCTAACACGAAGATTGCCTTTATTTTTCGGATTCAACAGATCTCGAACGTGCTCACAATAGATCTCCATGTAACTGACCTAAGAAGCATCACATAGCACATCAAATTACAGTTACGTGCTGTCAGGGTTATTTCTAGGATTATCAATTTGGAGGGTGTCGGTCTCAAATTGGGAAGGGGTGTTAGGGAGGAGCAAAAATATCCCTGCATGCTGTGCTAAGACACACTGCTGTTGCACTAAGAAACAGACGAAAGCAGCAATAATGAACTCTAGAATCAAATTTATTACATAATTCAACCAATGTATATGCAATCTATCCATTGCAATTCTTATGCCAATTCAGTCCTAAACTGAAAAAATGGACATTCATCACTATTGATAACTATAGACCCAGTGCTTGTCAGTGTCCGATGTCATCTAGCAGTTTGTTCTAAATTGTGTCTGTTCAGAGGGTTTCTAAGGGTTAGATCTTGTAGGCTGCTTTAACCCCTTAACTGGGCAACTATTTGTAACTCAATGTAAAATGGACGAGCGTTACTCGGGGCACCCAGTTAAGGGGTTAAACCAATCACTTATATATGTCATCACACTCTGTATGGTCTTCCTTTTTTGCAAGTCTACCCATTATCCCTCCTAATACCAGAACCCTACCGTCCTTTGATATATCATAAATCTGCATTTCTGCAAGAGAAATAAACTCACACACTAAAATAAATTTGGCAATTACTATAATAAATTACAGCTACTACTAATAGTAAACAACTTACAAACCTCAACATTGTAGACAACATCACCACCATCGTTATCCTTGATGCGATTGAAAAGATCTTCACACAGCTAAGCAAAATATATCCTAATAGTTTAAACTATGCTCAACTAAACTCATTAAAATCTCTATTATCAACTTATCTCTATTTTCCAGCTATTTTTATCAATTTTCTGCCCTATATTTATCTGCAGCATCATTGTAATAGACTTACTACCTTTATTATTATTATTAATATTATTATTATTATTATTATTAAAATTATTATTAAGAGCATTTCGAGAGCGCAAATATACGCAAATATAATATAGCACTCAATCTTAAAGGGAATGCTCTAGCATGGCAGAAGAGACAAATTCTCAGAGAAAGAAAGCAGTAGTTCACATCTTATTTCTGGTGTAAAAGTAGGTCCCGTATTCTAGTCCGAGCGTTGGGTTCCGGCACTTATATCCGTTCTGGGCAATCAGCGGCATATGTGGTATAAGTCATAAACCTTGGGTAGACCCATGTTTTACCTCACAACTTAACACTGCTCCTCATTTACCACCGCCCTCTAGTGAGTAAGGCTAAGTTGACCTTAGGGCTGCTGCGGGTATCGAACCAGCGACCTTCTGCTCTATAGTCCAGTGTTTCTGGTGTAAAAAAAGAAAAAAGTCTTACCAGTGTTTATGGATAATCTGAAAATGGACCATTAACTGTTGGTGAAATTTAAAGCAAAAATAACAAAGCCATTCACCTGTGGAATTATGCCCTGCTGTCCGGGCTCACTGCGCCCCATCATGGTGTAGCTCTTGCCAGCCCCCGTTTGACCATAAGCAAATATACAGACATTGTAACCCTCCATTGCATGTTCAAGCATTTCGATTCCAATGTCTTCGTAGACCTGCTTCTGGCTGGCAAAGTTTGAATCATCAGGCTAAAGATAAGATAAAAACAAGGATTCTTTAACTTACGGAAAAAATTCAAATTCATACATCATTCAACAAAATTTCTCTCATTATCTCACTTTAATATGTCAATATGCACTATGCGATTTAATAATTCACTTCATTAATAATAATAATAATAATAATAATAATAATAATAATAATAATAATAATAATAGCAATAGTAATAATAATATTATTAAAAGTAGCCATAAAAGGCTATATTTTCATGAACTTAACTGTTATTGGGTTATGCTGTATACCAGTATCAGAAACGTAAGAATGGAATAGTGGTATTCTGTACAGCCAAGAGGATTTTAATCTGAATCCAGTTACATCCAAGTGACCTGGGACATGTTGCTTACCCCAAATTTGGGTGCATGAGAAGGCAATTCACTCACCTCCTCCCCAGAATGAACCCTATTTTAAAGCAAATACTCATCATCATCACAATCATCATTGTCATCATCATTAGCCTGTCATCATAGTCCTCCTCCTCCTTCTCATTACCACTACTACCACCACCTTCATCGTCATTGTTGTGTCACCATCATCATAATATATAACGAATATAAATACTGCAGTTCACATAAAATATTGCCTGAGCAGCATGGAAACTCAACCTACCAAATTTGTAAAGACTTAAATATATGTAAAATTACGATGGGCAATAATAAAAGAATCAAATTCCAACGGAAAGTAATAATCAGTACTCACTGATAATGACCAGTACGAATAATCATAGTTGTACGAATGTGTTCTTCCAAAATCATGTCCCGGTCTTGGATCTGTTATGACTGCAAATGAAATATCTCAGTAAATCAAAACAAGCTTCAAATATACACACACAAACATACACACACACACACATACATGAATACACAAGCACGCATGCATACACACACACAAACATACATGGACATACACATACATACACATCCTCCCCCCACACACACACATTACAAGAACTTTTACAAACTGTCATAATTTTTTTATTCCTATTATCATCATTATTTAATATATTACTACAATAATATCAGAAATAATGATTACTATTATGAAACAGTAGTCCAAACCTGTTGTAGTCTTGCCAGTCATTTCAATGATAGTAGTACATTCTCTAGAGAGTTCACGATTGTTGAATGGACGCACACGCACAGCCACTTTAACTGACGACATTTTTACTGCAAAGACACACCTAACTATTTCTTATTTAATTCAAAAACAGGAGACAAACAATTTATTTAACTTTTGTGCCATTAAGAAGCAAATATCAACATTTAGAGGACAGAGGGTAACGAATGAGATTACACAGCAAGACCGTAATGTAAATAGCGAAAACTGAATATTTTCTTTCTCACACAGGGCAGACCCTACTGAACCACTCTAAACCTTGTTATCATTATTATTATTATTATTATTATTATTATTATTATTATTATTATTATTATTATTATTATTATTATTATTGTTATTATTATTATTATTAATTATTATTATTTCAAAAGCACATTATATCCCTTTTCAGTCATGCTAAATAGATTTTGATAATACTAGAATTAATAACTTATTTTCCTTATTAAGTTTTATACAACATAAATTCTCCTATGCATGTTTATTGTCATATTTCTTTGATTCTCTAATTCAGGGGTTCCCAAACTTTTCGTGCCACGGAACCCTTTGAATTCTTGAACATTGTCGGTGGAACCCCACTCGTAATATGGATTGGAAAATATAGTTATTTTAGATGAAAAATATTTTGATGCAAACGTAATAACATAGTCACTAGCCAATTTTTGAAACACATACAGTTTACAGTTTTGGTGTAATTTATAATAAATACCAACTATATTTATATCACCAGTTAGGTTTATTTACAGAATCAATGATCACTGCAATTTCTATTGCCACACTATCTTTATAAAATTATATTTCATCATTATTGGTTGAAGACAGATTGAATCAATAATAATTTTTTAGTTTTTGTATCCTCATCGCGGAACTCTTCTATCCGTGTCATGGAACTCTGGGGTTCCACAAAATACACTTTGGGAAACTCTGCTCTAATTTAAAATGAACAATACAATATTATCATTTCTTCTATAAACGAATCGAGAGTTCTCTGTATATTTTTACTCTGTCTTTTGTATAAAATTATGAATATCTATCAAGCATGTAAAAAATTATCTAAGTGTCACACATTATTAAATGATGTATGTACCAAGTAACTAAATGCGTTTCTGAGTTTAAATAAACAAAGTAAAGTCAAAAAGTCAGAAGTCACCAATACTAGCCTACAAAACACAGACTAATAATGCAAATATCTGCCATTTTGTATTTCTCCACCACAATTTCTCATTCATACTAACCTATAGAACCATCAAACAACTATCCTACTATAGCCATTAAAGCACACACAGTTCATGAAGTCTATTAATCCGTTATGTCCAATTAATATCTCTTACAAATTATTAATCAATGCTGTTCAATGGTTGCTGTTAATGCAAGCAATAACTGAAAGCTCTGATTATGCAAAAAAATTACCAGAAATCTCTTTATATTTATGATGCAACAACAATCATAAATCATTTATGCAAGCAAAAATGTGAAAGCACCGAAAATAATTGCAAAAATCTTCAATCATTCCGAGCAAAAAAGTTTCTTGGTAATCTTCATCTAAAGTCTAAACCACAAAAATCTATTGCAATTTTTTTTATTGATATCTTAACCCTTAAGCCACCGGAACCACACATACTCGGTTACAATTGCATATAGTTACAAAGCATGTGGAAGTCTGAGGGTTGGTATTGTGTTACTTATTCATTTGCTATTGATCTGTACCATTACTATCACAACATCACAAATATCATCATAATTTTACCAATCTTTTAATATTGATCACACAAATGCTAAAAATATTTTTGCTGCCATCTTCTTCTTAATGATATTTCTCTTACTAATGTACTAGATGGTCAGACAAAACCTGAGATATTTTGGACACATAATGAGAACCAATGGCACCATAGAAAAGGATGGCATGCTAGGAAAATGCAAGGAAGTAGAGGAAGAAGAAGACCATCAAAGCACATACAGTTCATGAAGTCTATTAATCCATTATGTCCAATTAATATCTCTTACAAATTATTAATCAATACTGTTCAATGGTTGCTGTTAATGCAAGCAATAACTGAAAGCTTTAATTATGCAAAGCACGAGATGGACAGATGGAATCTAGGAAACAAGTTTCAAACAACACACATGACATTAGAAGAACTAAATAAAATGACAGAGTAGAGAAGAATGGAGGAAACTCATACATGATATAGCCAGGAATCAATGGCGACTTGATGGAGCAAGATGATGAATGTACTAGATACGAAAATGTACTGTAATCAGGACCGCCAAGAGGAATTCCAGGCCCCTAGGTAGAACAGTCACCAGAGTCCCCTAAAGTGATGACAACCTTTTTTGCTTGTCAGTCTTTTCAGGAGGCAGTTAAAACAACATAAAGCTTTTCTTGTGTCTTGTTGATGGGTACCCCAAACGCTCCTGGGTCTTCAACCTTAACTGCGGACCCACCCGGGCCCCCTACAGATCACCGGATCCCTGGGCATTTACCCTCACTGCCCCTTCTTGGCGGGCGGGCCTGACTGTAAAGAAATGTAAATACTGAATAAAACTGCTAATATTGTTTCAGTAACAGATAATCATCATGCTAGGCATCATAAATTCTTTATTAGATAATGTAGCTAATTCATCTAAATAAAGGCCAGGCAACCCTACTGGAAAGGAGCAATTGCTATTTTGCTAAACAATCAATCTATTAATAACTCTCATTTGGAGTCACACAATAAATAGGCCACGGCTAAAACAACACTGACATTTGTATGACAACTGAATGGCTGCATTCAAAACAACATTACACGACAATAATTTATCCAATCTCGGAAGACAACTATTCCCTGCACTACAGCATGCTAAACCCATAATTCTCTAAGTGTGGACAGATATTGCAATTAACAAAATCATTACAGCAAAAATTGCACAGAAATGCAAATTAATTAAATTATCAGGGCACACCATATGGCGTTGCTTATCCGGGTTGAAACGAGTCCGAAGATAAAGTCATCACAATAACTGAGCATTCAGAGACGGCTTTGAAACAGTTCAAACGAACTGCTGGCAAATTTCAAGCAGTAATTTGCAATTAAAAACGAAATAAAGCCTTTTAAATGCTTGCCTGATATGGTTGACGGCTGGTCTCCCTCAAAGACGACTGATCAATAAAGACGCAGATTTGGAAGGTACCTCGGCCCTTTAAGCATCGGCTGGCGCTCGTCAACAATCATTGATTTCTGCGTGGGCTGTGGAAGACACCGTATTGGTCCATACATTAGTTGAACAGCGTCAGAGGCATAATGCAAGAGCGCAGTTGCATTAGAAACGAACGTAAGAGATAAGGGGCCGTCCATTAATCGTGTCAACAATTTTCTGGCAATTTTAGCCCCCTCCTTCCTTGTCAACAACTGTCAAACTTTCAGTGACCCCTAACAAAATTATGTCAGCATTTTTTAGCCCCCTCCTCGTACAAGCTAAAAATATTTTGCTACTTCAAATTTTAAAAATCTTACTTGTTGGTTAATTCAATAAGCAGGAAGAACTACAATCTATAAAAGTCTACAATCTACAGTAAATAAAAACAAAATATGATGATGCAAGACTGTGAATACCCAGGTAAGATCTCAACCGGTTAAGAATTAAAGTGGTGGTCTGTTGAAGAGTGAGTGAGTGTGTACTATGGAGGACCAATGCGCCAACTAATTTTCTTTTTTTGATTTATTAAATTTATTGTAAAAAATAAAATTGTTGATGTCAATTTATCTTGACTCCCTCCCCAAGTCAACAATTGTCAAACTTCTTCAACACCCCTATTTTGTTGACATAATTAATGGAAGGCCCCTAAGGGTTGCTGTGTGCTGGCCATAATTGTAAAAAATGCTGACCAAAAAATGACTACAAGTGACGCAAATTCCAAAAATGTTTTATCATGACCAACTAATACAGTTTCATCCAACGTGAACTATGTAAAGAGCTTCTATAGTGCCATTTTAGTAATGCACTGGGCATTGGTTGCTAATCACTTCCAAGTATTAATTGTCATCTCCACTGTCAGATTCAATGTTAGTCCAATTTTTCCAAATGTAACAGATGACTTTCATAGGACCACTTAAAGTATGTTAATCAGAAAACATGCAGTCCAACATTTCAATTGGGATCTATTCAGAAATGAATTAAAGAAATATTTGGATTATTCAAATACAATTTTGGAACATTATAAGAAACAAAGCAGGCAATGAAATACCGGTAAGTGGCTCTTGATCAGAGAATAACAATTAGGTCCTCTTATAGCATCAGTCTTAATAGACTAAGAACTAATTCATGATGGTACTCAGTAGTCTCTTATCAGTACCAACATAACTAATGGATGCAGTACATGTGAGTGAGCAAATTAAGTCTAAATGGAAGAATGCATAAACCACAGAATATGAAGGTTATCTGCATTTATTGCTAATAACAGTAAAATGTGCAATTAACAAAATTTTGAACATGCTCATGCATAAGGTCATTTTCAGACAATTCCTATATATGGACAGTGACATTACTGGCTATCATCAAATACTTAAGGGCAACAATGATCATCATATTCAGAGCTAAATGTCAATTGACTTCAGTGAATGTCAGTTCCAGGGGCACAGCTGGCTAAAGTTAGGAGAACACTGAGCAAGTCACAAAATATTGGCAAGTAAAAGTCTTATGGACAAAGGCCTTACTGAGCAAAAACAATAAATACTCAGAACTTGTATTTAAAAGCTTGCACTCGTATTAGAGCAAATAAAATTTTAAGCGAATTTTTCTACAATACAATCCGTAATTCACAGTCAATCATTGGTGTAGTCATGGGGTACCATGCCCCCCTCCCATTCAGACTGAGGATGGTCATGGGATTTGCACAAAATGTTGAGAAATTTGGGGGAAAACGCTGTATGACCAAAGAGAATATGTGAATGTGCGAAGAACTGCTTGACAATGGCCTTTTTTGCTCATCGGAGGGTATATGGCAGAAGTGGTTGCACGCTGGGCAGGCACGCCGATGGAACGGGTTCAACCCCGTAGGAGCCCCTAATGTCGAAAGCCATACTCTCTAGAGGGCGGTTATAACATCAAATTGAGGAGCAGCATTCACTGCAAAGTAAAGTGCAGACCTAGACGTTTGGATGGCAACCTACTCTTGGTTAATAGTATGTGCCACCCACATCACGGTACGCCTAAGTGACCAGAGATCAGCACCGGCCTCAATGCTTGAATACGGGCACGGGAAAACTTTACTGAACCTAGTAAAAGCTTGTTCTTTATGAGGCTCAAGACTCTAGAACTCTTCCGCTGTTTGTCAGATCTTCCGACAAACTAAGTACTTAAAAATCTATACTTTACTCATACCCTTTCAAACTAGATTTTCTCCATTGTCTGTCTAACTGTTTTCCACTCTGGAATTGACCCGATCCTTTGCAACTGGATCAGGAACACCATTGATTGATATCATTGAGCATTTGAAACAGTCATGTAAAAAGTGCATAATAATGATTTTAATGCATGAGAATTGAGAACTGATGCAGAAAGTTGTCACAACAGTGTTTCAGTGGCATCATGGTAGCTTCCAATAGTGTGGCTTGAATCTGCAATCTTCTGCTCACAGAGAAGACACCAGGCTAACCAGTTAATCATCAACCATGACAAAATCAAAAACTTCCACAGTGTTAAGGTAGATCTGGGGTTTTTAAAAACAGAGCACAATAATCAACCGAAAAAAGTGATAAGCCCAAGCCAATTCTGAGGTAAACAGAGGTATCTACCAATGGTCGGATTGGGAAACAGAACTGGGAAGTTTGGGTGCGCCGGAAAGTTTCTTAAATCTGTAAAAATGAAGACCCACAAACTGTAGGGGTTCTCACAAAATAACAGGAGGAAAGGGGTAGATAGTAGATACCCCGGCATAATGATAATTGCGCCCCATAAGTTCGCTAATTTCTTGATTGATCTCGGTGCGTCAACTCAGGGATTCACGTGACAATAGTCAATGTGCAAACACAAATTATTAAATTCAAAATGATTTCATACGCACCGATTAAAAAGTCAAGATTTCATTTGATTTTACACACATTTCAGTCAATTCTTCGCTACAGCAGAATAACAGACAGAAACGACGATCGACGAATCTATTATTACCTGCTTTGTTTTCACTATTTTTCACTCGTCTATTATCCTCTGAATCGTTTTATTCGTTAATTTTTCGCATAATTTTCATATAAATAGTTTTATTTTGCGCAGACAAACGCTAGGTTTGTTTATGAAATTAATATTAAGGTCACGTGACACCTGATGCAAAAAGCACATGATGTGCGATTAGCGTGGGAGGAGAGCTGTCCAGGAAAACAGTGTTCGAGCTTACATAAAGAGTGGGGTTCGATTGAATAACATGCCGGCATTTTGACCACTTGTGTGGCGGCCCTGGCGGGGTCGTCATCGAGAAACTTAAGGTTCAAAGTTCAAAAAGAAATTGGAACAGAGGGCCAGTGACAGTGGTTTTCAACACATGGGAGAAGTCCTTAAAAAACCCACTCAAAATCCAGGGACTACTATAAATATTGTGAGGGCCAAACTACGGAGAATCGAACATCACAATATAACAATTACATTGAATATTCTAATGAGGTTCTCAAGGACTGGACGTGCTTGGCTGTTGGTTAGTATTCTTGTCTGTAGAAACAATAAGATGTATCACAATATCTCTTTAAAAGACAATGAAAGAGTAATTTAATACAGTTTTAGCCTTTGCAGAAGTTCTACTAACACTTCATGAAGCAAGCTACAAGGAAAATGAATTGCAGCGTTGAAGGGCCTGTCTAAAAATTGGCAATAAGCAGAAATTGGATTCATATATGAAGCCAGTAGGCCACATTTGTGGCATATCCCACATATCATACCCCATACATGTCTGCTCAAACCCACCTCAGAACAATATCAAGCAAAGACCTACACGTCCTATAGGTAATTTGTTTGTCAGTACCATACTAAGGAGTAATCCTCATGGTCTGGATTTTACCCATCAAAAATTCCACCACCACTAAAATTTAGAATCCTATGAATTGAAACTGTGCAAAGGTCATCAGGTCTGGTCAATCAAAGATCATGCCTTTCTATAATTATTATATCTTACAATTGCAACTAATGCAATGAAAATACTTGGTGAATTGTAGAATAATGGATCAGTGCATTCTCCATGCAAATACTGTATAGACATACGGCATCTTAAAGTCTAAAAAAATGCCGAAACTGCTAAGGATTTATAATGCCAAAGAATACCGGTACTGAAAATAAAACCTGTTCAACTTAAACGTCATAAAACTAAATAAGTATCTCAAAGATGAACGATCCTAGTTTTCTTACATTTATTTCAGGATCAAATTCATTGTGCAGTTAGTTCACTCCTTTGATTTAGTTGTTGCACTGTTCTTTATGCATTAATTGCAGCACTCTCTGAACATTTAGAAAACTAGTGATGCAAAGAGAACAAACTTTAACAGAAATTTAAATCGGTGCAACTGCAAACTAGACTCATTTCTAAAACCACAGTTTTCCATCTACATGTATATGCGATTATACGAAAAACTTTACAGTATTCAACATAAATAGGCTCATGTTTAATCTTTTTAAATTCAAGGCATCATGTTAACAGTAGCAATCAGCCTAAATACATTCCAAATAGTGCCAGACAAAGAATAAGAAGACAATGAAAAAGATCACAGCCTGTGAGTTATGGTGTTACAGAAGGATCTTGAGAATCAGCTGAATGGACAAGGTTACAAACGACAGAGTCCTAGAAATAAGAAAAACAACAGTAACGTGGAAATGGGAAATAATACGAAGAAAGATGTTCTATGCCGGCCACAACATGAGAGGTTCAGCCGGAGACCTACCACTGATAATAGTAGAAGGTAGAATAAAGGTAGAAGGAACAAAAGAAATGGGCGACCGAGAAGAAGCTGGATGGTTTGACTGGACAAAAACAAAGAACTATGGAGCCTTAAAAAGAGCAGCAGAAGATAGAGAGAACTGGGAGAAAATATCTGTCAAGTTGTCAACCCTCTGATAGAGGTTGACACATAAAGAAGAAATCTAAGAAGACATCTTTAAAAACATCAGCAGAATGGTGCAATAATTACAATATTTCTAACTGCATAGTTACTTAAACATTACATTAACAAATATCATGTATAATGAAGATTAACGCAGAGATCCACACAATTTCATCCTGCGCTTTGCATAAATATGAGACTTTTTTAAAGTCAAAGTGAAAAATCTCTGAAGAACACGAGCAATTGTGTGCTATAGCAATGCACCAATCAGCAACTGAGGCATAATGTGCACATTCTCAAAAACACAAGGCAATGAAAAATGCAAAGATTAATTATCCAACAGTATCATAATTCATTTTCAATGAAACACTGAGCTAAATGCCTAGTCTAAAGCACCAAAAGAAAATCTCACAAAGTTTCTATTTTTTGTCAAATGTTTCAGAAATGCTGCTGCTAATAAAAACATAATGGCAGAAAACCATTTATTCTGAAAAAAACTTCTATTTAGTAAATAATATAATAAACCAAAATGAAACAATAACTGAATGTCTGAGAAGTTTTCGTTTTAGAAGAGGCATCAAGTGATGAACACAGTAAAAACGTTCACATTTCCCAAAAGACACGGACACAGGGCTGACTTTTAGAAAATATTCGAATGGTTTCCAAATATCAATTACAAACACCTTTCAGTCGAATAACAAATGTGTCACCATTTTCTGACTTCAATATTGTCTGACTCGTATAGCATCCCGTTGCTCTCGGAAGGAAGTCAAACGGAACACAAAGAAAATGGCGTCTTCTAACAAATGCAAAAAACAAACACACTATTCTAACAAAAGAAAAACATACAAATTTTCAATCTGTCTTATATTAAAGACAACTCTATTGAACAAATGGCAGAAAATGTACATAATATTGGCATCATTCATGAAAATAAACTAAGGAGTAGACATAATGCAATGGAATAACTGTATAGCGCATCTGCTGAAGAATCACTCAAAGTGGTTCTCACATAGGGCAGTCCCTACTGAACCACTTTAAACCTTGTTATATTATATTATATTATATTAACTCCTGTCACTATTACTGAATATTGACAAGCAGATGAGTTTAAGTCATTTCAAAAAGAGCGTCATGAAGGTGATATTTCAACTACTGCCAGGATGTCACTGCATTACTTAAAACAATCATTTCTACAGTAATCTCAATATGCATACCATCTCAACTCCATTAATTCTGTATGAAGTATTACGGTACACAAGAGACCAAAACACAACAAGCTGATCAAATTTTTACAAGCCAAGCATGCAAACTCATCCACCAGAAGCCATTTCTGCCAAGTACGGTCACAGAACAGTGGCAATAATCCCTTTCAAAGTATACGTACTCCAATCTGATCTCCGGGCATCTTGAGTAGAATGGCTGGTCCGGATCCGAAATCTTAATCTGAAGAGAATATAACACTACACAATGTGTGCAGCCTTTTAAACCAGACATAATATATAACCAAAGTGGTATTTGTGGGGGCGGGGGGAGAAGGGAAAGTGGAAATTCCTGGCAACTACTTACCAACTTCCCCCCTCCCCCCATTGATCTACTCTGTAAATGATTGCCAGTGAAGTCAAACACAACACTGCACTTCCAGAATCCAGATTGTGACAAGCCAAAGCCAGGATTGTTGCCAAAATTGTTGGTTACAAGTCAGTGCAACCAAACATCCTCAAAAACGAGGAAGCCTTTACGGAGCGTCTTTGACCTAATCGATATCAATGTCCAGTAGAAAGAAACCTGGACAAGCAAAGGTTCTGCTGGATGGAGATTAATGCCACTGCGGAAAAATTCAACCAATGTTGCACTAATGAGGTTGGAAGATGGCATCAGATAATTATATCTACGAGTGGCTGACAAAACTGCTACAAAATGGCTGACAACACGTGTCATTTGATTCATGGGAGGCAAATTTGCCAAAATGTCCACATAGGTGACTTAGCACATAAAACTTCTTACAAGACAAATACTGGTAGTTGCATTCAATAATAATTAATGAAAAATAAGTTATGAGATCTTGTTTAAAGCACTCTTGACTTTGGCCCTTTTTCCATGGCCCTTTTTCCATGTTTCTGTGCTAGATAAACTGACTTATTAACCAACTAATTACTAAAAATTTAAACCAATGCATAATTTATGCCATGCATGCACTTAAAGGCTAACCAATGAATCTGCAATTCTCAGATTTTAAAAATCTTTTACATCTGTCTCTAGCAAACAATTGATGACCAACCGAGCAGGACTTGTCACCATGGTTCTTGACTTTTAACTTTAAGGTAGCTTTCCTGTTTAGAGGAGTTGTGGAAAAATTCAGTTCCATAGCATTCACTGATAAAGTGCTGTCTCTAGATGGTATATCTGAACTATCAACAACAAATACGATTATATACTGTAAAGTGTGTGTGTGTGTGTATATATATATATATATATATATATATATATATATATATATATATATATATATATATATATATATATATAAACATATATATATGTATACATGTATGTACTATGCAGACCCATTTATTTATATTTATTATTCATTGGTTCCTCTGTCATTGATGTGCATTAACTCTGCTATAGTCCCAGTTCTTGTAATTTATTCCAGAACTTGCTAATTGAAGCATCGATGAAAAGCCAATTCCTGGCCATTTTCTAATCAACATCTATTAGAATTATTCACCTTCGTAAATGTGAATTATATATTAGAAGGAATCTTGCAAAATCAAAGCAACTACTGTCAAATCAAGAGTTATCACCTACCGATTGTCATAGCTGACATGAGCAGCTTGTTCTGCCTCAGTATTTCCATCACATATATTGCAATCTGATTCTGTAGAAGCAGCATCTGTCTCTGATACACTCTGAATCCAAAATCCATAAAACGCATATAACAGAATTTTGTTTGTACTATAAGCACTTGCACATATTCTACCTCACAAAACACATCTGCCATGCATAAAACATTGTCAATACCAACTAGAAGTTACATTATATTTATTCCAATAGAATACCAATCCAAAATGGAACCAACCCGAAAATTAATGTAATCAGAAATACAGATTTTTGTCATCAAAAGTTCTTAAAAATATAAAGTTTTCTATTGCAATTGTCAAATGACTTTGTAACTCACAATATGAAATATGAAATGGTCAACACTCACATGGGCAAATAGCTCAATTCTACAGATGTCTGAAGCCTGCTTCTGTGCATTTGTGATTTCAAAGAATACTTCCCAAAATTGTGAGAACTGACCAACTTCATGTGGGCAAAAACAAATAACAATCTAAAAAGCACAAAAATATCATACAAAATAGTGGCTTCAATTTAAACCTTTCACTTAAGAAATTCAAAAAAAATTAAACTGTATCTGGAGTGAAAGGTAAAAACTCAACCAGTCTTCAATAGCCACAGTCTTGTTAATCTAAGCAATGTAATGTAACAAGGTATTTATATAGCACCTCTTCTGGATGAGCACTCAGAAGCATTCCCACTGTGAATACTTTGAATGGAAATAAATAGGGTTTCAAGCCCTTAAGGAAAATTGCCATGCAGTTTCTGATTTATGCCATAATGAACACAATCAAGTCAGCTAACTTTTATATAATACACAACACAACATAACAATGCATCATTCAGGTCAGGTCAGGTCTTCATCCTCCAGCTGTGTCCAGCTATCGACTTCTCCGTGACATCTCTCCAAGTTCTCTGTCTTTTGCTATTTCTTCCAAGGTCATTCGGTGTCTTCTGTCAGTTTTCCCATTGAGATTCAGCTTTGCCATGTTCAGATCCTCTTCCAAATCCATCCAACCATTGTCTTTTCGGTCTTCCTTTATATCTTCTCCCCTCTAGTTTGCAGTTAAAAATTCATTTGAAAATGCATCATTAACGCTATATTATTTACGTGATATAATATAATTCGCTCGATATCATCTGAAACCTTGTTATCTAAGGCCAGACAGAAAGAAAAATAACTGTCATTTTGTCAAATTCAAATTTAAGTGACTCTGTTATACATACTTCAACCTGACCGTGTGGATGAATAATTCCACTAAACAAAGGAAGCCAGAAAACAGAGTAAAGCAATCGACTGCAACCCATCTGCCAGGGCTTCTGCAAAATATTAGTAATGTATGTAATGTAATTGACAATTTATATAGCACCCTATCTGTCAGGGCTTCTGTAAATTAATACAGCAGAACTTTGATATAACAGACTCGGCTGTAACATATACTTGGTTATAAAGTACTGCAATGTACGGTCCCGTGCGATGCGCTACTGTATTGGAAAGTATTGGATATAATGTACCTCGGATATACTGTAGAAACTTTTACAGACCCACTAAGTACATTATAATGAAGTTCCACTGTAACTAATGCAACATAATGGACAATTTATATTACTGATCAGGTTTATTGATCAGGTTTACCTGATCAAGAATACATACTCAGAGGTGCCAATATCCAGTATACACCTATACGTGCTTTTTCATACGCTGCACGAGAACTTTGGAACTCAATTCCAATATCCCTCCGCTGTCTACATCAAAGCCACATAGCAAACTCTGAGTCACAATTTTCTCCCCTTCTTGCAACATCTCCTCATGTTTTTCTTTCTAAACTAAAATCATTTCTCTTCAAAAAATCATTTCCTCCAAAGTTGTAACATCCCACCCACTCACCCCTTTGATTAAATGACCCGACATGAATGACCCCACCTTTGGCTATAATAAGGAGCTACTTCGGTACTGTTTTTGAAAGCGCTATAGAAATTAACGAGATTTTACTTACTTACTTACCTGCTATACACTGATTTGTATTAGCTCAGGTGCATAATAAATTAATTAATTAATAAAAATTCACTTTACGTGGTGCAGACTAAGTGTTCACTTCTACTTGGTACTGCATTCAAATTCTAGCAAATAAGCATATAGTATAATATATTTGAAGTGATAGATAATATATTATATCAGAATACACAATCAAGTGTAGAGTAAAGCTATACAAAACTCATTTAGAGACTGCTTGATCCAACCTAGTGCATAGGAATAAGGAGCTACTTTGGTGCATCTTTTGAAAGCGCTTTAGAAATTAACGAGATTTTACTTACTTACTTACCTAACCCAAATTTAAAGACAGAATTTTACCTTGATGTAGGCAGGTGCAAAGGCAGACACGCTCCATTTCAGGTGAAAAGAGCTCAGGTTCTTCAATATGACAATTTCCTCTGAATTAAAATAATAATATTAACAGATTTATATCCATTGACTCAGCCATAACATATTTTCAACAATGGTTCAGCAGTGATATTTTTATAATGTGCTGTTTTCTAATTTGACACACATTCTATGCAAGCATGCCTAATATGCTTGAACACATCATCATCATCTGCACTAGAACTGTAATACAATCAAACCCATATAAGGCCACTTCTAACAGGGCATTTGATTGTGGGCCATTATACAGATTTGTGACAATTATAATTGAAGTTACAGAATTTAGAATTACCACAAAACCATGGAAAGAAACATTTGCAGGGCAGAGGAACAGAAGGGAAGAGAAAGGAAGGAAAACCCACAGGAAACAAAATGGAGGGTGGAGAGAGGAAGGAATGAAGCAGGAGACAAAATTAATACGATACTAAAGCAGAGATCGGCAAATGTTTGGTAGTATCATGCCAAAGCTGGAGTTCTAATTCATTCAGTGTGCCAACAACTTATCAGCAGCAGTCTTAACATGTCATAGCTAGACTACTTTACACAGAGTAAGCAGTTTAGGGAGAAGTCTAGATGCTAGAACAACTCTTCTTTGACATCTGGATGGTTCACGGGCCCTCACACTATCAATACAAAGACAGCCTTTGCCGCCACAGAAATTACCAATAATTTTTCCGGTCTTCCAAGTGCCACTGAAAATCATTACTGAAAATTGTCATGCGTGCTACGTCTGACATACGGAAAATCACACAGAAAATCTGACAGAATTATTGGATTTGACAACAATGGGGGATCACTATTCAAATCAAAGAGCGACCATCGACTGATGTCAAGAACATTACTAAAATAGCACTGTAGAAATTAAATGATGATGATGATGATGATGATGATGACATTAAGCTGGTTACATTGTAGTTTACATAGCCATGACCATAAATATCCAAAACTAACTAAACTGTTCAAATAACTTTATACCAGTTGTATCACGAACGATGGTTGGGTGAAAATTCAGTCTCTTTTGAATAGCCTCGGTCTCAACTTCAGCCTTTGGGATTACCACAGATGCAAGCTTTCCACAATGCCAGCTGATTGCATCGGAATGCATGACTGGGCTGTCAACAAGGCTTCTACCAGATACAGTTCCGCCTGGAATTATCTTCACTCCAATGTACTGGAATGGAAAAATGAAAGCAATTGCACTCCCAAGTTCTAAGCAATAGCAGATCATTAGCACGAGCATGCACTTAATTAACTCTATGGCCCCTTAACTTGAACAAAAAATCCCTACTCCCCAGCAACCCCTCCCTGTAATGTAATAACTAGATTCAGTAATCAAATTGCGTAAATAGTGTTACTATCAGTCAATTGGTTATCTCTAATATTCCATTTTTATATCATAATCACTCCTGCAGCATCTGCCTGTCCCAAGTAGATAGATGCATGTCATATGCTTATCTGTATGTATGTAAGATTGCTGAATATTGCCAATGTGAAACATAAATGGCTATAAAAAGTACTTCAGACATTGCCACTCAATTATATTGACAGCTCTAGGTTTGTTAGCACATATTGGTCCATCTAATCATTGTTGTACAGTTGTTTGCAACACTGAAACCAATATATCTGTCTCACGGAGACCAGTCAAAGCACTCAAGCTGATATATCTGTCTCATGGAGACCAGTCAAAGTGCTCAAACCGAAATATTGGTCTTACGGGGATTTGTACCAGACTGTCATCCAGAAAATTCCATTAAGAGGGAGAGGAGCAATTGGGTCAAATCTTCAACAATGTTGCACAGGAATAACATTCCATACGATATTCACAGATACAGCTTTTCAACGTTAATTAAACGCAAACTACAATTTCAGATGAAGAACATTAAGTGATCTTAGTAGTAGTGTTTAAGTTAAGGTTAAGTAAGTAAGTAAAATCTCGAGACTTTCTATAGCACACCCGAAAGCAGGTTTCGTAGTGGCTGCTTATGTATAGCTGCTTAATCTACCATCGAAATAGCTATAGCCAAAGTGTAGTGGTTAGCCAGACAAGGTCAGTTTCAGAGATTAGTCAGAGTGGGAGTGGGGAAGCAGCAAGGCAGACTATGAAAAAATAAACAGAAAGAGACGTGATTTAACTTTAGATTTAAAGGTCCTATAGTATTATCGTGAGAGAAAAATCACGTGAAACTGTCTTAATTTCAGAGTGTTTAGTCAAAGGAAGACTGAGATTGAAATAGCCAGAAACTAAGAATAATGGAAAGATGTTATTGAGAAATCAGTGACTGGAAACAGACGAAAGATTTTAGCATGACACAAGTAGCAGTGTTTGGCCTTCTTCGGCACATGGGATGATCCAATCCACTGGCCTGAGAAGGTCAAACACTACTATTAATATTAACTTCAGCATAATTACAAACAAATTATGTACAACCAAGTCGCCAGTTTCTGTTGATATGCAAATAGTTCCAGACCACGGCAAATCCAATCTTTCCTTCTCCTGAAGATCAGAATTAGCACTAACACATACAATCGTACTACTCCTAAAACAACAACAACAAAACACAAAATATACAAAGAGATAGAGAACCCAGCATTTTTGTTTAGCCATAATTTTTTATCAACAATACCAAATTTTAAATCAAACTAATTTGAATCCATTTGCAAAAGTAAATAAGAGTTAAATAAAATATTTCTGATATGCAAATTCTACTTTTAAGGAAACATTATCCAAGCCACAATGTATAAGCGAAAGACCTCAACACACGAAATTAGGGCAAAGTAAAGGTCGCCCCATATGCCTAGGCACATTGTTTGTAGGAGAAACTAAGCATTAGTGACTTAAATTTTGTCACATCAGCTGAACATGAGCCACGGCAGATTTACAATTGCTATCTGTCCTTCCCTGGGTAAGCATACTGCGCAATAATACTAATTACTAATACTAATAATAAAGCACTAGTTCTATATATTTACACAAAGGTATCATTATTGATGGTACTCCAAATCATCCAGTCAGTGCCAGATATATCACTTGGAGTGAGAAACAGCAAAACAGACTATGGGAGGAAAAACCGAATGTGATGGTACAGTCAAACTTCATAATAACATACTCAACGGGTCTGTAAGCTTTAGTACATAATATCCGAGGTAGGTTAAATCCAAGACCATGCAATATAGTAGAGCTTCATGCATAATTGTACATTGTGATACGTTATAATTGAGTATACGCTATAACCGAGTCTTCCATAACGAAGTTCTACTGTACAGATCTATACATGGTATGTGAAATGGAAAAAGATTATTAGTAATATTTTGCCACTCGCTTTAATCCTATCAAATAAGACTCTATATACTCTATATACCGGTACCTCTGACTCTTTTGGAATAATAATAACAATAATAATAATAATAATAATAATAATAATAATAATAATACCGTTGCAAGACAGTTCCTCCCTCTGGTGTCACAGTGATGTACTTTTCTGGCCAAATCAATTGGTATCTACAACAATCATGCATCTCAAATGTTCATGGTTCAATTACAGAAACAAATGGTAGTTCAAAAATTTTATGCCTGATTCATCATGCTAGCTAGATTTCTAGCCAGTGGACTATTTATCAAGTCATTAGAAAAATTTTTGAAGCTGTAGAAATGTGGCTCTTGAGAAAAATGCTGAAAATATCTTGGACTGCAAAGAAAACAAATGAATTAGTACTCAAGAGGGTTTGCACACAAAGGAAATTGCTGTCTACAATACGTAAAAGGCAACTTCAATTTTTTGACATATAACGAGGAAGAACCAAATAGAAAACTGGGTAACTACTGGAAAAGTCAAAGGCAAAGATCATGAGGTAGACAAAGAATGATGTATATCAATAGTTTACTGACTAATGTAAAAGGAATAAATACAGAATTAGAATTCATACAATCTCTAAACAACAGAGAGATATAGAAGTCCATAGTCGCCAACATAGAAATACACGGCACCTGAAGAAGAAGAAGAAGATGAAGATGTCTAGCACCTAGATGATCATAATGTGCAAAGACCCAAGCTAGGCTTGCTGAAGGACAGAAGTGTGGTCAAAATGTGACAGTAAGGCCTCCATAAATGGTAGTACTAGCAAAGTCCAAATGGCCGCTGACAAAGGAAGCACCTCGTTCATTCAAAATTAAAAGATAATCCTAAAGAAAGGTGAAAATTTAAGAATATACTTAGTACTTACGACATGTCCTGCATTGTTTGGTTGATGATTTTGAATCTTTTAATCACCGGTTCATAGAAGCCTGAAATATTCAGCAAGTTAAAATTCTTTAGTCAAAGGTAAAGGTTTGCCCGTACTAAGGTTGTTAAGACTGCTGGTTTTGAAGGACCGGTTAACCATTCAAAAAAAGACCGGTTAACCGCTCATTATCAGCAGTCTGGTGTTGTGCCAACATCAAAGCGCTTTGATGCCGCCGGCGTCCTGCAGCCTACATCAAAGCGTTTTGATGTTTTCAAATTGAAATTACGGACCAGTTAACCGTTAACAACCTTAGCCCGTACTCAAGTTGGAGAGTTGGGCCCGATGCCG
The DNA here is from genome assembly GCA_018105865.1 of Metaphire vulgaris. Lineage (NCBI taxonomy): Eukaryota > Metazoa > Annelida > Clitellata > Crassiclitellata > Megascolecidae > Metaphire > Metaphire vulgaris. The sequence continues at coordinate 44,234,477 of CM030832.1, read as the reverse complement.
ATCTCTGGTTTCAGGTAAGCAGTGATGCAGATGGCTTGTGCCTTTAATCTAGAGTAGTTTGCCATTGCTTTCTCCAGATCCATGTTTTACCTTTGCACCCAAAGCTGCTACTTATTTACCACTGCCATCTAGTGAATGAAAGCTGAGTCGACCTTAGGGGCTCCTTCGGGAGTTGAACTCGTTCCGCCAATGTGCCGATATAGTGTCTTACCAATCAGCCACCTTATTGCACACAACAATAAAACTGATCTCATACCAAACATTTTAAGATGGACCAAACAAAACTAAGCATATAATTTAATACCTGGAAATTTTTCTATTCGATGATAAAGCAGCAAACTTAAAAACAATCAAAACTCAATCAACGAAATGCAACTTTAAACCACAGCCGTAGAAAACTATGAGACTGACGTAAGTAATCGACACATATGGAGCAGTGGAGCACCCTTTCTAGACAAACAGATGAATACTGCGGCAAGAATTTTCCTAAGACAGCAGTGCAGCAGAAGTAGGAAGGAAACTCCAAAGTTTAGTTTCAGACACCAGTGTCTCAAATTTTAGACTCTGCATATTAGTGTACAATTACAAAAGAGAAAATATGTAGGTCCTAATGCTAAAGGAAGACCAAAAAAACCCCGGAGGGACGACATCAACGAGTGGAAAGGGATTGAAAACTACAGCATGATGGGAAGAACTGCTAAGAACCGATTCAGATGCATACAGACTGTGACTGCCAACCTTCAAGTCAAAATTGGAACACAATGATGACGATGATGATGATGATGATGGCAACACTCTTAAGGGCCCATCCATATAGAATGCACTCACGGAGCTGGAGGGGGTAGATTGTGGAGATTTTTCGTAAGCATGCTGTGTGCAACGGGGGTAGGGGAGTTGAAAATATGCCCTTTTTTGCATATGTACTGTATGGATGAGCCCTAATATTACATAATGGCTGGCAAAGATATTTAAAACCAACCAGCAGAGCAGGAACTGGGCAAGATCAGTTTGTCGGGCTTTACAGTCAACAAGGAATTATGACTGTCCACACTCTCGCTTTCCTGGTAACCTGTATCACTAATTTCCAATTCACCAACAGAATGTGGTGGCACAGGATGTTGAGTGCTCGTACCGATGTCTCGTTCTGGTATTGCGTATATGCTAACACAGAAGGCCAGGTCAGTGTAATGATAATATTAAAGGAACGCAGAAAGGCAGATGGCAAATACAAGAAAATAACTAACTAATATTTTTAAAAAATCAAGCAACTAAATTTTCAAACTATTTACACTAACAAGAAGGAAACAGGAGAGTTCTATCACAAATTCATTACTGGTACTACAAGGCACTTCTGAGTGATCATCCAAAGAGGCGAGGTGCTATATAAATTATTCTACATTACAGTTAACAATTGTCCACTTGCCTACTCAATCATAAAATATGAAACTTCTGTCTTAATGATTTGTGAAGTGGCAAAATTACTCAATAGAGTAACTGTAGTCCTATACTTATTTTCCTTTCCACGTGCAACTATATCAGTCGTTCCACTCACGGTCACATATTCGTTTTTTAGTTTGCACTTCAACAGCATGGATTGGGTCCTTGGCTTGCACCACAGACCAGTAATACTGTGCTGTGTGTGCTGACAGAAAGTCAACTACTCTTAAATAGATTTGTAAGGATAAGCTGGAATCAATTATGTCACACTGTCAGCTAGCAACATACCACATTTCCTATATTTGGAGCATCAAAAGAGCAGCTTTATATCAGTTAACTAAGACTTTATTTACTATAACCTACTGTTTTAATTGGACAATACAACAACAGTTTATAAATAGGTTGAGTACTGCACATACATGAATTTTATTTAAAGACCACAGAACAATTAAATATTAGCAGAAAATTCAAGTGCTGAGAATTCTTATTTTTGTTTACATCCCAATGTCACGTCCTTTGAAAATTTTGGCATGTAGCCTGTTGAATGTAGCTCTTGCCATTGCTATTCTTCTTTTAATCTCCAAGTCTGAACCTCCCTCTGCTTCATGCACACTGCCATTGAGTTAATGAAGTCTGACAGTAAATTAAGTACTGTACACTGACAATAAGTTCAAGTAAGACATCATTAAGTAAGACATTCAAGTAAGACATCAAGTAACTCACCATGAATCAGGATCTTCAACAAGTTTCTGAGGACAAGAAAGTACATCTCGGATGGCACAATCCCTGGTCAAGCAGGAATGCATGCTCTTTGAGCCCACCCCGTTTTCTTTATTGCAAGTGTCTTTACCATAATCATCGACATTTACAAACTGTGTAATATAACAGTCTGGTGAACTGATTTGTGCCCGAGGTTTCGTCATCTCTTCAAACGTCACGCGTTTCGAATCACCCTTCCCAGATTTACAGATTCCATCTGTGAATTCTCTGTCGAGTGGTAAAATGTCCTTACGGGGTCGACCCAGTTGCTTAAGAGATGTGCTGTCATCCATTGATCTATTCTTTGTGGCATTCAATGAAATTTTGTATGCAGGACCATCTGGCTTTATGTTCATCAGCAGACTGCTATAATTAAACATTTGCATTCAGTTTAATAACTCATTTTTTTATCAAATCAATATTTATTGGACATCTAAAGAGAAAATCAAGCAGAACAGTTGTGTTCATATTGAAATCTTTAACCAATTAAATGTCAAATAAAACAACTCGAATCCTCTCTCATCATCACCATCGTTGTCATCGTTGTCATCATCATCATCACAACCACCATCATATTCCATCAAGTTGGCATTGACTCCTGGGGATATCACAGATACACAGTCCTTTCAAGTCTTCTCTGTTCTTCACAATTTTATTTAACTATTTAACTCATTTGTATTCATGCAAGTTGCTTCATAAATTCCATCCGTCCGTCCGTCCGTCCGTCCGTCAATCCATCCATCCATCCATCCAAACTACTGTAGCAATCCAGCTAATAATATAGATAAGATAAGGTCTTACATCTCTAGGCAAAAAGCCATAAGAACCAATTAACAAAAAATGGAACAATAAACAAAATATGAAACCTTTCATAACTCGGCATGGCTGACCCAATAGGAGACTTCAGAATCAGTTTGATCTTCAGATCTTCGCCAGGCTGAAGAGAAATTTCGCTTGGAAGAACTTCAAAGAGCTCAGAAAACTTTGAAATCTGCAAGTCCACAGTAATTGGAATATTTCCTGCATTGCGCAGCGGCACCAAACAGTTGTTTTGTCCATCGTCTGTCAGGATTATATTCTGACACAAATGCAAGAGTCACAGAGTAATCATTTCTATTTACGCCAATGCAAATTACTTGATTTGAGGATAAATAACAGCAAATCAGCACAAATAAAATTAGCATTTGTTTAGGCATAAAGCAAGCGATCACAAGACTGATTAACAGCATCAAAGTGTAGTCAGCAAAGCAGTATAACTTACTAATTCACAGAAAGGTGACTGAAAGCATAGAATGTAAAATTTGCTAGAAAAAGTCTACATCTGAGAGTGAAGCCAGTTTCTCCGCCATCTTTACTAAGTAATGCTCAATAGCGACCATGCTACAAAATATACTTAATACAATTATTTCTGCGGTTGCCAGGGAAATAACGTACCAAGGCATTCCTATGGTAACTGGGGTAACCATGGTCAAAACCTTAGCAAAGATGGTGGCAAATTGGCCTCAACTTTCCATCATCTCCACCATAGAAAGACTAATTCTAGTGAATAATAAATAATAAAAGAGATCAAAGTAGCTTTCCATACTTTATCATTCATCCGATATGTTTTAAAAACGCACCTAATCGGCATTGTCCAATCTGCTGCAGAATACTCCAGATCTGCCCTATACTGAATCTTTTAATATTAACCCCTTAACTGGGTATTTAACTGTAACTCAATGTAAAATGGACGGATATATCCGGGGTCCCCAGTTAAGGGGTTAACAAGGTTCTATGTTGACTTTGTTTAAGAGGCATATAAGTAAGTACCCAATGCCTAGGTATAGGATCAGTGGTGCCATAGAAGTTGATTGATTGATTGACTGGTTGGCTGGCTGGTTGCCTGACGTACCTTCATAGGGCGTGGAATGTGCAATTTCGCAGTTCCAGCCGTTGCAATGAGATCAATCATTCCAAGATGGAATGGCATAAGAGAGTCAACCTCTACACACACTCTGGCCTTGAATTCCTCAGCAGCACCTACTTTGCAAACAAAACAACAAAATCAATTATCTTGTAAAATATGTGAAATACAATTTAAAAGCAAAAGATCCATTCAAGTATGTGCCAGACATAGCAGATTGTGCATCAGAAACACACACACACACACTCACATGTGTGCACGCACACAATGTGCGCAGTCGCAATAACAGGTTATAATTACCAGTGTTTATTCTAGCCACCTAGACATTGGGGGGAGTTTAATTTTCTTTTTTTTTGGGGGGGGGGGCATACATTGAGGTCATACTATTTGCCAAAATGTCCAAAAAATTGGAGGAAATTTCAAACTTGGGGAGGGGAATTCCCCCCAGAGAAGGTCTAGAATAAACACTGCATAATTATGATAAATGTGTATCAAATTGCATACAACTAAGCCTTCTTGTTAATCATAAAGACTTTTAGGGCAAATTGCAATATTTTATTTCAGGGACAAAACTTAAAAGCCAAGCCTTAATGATGATGGTGATGATGTTGCTCAATAGCTGACATATTTGTAAAAATAATTGTCATGGAAGCACTTTAACAAAGCTTCTTGTAACAATTTAGCACTGTTCCATTAGACTATAGCAATCAAAGCAGTTAATCTATTCTGGCCATTATACAAAAGCATATATGATGCTAAATGTTGCAAAATATATTAAAGAAAAGTAGAATTTTCATTAATTTACAAAAAACATGAACACTTTTATTTTCTTTTATAACTGTATTATTATTATTATTATTATTATTATTATTATTATTATTATTATTATTATTATTATTATTATTATTATTATTATTATTATTATACTGATCAGTGTGGTAACTCGTTTAGAACAAACGGCGTGAAAGCATTACAAAGTTATGAATAACTTTGAAAAGGCACATCCTTTAATCAAAAGACGAATTTCATAACAGGAAACCTTGTCAACCTAGTTTAGCCTGTTGGGCCTAATGAATAAGAGCAAAATCTTAGCTACTTAAATATTGGTCACCTGAAATACATTCTCAATGGCCAACCAGGGCAAAGTGAGATTACTAAAAGGCAATACAAAATACTTAAATCACCTACCATAATTTATTAGTAACACAATGATACTTTAGCATTTCAAAACATATCACCAAATAGCAATTAATGTGACTAGCAATATTAACCCTTTACTGTCCGTGACTCATGTGCGTCCATTTTACATTACATTACAAATAAATAGCTGGAAAAGGGGTTAAATAATACAAACCATGCTGTCTATTTGGTGCGACAAAGTGAACCTGGACAACACTAGGCTTAAAACAACCGGCAACTTCCATAGACGGCAACGTGCAACTGTAAATCAGCGAAGTAACAGGATGACGTTTATTCGGGATTTGTGACACGCAATTGTCTGACTGCTTTTCAAATGAAAACCAACTCATACTGCTAATCTACAAACAGCATCAGATCATTAAACATAAGAACCACATACATATATACTACACACACACACACACACATATATATATATATGGTTCATAAGAATATATATATATATATATATATATATATATATACATATATATATATATATGTATATGTATATATATTGTTGAAGTGCTCTTGGCTTTGCCTGTGCTATAAAATTGTTTCAACAATAATAATAATATAAACACACACACACACACATACATACACACATGGTTCCTAAATATATACTGCATATAAGTGCACACACACACAATAAAAAATTATTCTGTAGTAACAAAATAATAAAATATTCTAACTTACTTGAACAATGCTTGCTTTCTAAATAATTAACAAGGGAATGCCAAGCTGTCCAAATATAAAATAACATCTAAGCACTGTTGTTTCATATTGATGCTACTCACTGCTTAACAAATCTGCACTATCTGCTTGGTGTTCTTAGCTTATTTTCTTTGTTGTTTTTTTTATCCAAACACGCAATAATCAATCAGCCAGAAGTTAACTAAATAACTGTTTAAATCTGTCTACTTTAACATTAAAATGACAGCAAAAATTCACAAAACATTATTCTATATTCACTTTATACACCAGAAAAGAGTCAGTTAGACCAAGCATAATAAATGGGGGAAAAGTTGCATTAACCCCTTTCACCTCGGCAATCCGAATAACCAATATGCCATGAAGCCGATATATCGGCCTTACAGCGCCAAAGAGTCAATGATAGGTGCTGTCAGCAAATAACCAAATGCTGAAATGGCAATAATATATTTCTATCCAGGACCTCAACATTACCAATCCATCCAATGTATGGTAGTATCCTAACATTACCAATCCATCCGATGTATGGTAGGACCCCAAAATTACCAATCTATCTGATGCATGGAAGTTTCCTAACATTACCAATCCATCCAATGTATGGTAGGACCCTAACATTACCAATCCATCCAATGTATGGTAGGACCCTAACATTACCAATCCACCTGATGCATGACAACTGACTTCAACTGGAGTTCCGCAAGGATCGATCCTTGGACCTCTGTTGTTCACTATCTTCGTTAGTGAGCTTGATGACATAGTAATGCTACACAAGCTCAACACGCACTACTACGCAGATGACATCCAACTGTATCTCAGCCACCATCCCACTGAAGTAAAAGATGCAGCGGAAGCACTGCAAGCCTGCATAAAAGACGTAGAAGGGTGGTTAAGCAGGAATAGGCTCAAACTCAATCCACAAAAAACTGAACTAATCTGCCTAGGGCATAGGAAACAGTTAGACAAAGTAATACTGGATAAAATCAGTATTGGTTCGATTGAAATCTTGCGTTCTAAAATTGTACGAAATCTAGGTGTTATGTTGGACGAAAATCTGACAATGGTTCAGCATGTCAACAAGGTTGTTGCAAGCAGTTTCGGCGAACTACGGAAATTGAGATCGATAATACCTACTTTGACACAAGAAGCGGCAAAGGTGTTAGTTCATGCACTTGTAAGTACAAGACTGGACTACTGTAATAGCTTGTTGGTACAAATCAGCAAAACACAGATTCAGCGTCTTCAGACGGTGCAGAATGCTGCAGCCCGCCTTTTAACAGACACAAAGAGGAACCAGCATATCACACCGGTTCTACGCGAATTGCATTGGATTCCGATCAAGCAGAGACTGATTTTTAAGATCATTTCCATCGTCGATAGGTGTCTCCGAGGAGAGGCACCGGAATACCTTTCCTGTGAATGTAAGCAGTTGAGGTCGATGCACAGACCGTTCGGGCTCAGATCAGATAACACGAGAACTTTGGTCACTACTCGAACCAGCACAAAGATTGGCGATCGTTCATTTCGGACGCTAGGGCCTTACTACTGGAATGCTCTCCCAGCGGAGCTACGGGACAATACCACCTCTCGAGACGTTTTCCTTTCAAGACTTAAAACATTATTCTTTAACCAATCAGCAGCGGCGCATTTGTTCTAAAGTGCGCCTATTAATGAACTATCTAATCTAATCTAATCTAATCTAATCTAACTATTGCAGAGTGACTTAATATATATATATATATATATATATATATATATATATGCAATTTGAAAATATCTTGAGTAACTTACAGATGATATTTTCAGTCGGACAGGAATGCTGGCTCTTCCACGGTTGATGAGTGATAATGAACCATTAGCATTGCAACTCCACGGAACACTTCCAAGATGAAGAATGTTTCCTCCGCCTTGAGCATTAACCTAATATCAACAGAGTTCTAAAACACGTTTAATTGTGCAAGGCCTGTTCATTAGTGATTTGGTTAAAATTCCCAGCTAAAATTATTTGAGCAGGACACTGAATACGTATTTCTTGTAGACAACCATCGATATAGGATAAAATTTCACTTTGGGGACACAATGGTTGAGGAGGATGATAAAGGGTTGCAACAAACAAATTTTTGCCTACTCGAATCCACAGAATTTTAAATGTTCTCCTGTCTTTAGGAGCAAGGCAAACGGATTAATAGAACTTTACGCTGTCTGTCTGTCTGTCTGTCTGTCTGTCTGTCTCTCTCTCTCTTTCTGACTAACAAATCCAGACGCCTTGTACCTGTAGCTTTGACATCTGCCAAAAGCCAAATGTCTACAGAATAAATTGGTTTGGCAGAACTATTTCTTCACATATATACATTTGTTCAATTTTGCATTTAGTGTGACAAAATCCAAAATAACAGGATACTATAATTTATCCAACATGCATTAGAAGTGCAATTTCAATTCACCGCAAGCTCCATAAAGTTATTTATATAACCTGAACTGATGGTTTTTCTGCAATTGCCTGGAGAGTGACCATAACAGGTAGCTTGTCGTATGCCTCCGTATTTTGATCGTCCAACACTGGGCCGCAGTGAAGATACAACTGCGCCACAAACACCCCGCTGACCCTCGGAGCAAAGATAACCTACAGAAATTCTTAAAAAATTAGCTCACATGAATGATATGCTGATAAATATGCATTTCTAATTTTAATTCCACAACTTGAACAAGCTCTAACTCTAATGTGATAAAACACTGCTAATACCCATTACTGATAGCAAGCACATACAGATTCAGAATTTAATGTCATTTACTTTAATTTCTTGCGTGTGGTTAGGTTCGACAACCGTGTGACTTTTCAAGGTAAACGGGCACACCGAACAATCGCTCGTCTCCTGTCCGTCGATAGTGACCTTGACCACTTCAAATGTCACTTTGATCCAATGTTCCGTGGGATTTTTAATCCGCAGGTTGTCGTGCGCGGATAAACCAACGCAGCAGACGTCATAAATTCGAAGTTCGGGCGGAGCGACGACAGAGTATTCAGCAAAAGATTTGGCTGAAACGTACAACCATACACAGTAATTCAATGGGTGTCTTTGCTTCTGTAAAACAAATGAAGAAATAGATTTTTAAAAAATGAAGATCCTGTCAGTAATAACGATACTTTAAAACCTCTGCAGCGTGGAAGAGATTTTATTGAAAACCTTATTAACCCCTTAACTGGGGATCCCGGATATATCCGTCCATTTTACATTGAGTTACAGTTAAATACACGGTTAAGGGGTTAATAGTTTTATGAAAAAGCAGAGAAGCAAAAGCAAACTACATCACATAGATAATGTTAACAGCATCAAATCTAGTTCCAAATAATAATGGATAGAATGTGGCATAGTGACATTCATTCCTATCAATACTAAATGACCAGCAATCATCATCATTACCACCCCCATTACAGGGCTGTTATTAACCATCACCACTGTTACTGCCTACTATTTAGGTATGCTGCTACTTCGTACTGCAATGCATTAGGTCAGTGGTTCTCAACCCTCTTTGCCTTATGGACCACTTTTGAAGTTCACAAATTTCTTGCGGACCACCTGATAAATTGAGCAGTCATCTGCTCATAAAAAGCGTTGATGACCTTTTGTTCTTTTTTGCTCGTCAGACTTTTTCTCGTTGAAAATGCACAAAATACACACAAAATGTGCTGATAACCTTTTGTGCTGATGATCTTGTTTTGCTCATCGCTTTTCAGATTTTTCAAATGAAAAATATATGTCTAATTTTTATTTAACTTTTTTCAGACTTTGCCATGGACCACTAAACCCCCTCTCGTGGACCACCGGTTGAGAACCACTGCATTAGGTCATAACATTATTGTATATTATCAGAAATTTAATAAAAACTAATCTTAACAAATCTCAAATACCCACTCTGATCACAAACAGCAATGCTTGAGGATCTCGCGAATAAACCGTGATCATGACGTCCAGATGTCGTTTCCATAACAGAATGCGATTTCCCGAGCTGCAATCTTGGATTTTTCTTGAGCACAGGAATCAAATCTGATGATGAGCTATTTTCTGACGAACTGACTTGACTGTACTTATAAGAATCAAATGGCAGGCTACAAGTTATTGTCAAGGATTCAGATGCAGATGAAGAATTGTCTCTATGCTTCACCGAATCACGTCTAATGTCTGAAGATGACAAATTCAAACACTGAATACCTGCTGGCACTTTGGAATTTAGAAAAATTTCCTGACCGTTGTTTATACCAAGTCTTGTGTTCATGACCTGTCCCTCTAACAAAGGACCATCATTATTATCATTAACATTTTTCAAACTATCAGCTTTCGTTGAAACTGTGCCTGCATTAGATGCTGCGAGTGACTCGGCGGCCGAAACATTTGTAGTTCGGCTCAAAGTTTCTCCGTGCACCAAAGGCACAGAAGCTGAATTACGGCTCAAAGTTTCTCCGTGCACCAAAGGCACAGAAGCTGAATTACTGTAGTTTGTCAGACAACGTTCCAAAGGCTGAATACAGTTGACTGAAGTCCCAGACAGACAAGGTTTGCCAACAGCCGGAGGTTCAAATGAGGAGGGAGCAGCTGTAACTCTACTCTCTTGTACAAGTGCAGACGTAGAATGAACATTCAACGATTGTCCCTGCAAATGTTGATTCTCCCCCAAGCCCAATTTTTTATTTACACTGGTGCGAGCTTCTTCTGCATACGGCATCTTTGAGGAAGAAGCACTGTTAACAGGCACGCATTTCTTCGTGGCTTCATTTCGACCGAAATTCCCCGGCGTTTCTTGAAATAGAATGTTGTTTCCCGAGAAGGGTTTCGTGCCTACCAATCTCTCTCTTTGCCTTTGCATACCTTCATCACGTTCGGAAAAATGAACAACTTTCTTAGAAGCAATTTTCCTGCTCCCAACTACTTGCAATTCCTCTGCGTCATTAGTTGAAGATGAGGATAACGAGCTACCAGATGAAACTCCAACTTCTGACAAGAACGCCGGATGAATATGAACAGCGCTTTTGTCGGCATGAACCTTTGAAACTTCAAGTGTATCCAGTGAATGCAATTCTGGCATTGGTATAACACTGGTACCATTCGATTTCAGCATTCCATTTGAAGAGCTCCATTCAGCATTTTGATTAGGTTTTTGTATTGGCAGAGGACCACTCATGACATTTTTAGTATTCTCCGATGATATACTGAAACAGCCTGGTCCAACTTCTCCAAAATGTGGGTGTGCATTTTCTTTACCTTTACAGCTAACACGATCCAATGAGTCAGTCTTTGGGCCCATGTTCTCATTACCATTCAACCGACTAATTGTAGAACTCAAGGCATTACGAAACTTTATGCTCAGCTCACCAGATGCAGCTATCTTCTGAATCTTCTCAAAGATTAATTTCTGTTGCAGTCTTGCCTCTGGGCTTTTCCGATTTCTATCCTTTTCATGATCTCGAAATTTATTAGAGATCACGTGACTCCTTTGTAGAGGCTCAGAATGCAGACGAACTATTCCGGTGTCTGCATTTATGCTCGGAGGAAGCAGTCGAAAATCTGGCGACGTCGAATTGCGATCACTGTCTGTAGTGTCCAAGATTTTAGCTGGAATGTTAGACAGCAGTGACCGCTCTGGAACTGATTGATTCTGTGTCGTCAAAAATTTATTCACATCACTAGAGTCCACAGATTTGTGAATCTTTCCAGCCACATCAGGCATCTGAGGCACATTAACTGCATGAGCTCGATGCTTAGGTATTTCAATCTTACGCCTCTGCTCAACGTCAACTGAACACACAGTAGTAGTTTCATTAACAACTGGCCAAGATGGCCTGTCACGTCTTTCGTAAAGTTCGGAAGATACAGTCGTAGTCGAAGCAGAGGTCTTGCCACCATAGAGATCAACAAATTTTGAGGAAACCGAATTAGGCAAAAACACAGCAGGTTGACATCCACTTCCAACCTTCGGCACATTGCTATTTACACTCGGCAGGCAGCTATTAGCTAAAACCTCTTTCACACCGCTGCTACTCTTAAAATGTTTGTCTCTTTGCACCTCTTTGGTCAGAGTCGTTTTAACTTGAAACTCTTTTAGACTGTCCGTTCTTTTCACTGCCTCTCTGTTGCCTGTCATAGTTGATGATCCAGTACTACTTCTTTCCATGGAGACTTCGTCGATCCGATCCAACTGCTGAACGAACGCAACTCTTGATCGATTTCTTGGACCTGTCCACTTGTTAGTAACAGAAAGAGACTCAACAGCTACAGCCATGTCTTCTCCTTTGTTGTCATTTACTGATGCTCCTGCATTTTCAGACGGGACATTTTCTTTTGAAGCCGACTTTTTTCCATCTTCAGTTTGCGGCGTCAGAGTCTGGTCTAAAATGTCTGGACACAAACGGCAAATAATATCGAAACCGTGATACTCGGACAGCGTATATTGGTAATCAAAATCACACTGCAATGTTACGTATCAAAAATTAAAGTACAATATGAATAACAGGACACCCTGATACTATCAATGCATAATATGCACATTCTTTGTAACAATTTTAATGACTAAAGTTGATCAATATCTTACAAATGGACCTGCCAATATTCATATGCAACCATAGCTAATTACAAGTCCATATGAATATACCACCATAGCTACTTATGAGTCTGTCAGTTCTTCCTTCATTGTGCTTAACTGCACTATTGTTACCAACACTTTCATTGCTAGTTATTGTAGTTTTAAATCAAAAAATGAGAAAAATGTCAAACAGGATTTCCATGCAAGTAAAAAACATTTGCTTCTAAATAATTACAGTTTGCTTCAGAAAAAGATCAAATCAGAAAATATTTGCAATAGAACCATTCTAAGCCTAATCGAACAGTTGTAAGCAAGGATGAATAAATAAATTTGTAAATGCCTACCCTGGCTTTCATCTGAACTGCATGTACTGCTTTCATTGAACTCATCTAACAGAGCAAGCGGCTTTCTATACAGAGGTGGTGTAGAAATTCTAATTCCAAACGTCGGCTAAATAAGAATGTAAAAAAATATGTAAAATATAAAAACGTAAAAACTAAAGAGCATAAATTTACATTAAAAATGTAACAATAAACTGTTTTAAAATTAAACCAGATTTTCGTATCACTCTTTTACTCACGTTAAGTCTTTAACATATAAAAGATTCTTACAGACATCTTCAAAAAATCTGGTTAAAAAGAATACCGAGCAAACAAATAGTCCCCACCCTCTCAGAGTCACCCCGTCCATCCAGGAAGCCAAGAGTCTCGGTTTTCTCAGCAATAAAAGATCCAATTGTGACATGATGAAGAGAGTCATTTTGGTCTCCATCTCCCAAGTCACCCTTAAAAGGAGGTGTCAGAGAAATGTGACTTAGTAACGACCAACTCTGAGTAGAAGATTGAGAGTGATTAGCAGCATCAAACTAAAAAGGAACAGAGACAAATCAATCAAAATATTTTCAACTTCTGTAATGCATTAATTGAAACATGACTGGTGATATGAGAAAACGTTCATTGGGGACGTGAATCGTATTGTTGAATTGAATTGCTGTTATTGCAGATGTTGACATCACTAAAGCTTATTACATTATTAGTAACGACTGTTAGCGTTTATAATTATTGGCGCAGCTAAAGGGGGGTGGGCCTTGGAGTTTTTTTTACTCGTCGGAGACTTTGTTACGATTCAACAATAGGATCAATCATACAATGCACTGAGTAAAAATGAAGAACAATCAAAAATAATCAAATGAAATACAATCAAAAATACTGAAATTCATTCAAAATGATGGGTGAAAAAAACACTTTCATAGTAAAAGTAATTGATTGAAAACATCAAAATTTCAATCACAAGTTGAGAGAATAAGAGGTTTACATCTTCTTCCGAGTCACAAGTTATTTATTTAACTATCAAATGTTTAAACTTGAGATCTGTAGTAAACTGACATTACTAATAATAAGCAATACATCCATAAAACATCTACTGGCAATAACTCTATGAGTTATATAGCCATGAGGACCAAGTTTAGCCTAAAAATGAGTATCCTATGCATAGGTCAAAAGTGAATATATATATATATATATATATATATATATATATATATATATATATATATATATATAAAATTATTCACTTTTGTGAATATATATATATATGTGTGTATATATAAAATGTTACGATACGATTCAACACCATCACATCCCAAGGAACGGTTTCTCACCTCCAACTGAACAAGAACTAACACACACACACACACTAACACAGGGGATTACGATCCGATGATGCATGAACATTAATTACTCCAAGAACTAAAAGCTAGATTGGCGATTGATCGTTCAAGGTGCTGAGAACCAGCGACCTGAAACACACTTCCATCAGACTTAAGAGATGTTTTGACCTCGCGTGCAGTTTTTCTAACACGATTGAAAACTTATTTCTTTAGCAGCGGCAGCACATTTGTTAAAATAGCGCCTATGAAATTATAACTGAACTGAACATCATGTCTCCTGACAATTTTTTTATCCTAAGTCCCTTGAGAAAAAAGTACCAAAGGCAATAAATAGATATACATATATATGTACATACATACATATAAATATATATATATATATATGCACCTCATTGAAAATATTTTCCATCTCAAATTTTTTCTGATCACTTTCTATAACTGCCAAACAGTCATCTAAAACAGAAAGAAGACATTATTTAAAAGCTAATCTCATTCTGACATGCAATAATTATTGGAAGAAACCACGCAAAATCTGAATGCAGGCAGCAAAACTTTAAAAACTGTGAAATGCAGCAGCTTGACTGTCAAAGCATCAAACACACTATCCTGCTTGGAAGTTGGAACCATCCATATATTCTGAAAATTGAGAAGCTGACTATTACGTCACACTATTCCAGCTGATGAACTAACTGACTCTGCAGGAAAAAATGGTTGACACAGCAGATGTTTCCATAGCAAAATCATTTTCAGCCAATCAGATTGCTCCTTTATTATTATTATTATTATACAACGTAAAGATTTATGTGGCAACTAATACAGTGACTGCGTGGACACATTACAAATTATAAATTACAATAGCTCGTGCGAAATAGCCAAGTTTTAAGATTCTTCTTGAAGGTGTCTGGCGTTAGGGAGAGTTGAACTGAAGAAGGCAGGCGGTTCCATGCCCTTGCAGCAGTCACGGGAAAGGCACGATCGCCTACAGTACGAAGGCGCGTCAATGGAACGACCAGAGAAGCGGTTCTAGCAGATCTCAGGCGACGCCGACCTGCCTGATCTGCGACTCGTGCTAATTCTGTCGCTAGGTAATCTGGCCCTATACCGTTCAGGCAGCGATAAGCCAGCGTTGCCAACTTAAACTGAATCCGCTCCGGCATTGATAGCCAGTGTAAGTCTCGTAGAAGCGGTGTTACATGTTCACGAGAAGGGACCTGAAAGATCAACCGCGCCGCTGTGTTCAATACGACCTGGAGACGGTCCAGCAGGTGTTGCGGTGAACCGGCGAGTGTCGGCGTTCCGTAGTCTAGTTTGGTCAGCACCAATGACGAAACCAGTGACTTGAGGCGGTGACTGACACTGATCTTCGTACACTTCTGATCAGCCGAGTGCGTTGAAGCAGCTGGCAATTGTCTTGAGACATGGGTCCTCATCGATAATGTGCTATCAATGTGGATCCCGAGATTCGGACAGACAACACTGGTTGTACCTCAAGTCCATCGATGCTGATACAGGTCGCCGGTGTCAAGTGTTTCTGACGCTCAGAGGTGATCCATAATACTTCAGTCTTAGCAGCATTGAGTTGCAGCTGATGTGACTTCAGCCACCTGGTCACCTCAACCAGGCACCTAGTGACACGCTGCTGGAGCAGATGAACTGCTGCAGGAGGGCTGCTTCCATATACTTGCGTGTCGTCAGCGTAGAGATGTGCTTGGAGCCCAACCCTGGACAATGCTTATCAGGTCGGCGACGTGAGCGCGAAGAGAATAGGCCTAGTACGGAGCCTTGGGGAACTCCACGTACTACACAGGTCGACGGAGTGGTTGAGCCTGCACAACATACATGCTGCACCCGATTCGTTAGATAGGAGGAAAACCATTGGAGCACTCGACCGCTCACTCCATACGATGCCTCCAACTTCTTCAGTAGTGTACCATGGTCCACTGTGTCGAAGGCGGCGGTGATCCTCCTGATTACTGAGGAACAATATTCTAATCAGTACTATTATGTTTTCATCTGGCAGTACAGTAAGTTTCAATTCTAAAGATCCACTGGCCGAATATTTTTTAATAAACAATGGATGAAAATAAAATGCAGTCTAGTATTTTCAAGGCTTAAGATTTTATATCATTAATACCTTTTTAAGCCTTCCCAACTAGATATGGAAGGCTGCTAATATCAAAAAGTATTGAGCAGTTACTCAAGTTTAATTATCACTGAGTTTAGATCTAAATGCTTCAAGTTTCTTCCCCAGCGTATTTGAATATGCAAGCTAACGATAAGTGATCATCGCATTGAGATCAGAGAAATTCAAGTTTCTTCTCCAGCATACAAGAACCTGCAAGCTGACGCTATCTGATCATTGCGCTTAGATCTGTGAGGTTCAAGTTTCTTTCCATAATAGTTTTTGATAATAGTGACCTTCCATATCTAGCTGCGAACTAATTTCTCCCACTTTAACGACTTCTCCTTAGGAATGGGCGCCGGTTGAGGCTGGGAAGAGGCGGAGACTAGCTTTCGGGCTGGAACATCGGGGGCGCCGTGCCGTCAAATAACCAGAAACCTGAATAAATCTCACCTCCAGTTACAAAACATTCGACATCTTCATCGACAGAGTCGGTGGCCATTGGATCAAAGTAAAACTGGACGCACTCTGAACTGCACAAAGATAAGCAAACGAATCATAAAAACTAGATCGTGGAATTGGAAATTGGTGAAGTCTGAGCTATACTGAGTTGCTGGAGTCAGAGATGGAAGTGCCAAAGTAGATGGAACGGGTAGATAGAGGGGGTTTCGTCGATGACACTTCGAGGGTTTTAGGAAACGCATCGGACCGTAACCAGATAGACCATTCCAAAGACGTTCAATACGCAGGCTTCATGTATCATAGTAAAGCAAAGTAATAATTGGCGTGACTGGAATTATTCGCAATTTTACATTTAAAAATAATTTAGTGAAAAATTCTCTTAAATTTTGCGCCACAGATCATAGATCACGAACTTTTATTTTTACTTTGCACAGAGAAAATATTATCAGCAAGATACCACAATTGTCTCTCTCTCTCTCTCTCTCTCTCTCTCTCTCTCTCTCTCTCTCTCTCTCTCAATCCAATCAATCAATCAATCAATAAACTTCTATGGCACCACTATCATAATGCCCAGGGCATCAGCCGATGGCGCACCAAATCCAAATAGAATTAGAGCCAGGTCAATCCGGAAGATCAGTCAGAACAGCGGGGGAGCAATCTAAGGGGGATAAGCCAAGTCAAACAGGTAAGTTTTAAGACCAGATCTAAAAGATGATAAATTTTTAGTTTTGCGAAGTGATATTGGCAATGAATTCCAAAGCTTAGGGCCACACACTGAGAAACAACTAGTGCCAATGACAGTGCGAGAATAAGGAACAACAAACAACAGCCGAACAACAAACAACAGCCGAATACCTAGTTGACTGAGTAGGTCGAGGGATTAGTCGCATCTTAAGGTAATAGGGTTCATTATATAATATGGTTTTAAATACCAAAAGACAAATTTTATAATTAATTCGGTATTTGATAGGAAGCCAATGTATAGGGACTGTCTAGCTGGAGTAATATGTTCAAATCTTGGAGTTTTGGATATTACTCTAACTAAGGAATTTTGTACTCTCTGGAGTTTCTGCATATTTGAATTTGTGATGCTGAAAAGCAGGGAATTGCAATAATCGAGGCGACTAGATACCAATGCATTGGCTAACTGAATAAGAACATGCTTAGGGAGGAGATGTCTGATCGATGCGATAGATTTCCCGAATGTGATAATGAGAAATTTTGCAGACTGAATCTCTCAATCCATCAATTAACCCTCAATCCATCTCTCTCTCTCTCTCTCTCTCTCTCTCTCTCTCTCTCTCTCTCTCTCTCTCTCTCTCGAGATGAGACGTTAATATCTGGATTAGCATCTGTTCAGCCTTCACTTAGGAGTCTTGCATACTTTCTGTCTTGGGTCAGTGCATTAATTAATTTCGCTACCGTTAAACTGCAAAATAGTTTACTATTAATTTTGTGGTTTTGAAGATTGTACATTACTGATGACTTTAGTCTTTTTGGAAATTATATCTGAATCGATCTTCAGAGTCGTACAAATATTTGTATCACCTTAGGTATTGTCTAATCATCTAATGTTCCTCCATAGCTATTACAACTTGCCCCACCGCCTCATGAATAAACTGGCCTGTGCCCAGCCGACAATGCACCTTGCCCATAGCTTTTTCACGAAAGATTGAGCGCATTATAATAAGCAGCTATTACTGTAATACCCCAAAACGTTATATAAATTTACGAAATTTTACTTACTTACTGACTCCCTGGAAGCACATATGGTGCAATATACAGAAATGAAGGCGCTATATAAATGAAAATTTTGCCGATTGTTGGCCGGCGCTCGACACCCAGCTGAGCCTTGTTTAATTAAATTTTAGATTAAAAATTAATTGGAAAGTGCGATCTATTCGAACGATTGTCGAACTGTTATTTCGCTGCAATGTTGCTTAATTATTTAATATTTATCATGTAACTCTTATCTATCAACCGCCAGTAAAATTGTTATTGTTCGAGGGCAGCAATTTATTTGGAGCCGGTATATTTTCTCAACGCAATGATTGGACTAAAGTGCTGTCTTCGTCTGTCGCTGGACAGAACGAAGCGATGCTACTCAGTGCTGACCAATGGTTGTAGACTCCGCTGTCGGGTAATAATAATAATAATAATAATAATAATAATAATAATAATAATAATAATAATAATAATAATAATAATAATGGCAATCTGAAATCCATCATGACGAATCAAACTATCTCTCCACGTCACCCATCTCCACCAGAAGCTCCTTCAAATTTTTCATGCTTCACTCGTGTGACAGAGGAAGAGGTATCCAAACTCCTGCAGTCCTTTTCAAACAAGCAATGCAGTCCTGATCCAAAACCAACCTCTCTTCTTAAACAGTGTGAGGCTGCATACTGGATTGCATATTTAATTGTATGTATAACCTACCGTTGTATAGCCTAACGGTGCCATTTCATAGTTTTGAAAACCTGACTTGAAATTGTTTAGGATTATCTATAAGATATTATTAGCTAAAAATCAGTTGCTTTTCCACTTGACAAAAGCCAAAAGTAGTTGCCTCTGTTCCTGTACCAGCTATAACTAAAATTATTAGCCTATCTCTTTCCACGTGCATTTTTCCATCCTCATTTAAAAATTTTCTTGTAACTATGCTTCTAAAAAAGCCAAACCTTGACAGTGGTCCTAGTCTGTTTTTAGGCTTTGTTTATCGGTGTGTCTGCCACTCATACCAGCTGTCATGTAATTTTCTTTTTGTATTTATGTGACCAGGCCCGTCTTATAGTGTTAAAAATCAGGCACAGTGCCCGGGGTCCCGCACATCTTAAGGGGCCCCGTGCGCAAACTTTTTTTACCTGTTTGTGAACATTGAAAAATGTACGATTACCTTTTTTGCTTGTCAGCATTTGATCTTCACATCTAGGGCCCCGCAGGCCGCCAGGTGCCCGGGGCCTCACCCAGGTATAAGACGGTCCTGTTTGTGACTATTTTAAGTCATGTGCTAACATGGTAATAAATATGTTCTGTGTTTTATAGGCTTTGTTGCGACCTGATCTCAGAGAAGATCTGAACGATAAACTTTTCCGAAATCACAGCTATTTGAGTAAACAGTTTTGCACAGCGCGCAGTGCTAAGAGACTTATTGTTGCTGGGTCATTAGCCGTTCTCAGCGGTTTCTACTACTCCATGCAGGATGAACATACGAAGCGTATGATTCGTGTAACAGCAGACGGTGTTGCTAGATTTCTTAGGTTAAGTACCGGTAATCAATATGAATATGATCTGTTCAGTTGCATTTAAATAGACAGTCCTGTACTCTTATTATTTATTACTTGTTGCTATTATAAGTCATGGGATTTCCTTGATTAAAGTCGTATTCTTATTATCAGAGCTTTCTACTTTTACTGATGTGACAAAACTTTATGATTTTGTGTTTATTTGAGTAGGGGTGTGTTAATGGTAATTCTGTTATAGTTTTGCTTTTTGTGTAGGTCGGTCAGAATTGGTGTCATGATATCACTTGACTATAAATTTTCGCTTTGGGGAGTAGATGAGGTAAGTACATTTTAAATACTTCTGAAGCTACCAATTGAACAAAGGATACAATTTATGATTTATTTACTATTTATTTATTTTCAAAAGATGGCTAAAGCATTTATTTGCAGTGCTTTTTTTATTTTAAAAGTCTGCATAACACAATATAAATCATTTTATTATTATTTTCACATTTGAAAAAAAGAATGAAGAGGTTAGCGTCTACCTGATTCTACTACATTTTCTCTCAGATCTACCAAAAATGCTGTCAAAATGACTTGAAAGTGCTTAGGATTATCTATAAGATACTAGCTAGAAATCAATTGCTTTTCCACTTGACAAAAGCCAAAAGGGTAATTGCCTTTTAATGGCATTTTGATACAAGAGCTTTTCTGTTATCACATTGAATTTTTACAGGACAGCAGTGAATGGACCGAGAAGGCGTCTCCGGTCCATCGAAGATCTGCCGAACGGATTCTTTCAGGATGCCTGAAGAACGGAGGATTATATATAAAACTCGGTCAGGGACTCGTATCCTTCAATCATCTGCTGCCAAAAGAGTACCTCGACACATTAGAAGTTCTGCAAGACAGAGCTTTGGCAAGCAGAAAAGGAGAGGTTGGTCTTCCATTATTATTGTTAGTGGTAGTAGTTGAGTAGTAGTACTAGTAGTAGCAGGGCACGATTTGTAGGGGGGAAGGGGTGAATCTTCCCCCCACTGCCCAACTGCATCCCCCCTACTGCTACATCTCCCCACCACTACACCCCCCCACTGCTACATTTCCCAACAACTACACCCCCCAAGCTCGACATATCCCCCCCCCCCCACTGCTCCAGGTCACAAATCGCACCCTGAGTAGTAGTAATGGTAGTAGTAGTAGAAGTAGCAGTGGTAGCAGTTTATTTTATTTTTTGTTTAAAATGTGCCACTTACATTGTGTAGACCAGCAACTCATTACGGACAAAACTGTGGAAAAATTTAGAACATGCAACATTCATGTGGCCGTTTAAACAGAATATTTATTAGCTGTTGTTTTTTTGTTTAGCTGTAGAATTTATTTTGCAAGCAGGAAGATGCAGTGTGTTGTAGGTAGTTGCGATTCTATCTCCGAGTTGTAACCAGCCGCTGTTAGGTTTTCCTATTGCCAGGGTTGCTGAGTTTTTGAATTAATGGACTCAGAACAATATTCATTTTATGATATTTCAATCCATTCCACTGTACATTTGATCTCTTCCCTGACACTTTGTGAGGCAGTCTTTAAGCAAGATGCTGGAAGCATGTGACTTAACCAGTAGTGTAGCCAGGGTTTCAGAATAGGGGCACCTCGACATTTTCAGGCAAAGAAACACCGTCCCATGCTATGGTGCTTTTAACTTTCTTGCATTCTCCTCAGTCTCATATACTATTTACCCCTCTCCCCCCCAAAAAAAACCCCCAACAAACTACTCAATGGTTTTGTCTGAATCTCGCTACAGGTTCTGGTCTGAATAGGAGGGCCAGACCCCCTGTGGCTATGCCAATGTGGACATAACCTAATATAAATGAATACATCTAATGTCATAGGCATCCTCATTGTCCTGACAAAACTATTTAATGCCATCCCGTTGCATCCCCCACTGATTCTCCCAGTTTGGAATGTTTTAAGCTCTTTAGCAGTATTCTTGAGCATTTTAAAATATTGTTAGATGTGCTCTGACACTTTGGAACCACAACAGCCTTGATTTCTGACTGACTTTTAACTGTTAGCCCTTTGAAACCTGTCAGCCTGTGCATATAAACCAATAACCCTAAGACCGCTAAGTTCTGAGACAGATCGGCTTTATGCGGTAATCCGATAATATGGAACTCGTGAACGTCACAAAAGCCAACTGTATTATGTCATTTCGGGAGAATCTAAAGACTTAGTTATAACAGTTTCATGGTTTCAAAGGGTTAAGGGACAATTGATTGATGCCTCTGCAGTGTTATAATGATGCTAAAGAGGTTTGATGCTGTGGTTTGATGTTTGACATTGATGGCTAACATTGTGGCAGGTTGAGCAATTGTTTCTGGAAGACTTTGGCATCAGTCCAAGGGAGATGTTCAGAGAATTTGACGAAGAACCAATTGCAGCAGCCAGCCTTGCTCAGGTCCACAAGGCTGTCACTCATGATGGCGTAAAGGTTGCTGTCAAGGTTGGTCAACTACATTGATTTTGTGCTTTAAACATTCTGTCATCATCATCACCATCATTAGCATTATTAGCATTATTAGCTTTATTATTATTATTATTATTATTATTATTATTATTATTATTATTATTATTATTATTATTATAACATATATTGCTCTATGAATGAAAGAGAATTGCAAGCACATTGAATATGTCAGACCAAAAGTAATGTTTGAGAAGAGAAAATTTAATGTCTTTTTTGCCTCTTTATTGGTCATGACTCACATATGCGTCCATTTCACATTATGTTACAAATAAATTGGCCAGTAAAGGAGTTAATTTCTTTTAAAAACTCTATCTTAGGTTTCCTATAACAGGTCATTTGAAAGGGAATTCCAAAGTTATGGAGCAGCAGATGCAAATGGTCATTCTTCACTGCTTGTTTGTGTTCGCTGGTTCTCCACAATTTAGCATCTTCCTGTCTTCATTAGGAGTCCACAGTGACATAATTCAAGCATTTCCATGCTAGCTAGTGCGCTCTGAGCTTGACCTGAGCTGTGGCGGAATGCCATTTGAGATGATCTTGGATGAAGTCTTCGGTTTGGCCAAAAGAGATACGGAGGATACTCTACCATTAAGAAACAAAAAAGAGGCATTTAAGAAGCTATGTGCTTAAGATTTTGGATTCCTGTTTTTGCAGGTTCAGTACATTGATCTTCGTGACCGATTTGCTGGAGACATAAGGACCTTGGAAATATTATTATCCTTCATCGAATGGATGCATCCGAAGTTTGGATTCGGATGGGTTCTAGCCGTGAGTGTTGTACATCGCTGGCATATTCGCAGTTCCGCTTCGGTTGAAATTCTCTTTTGTTGTTGGAAATTTTCCCAATATTTTTGCTTGTTGCTTTGATTCAATTTGTTTAACTGTCCCACTGATCATCAGACTGACTTCGTGCAGTTCATCTGTGACATTTTAAGTAAGGTAAGGTGAGTGGTGGTGACTTCAGGAATTTTGAACTGGGGATGGAATAGAACCTGACAGTTCTTTATGTCCATTTATTATGTTCACTTATTTATGTCGTATTATACCAATACCAAAGAAGGTACTTGTTTAATATTTTAATATTTTTGAAGATGGACTATGCCATGCCTGGTGAATAATGTTTCTACTGGTGCTAAAGCAGTTGTCAAAAAGGACTGCTTAATTTATACACACATACTGTATGTATATAAATATATGTATATATGTATCTACTTATACAGTATATATATATATATATATATATATATATATATATATATATATATATATTGATATTATTATTGTGTGTGTGTGTGTGTGTGTGTATGCAAGTAATTAAATAAAGTAATTCATATTATATCTCATTAAGTGTGGCATATTTTTGATACATCATGAAATTGTCTATTGTATTTGATGAAAAATATAACCAAAATGGCTGTTATGCATAAAGAGAGGAATAGCTAGACAGCGTAACTGACAAGAGTGTGATATTCAGGTGCGTTGTAACAATGTTTCGCTGTGTGTGAAATCTAGGATATGAAAGGCACACTTGCTCAAGAGCTAGACTTTGAGAATGAAGGTCGGAATGGAGAACGATGCTCGAATGACTTAAAAGATCTTAAGTACATCCACGTCCCGTGTATACACTGGGACAAAACGAGCAAGGTACACCTTTTTCATACCATATGTAATTTCCTGTTATTATGTTAACCATTTGCAATAATTACTTGCAAGGTGGGATATGCATTTTCAATCATGGTTTTAAATTGCCAAGACAACTCTAACCTTTGTATAGCTACAAGGATTCTATCTGTTCATCATAAACACAATGAGCAATGAACAAGAACAATGAAATAAGACACAGAGTGGAGATGTAGAAGATGCTGTCCTTATCTAGTTTGTAATTAGGAATGGTGTCATTATTATTATTGTTATTATTATTATTATTATTATTATTATTATTATTATTGATTTGATTTTGTTATAGAGAGTTCTAACTGCTGAGTTCATCGATGGTTGTAAAATAAGTGACAAAAATTCAATTCTCAAAATGGGTCTTACATTGCCCGATGTAAGTATTCGTTTTGTTCATCAATGTAATTGTAAATGTAAATTTGCATTCTCTTTGGTAACAGTGCACTGGGCCATCAGCCCAAGGCCATACACAGGCCATTTTGATATCTGCGATGCATACATCTCCATGTATCAACTACTAATTATAAAATTTAGATCTGAGTCAAAATGATGACTGTGGTCAGAGCTGAGTCACTAAAAGAGATGTGGCACTAAAACCTGCTAGAATAGTAGAAATTAATTAAATATACCGTATATGATGCTATTGTAGTCTGGATGGAGAGTTCAGTTATGAGATAAGTAGTGGTAGTACTATTTTTACCAAGTTGCCATAGCATTATGATTTTTGCAGTGCATGTGTGCCTATGATGGTGATTATTGCCATATCTAGTGCCTTTATTTAGCTGTGTTGATATGTTTGTTGATTGCATTTGAGATATTTTACATTGAAATACAGTCGGAAGACTCATAAGATGGACTTGGGGCATTATTTTCATTTTAATTGGTTGTTAAACATGAGGTTGAACCGATGGTAGCAGCAGATTGGACACTGGTATTACTGGATATTTAATAAATCAGGGCTCTAAAAATTGGCATACAAAGGAAATAAAAATCCTGAGAAGTACTCTTGGCATGTATTCAAAGTGTAGTTTCAAATAACAATTAATAAATTCTTATGATTTAAATCAGTACAGATTGTATCTGATCTGAATCATCTCACTGTTTTCAGGTTCACAGAAAGCTAGTGGAATGTTTTGCCTATCAACTTTTCAATACTGGATTTGTTCACGCCGATCCTCATCCTGGAAATGGTGATTTTGTCCTGGAATTTTATTAAATATTTTCTTTTTAAAATTAGAAACTACTATTAGTTATTGATGATGTTGTAACATCATCATCATTAACCGTGGGCTCATCGCCCGTTGGTGTATAATGCCATCTCCACAGTTTTCTGCCATTCTTTCCTGTCCGTTGCTCTGTGACTAAGATCCTGTAAACTGCTTCCACACCATTCTTCAATATCATCACACCATTCCTTGTGTGGTCTCCCTCTCTTATTGGCACCCTCCATTATTACAAACATTAGAGCTTTGATCTTTCTGTCCTCTTTCTGTCCCTGTTGTAACACTTTACAAATAATTCATGTGATATTTGAATCTTAGGGATAAATTTTAATTACCGATATATGCTTAAACAATTTGCATTTGTGGCTGCTATAGGGTGTGTTAATTTAAAGAATTGACCACATGGCACATCTATTTTCCCAGTCATTATTTTGTATGTTTCTGTCAAGTGCCCCTTCTTTTTTTCCTTCTAATGTGGTCAATCCACAATATTAAAGTCTTTTTTATAGCTTAAATTATGGCATCCATTGACCATCTTTTTGCTCATCTTTGTACATTTTCTAAAATCTCTCTCTCTCTCTCTCTCTCTCTCTCTCTCTCTCTCTCTCTCTCTCTCTCTCTCTCTCTCTTTCAAAAATGGATTCCACCCCTGAACACAGTATTTTAGATAAGGCCATGCTAATGTCTAATGTACAGTAACTGTGCTTTCGTTCCAGCTTCTAGAATACTCGCTCATTTCTTTTCATGTTTATTCATTTAATTTCATTTAATTTCTTAGATATGTATCAAAATTTGTGTCATTCCACAAATTACCTATCACTTCAGGTTCATTCATTTCATTTTGAGCAATTTCTCAACTTTGTACTAATCAAGAAGTCCAGTATTATGAGATATTTGGCTTTTGTCATCATGAGTAATTTGCTAATTATGGAATTTTCTTTTTGGATCCCTTTCTCTTTGCTTAGGCACAATGCATTTATTTGCAAGATTGGTTGCAGTATATGTACTCTGCTGTTGAAATTGTTATTTCAGTCTTTGTTCGAAAAGGCCAGGATGGTAAAGCCCAGCTCGTTCTCCTTGATCATGGACTGTATGACTATTTAAACAGCAGGGATAGAATACGATTGTGTCATTTATACAAAGCAATCATAAGCCGTGACGAGGACTTGATGAAGCACTATTCTTTGCAGCTTGGAGTGACAGGTTAGAAAAATTTGAATGCAGTTGGAGCAATTGAGAAATTTACTGACATAGTGACGATGGTGTGTGACATGATGTGACATGACGTTACTGCCAGTTCAGTTGGCAATATACGTGTTGATTGAATTCACAGAATTTAGGCAGTACTCAATTAATATTAAACAGATTTTACTTTTTGTTCTGAGTGTGGTTTTTGGTTAATCAAGTGAAAACACAGACTGAAAGTTAAATTACTATTGTGACAGTAGTGTTTTGTTTGAAGTGTGTAGATTTTTTCTCAATTGTGTGTTCAGGTAGCTAGATATAAAATATCCTATTATGAATTCTAAGCACACTTGGTCAAATCTTATTGGGTTTTGATGGGCATAAAATGTATTGGAATTTCAGAAAGTTTGATAACTTAGAGAGAGATTTGTGAATGCGTTAATAATAATGATGATGATGGTGGTGTCGACGACAATAATAATAATAATAATGTGATTTAAAGTGGTTTAGGAGGCTAAGTAAGCCTGTGTGAAAACCACTGATATAACCATCTGCATTCAATAACCTAGTTTTCTGAGATAGCCTTTAAATCCATTTATTGTTTCAACTGTCACTCCCACCTCGTCCAAACTGTTCCATTTGTCCACAACCCTTGCACTAAAGAAATTTTTCTTTCTTGAACCCACCCGCAGCTTAAACAATTTGCATTTGTGGCCTCTTGTGCTGTTATTGTGTGCCAATGTCAAGAATCGATCGTATGGCACATCTACTTTCCCAGTCATTATTTTGTATGTTTCTATCAAATCCCCTCTCTCCCTTCTCTTTTCTAATGTCAGTCCACAATGATGATCATGACTTGATTTCAAGTGTTTTAGGAGGCTAAGTTAGCCTGTGTGAAAGCCACTATTATTACTCTCAACGTTTAACCCTTTAACCGTGTATTTAACTGTAACTCAATGTAAAATGGACGTATATATCTGGGGTTCCCGGTAAAGGGGTTAATAACCCAGTTCTCCTAGATAACTTTTGAATCCATTTATTGTTTCAATTGTTACTGCCTCTTCGTAAAAACTGTTCCATAAATCCTAGCACTTTAAAATGTGTGCTTCCTTGATTCTCTGATCTGCAGATTTTTAAATTGTGAATTTCGTTCTTGCAGATTACAAGATCTTTTGTGAGATCCTGCTACAGCGGCCAGTGGTGAGGTCGACGGTACATCTGCCGAGTCGTATGACCGAAAAGGATCTGGAGTACATGCGCGTCATGGCGCAGCAGCACTTTGACAAGATCATGGCCGTACTCAAGCATATGCCCCGTCCTATGCTGCTGATCATCAGGCAGGTTTTTAACATGCATTTCAAGTCTTTTATCCTGGGATATTTACAGTGCTAATATAAAATAGATGCATTGGATTCTATCTGTTGACTGTTTTAGTCTGCTTTTATATAAGCATATATTTAGAACAGTCAATATTTTTTTTGTTTCTTGATATTGTCACAATAAAACCTGTAGAAATTCTGTCATTATTTTTCTCTTTTCATTGAAACTATTACCGTAGTTTTTGATATCTTTGAAACCTCTAACAAGACATTGATTTTGATATATGATTATATATATATATATATTCTACCTCAGTTCTAAAGTGACCCTTTAACCTTTTAATTTATTATAGGAATCTTAATACCATTCGTTCAATAGGCAAACTACATGATCATCCAGTTGACCGTTTTACGATTATGGCGCATTGGTTAGTGCTGTTTGCAAAATTTATTGCTATTAATTTTTTTCAGTAGCCGAAACAAAATCACCTGGTATATCCAGAATCCACAAACAACTTTAAGGCTCAACTAAAAATCTGGTCACCTAACTGGACTCTGACATAGATTTCACACAGATAGAACTGTCTCCTGCCCAGTGGCGGCTCCACCGGGGGGGCCAGAGGGGCCCGTGCCCCCCCCCCCAATTGAAGGCCTGCCCCCCCCAGTGGCCTGCCTGTTGGGACCCTATACTTAATGATAAATACATTAAACAACAAATGGTTGGCCCCCCATGATTAGAAGTTGCCACCCCAACTCCCCCCACTTGCCAAATCCTGGATCCGCCACTGCTCCTGCCCCACTTTAAGCTAGATCAAACAGTGCTTTTACTGATTTCATGCATTTACAGTAATTGCAGACATTTGATTTTTATTGTTTATGCCTGTGATCTTGGTTATAGATTAGCACTGACAAGCTATCCACTACTCCAAAATATGTTATATCTGGATGAACTTGCAGTGACAGTTATGGTGTTAGCAAAAAAATTTGGGGGGTTTTCATCCAGAGTAGATGCACTCCACTTTTTTAAACAAGTCATTGATGTTAGAGTAGACAATTCATTAAGTCAGGATTCTATATTTAGATTCCTAGAAGCACATAATAATCAATATTAATTGCTCTGATTGTTAAAATCTATTAAATTTTCATCCGCTTTCAAGTCTTCATCTAAAGAATATTTGACTAGATCATGAATAAATTGTTGCTGATACACAGTTTTCAAAATTCACGATACGTGTATTATAAGTTTTGTCTAGATAATAATCATTTCCACATATTGGTGATAATATTTGGATGAAACATATCTTTCCTTCATCATTTTGATCACTTTACTGTCGTGTATACTTACACATATGTTAATGATTTGCTTTTGCAGTGCCATATCGGGTGCCCTTAAAACTGATGAGCCTGGGTCATTTGTGGTCTTTAGGGGAGTGAAACTTGCCTGGCATGAATTTTTATTAGATTGTTCAATCTGGTATGAATTTTTATGAATCTTCTTTCAGATGAAATTGATAATCTTGTACAGATTCCAAAATAATTATTCTATAAAATATGGATCTCCATCTATTGCATTGGCATAGCCATGGGGCAAAGGGGTCCCAGCCCCTATTTGGGCTGATTTGACAAGCTTTTTTACTGATCAAAACTTTCCCACCGGAAAATGTTGATGTGTCTCCCCCCATTCCACAGTCCTGGCTGTGCCACTGATCTATCGTTGTTATTTTTAGGAAGAGATTGGAAAAATATTTGCAAACTTTATTTTTATGTTTATCTTTTACTGTGATATAAAAAGTTGTGATATTGATTGTGCATCTACTCTAACTGATTAAATGTTTGGGAAATTTACTTAGGGGCTGTCCATTAATTATGTCAACAATTTTTGGGCAATTTTTGACCCCCTCCCCCCTTGTCAACAACTGTCAACTTTCACTTAACCCCCCCATAATTACATCTAAAACTTTTGACCCCCCCCAAGATCAATGACAGGTCCCAATAACAAGGTTATTATTTTTTGCGGTGATGACCATTTTTAACCTTTTTTTTTCATCGATTGTCAAAATGTGGTGGTGATGACCTTTTTTGCCATGATTTTTTCCATTGTAATAAGTAGTATTTCATGAAATTTCCTATTTTTTATTATTTGTGAAAGCTGAAATTGTTGACGTCAACTTCTCTTGATCCCCCTCCCCTGTCAACAACTGTCAAACTTTTCAAACCCCCCCCTAAATTGTTGACGTAATTAATGGACAGCCCCTTATGAATCGTTTATGAAATGCAAAGTATACCGGTATTCTGAACTCAGATATTCACTTGAAATATGTTAGGATATCATATTAAGGTTGGTTTTGAATGAATTTTAAAAAATCTCTTAGGTCTGAGAGGCTGATTTCATGGATCAGTATTGTCTGCTTTCGTTTATACCTTCGCGTCTTGGGCTGTTTCCGAGACATTCCAAGCTGGGGCGACATTTCTCAAATTATGCACAAACATCAGGAAAGGTAAAAAGTATGATAGGAGCACAGACAATGGTGTTTAAGGCAATGATAACTGATATTTTCTGGTCAGGAAGACAAACCCTGAGATCTTGGAATCAACATTATTATTTACCCAACTTCAGTTACCTTCTACTAAAATTGGTCCTTTGCAGGTGAATAATAACTGTGAGTCTTAGTCTTGTTCTCTCACTACTTAAATCTTCTGTTTCCTTTGAAGCATCTTCAGTTTGAACGCTTTCTAAGAAATAGAAAATCTTCGACTTTGTGATGATTCAATGTGATTTTTTTAAATTTCTGGTTTTAATGAAGCTTTGAGCTTAAACTAGATTATTTGTTTTCTATTTTAGATTGGAGAAAATATAAAGGAAACATTTGACTATTTGTGTGAAAGTTCGTCGAGAATTTTTTATACATGTAGTATTTGAGTTTCAGGTTTATTTATCACCCAATGTTTGTACTGCCAATTATTCCAGAAATCTTTCTTCAACGTATAATGAAATGAATGGCTTACATGAGGTCATTAATTCTAGATGAAAATGCTTGGGATTAGTATGATGTTCCAATTTACTAAGTACTTTCATGCCAATGCTTTTTGCTGTTTCCCTCTCTCACTGATTTCTCAAATGATCTGGTCTTTTACAGATGAATTTGGAGTATCGTTCACTGATATCTTTGTGTATTAAAACTAATAATTAATAAATTAAAAATTAATAGATGTGCATTGATGATGATGATGATGATGATGATGATGATGATGATGATGATGATGATGATGATGATGATGATGATGATGATGAACTACTATCAATATTTTAAAGTATAATTGGAAGAAGTTTTGGACACATGCTGATACTCTATTGGAGAACACAATAATCCTTGCAGCAAGCTTAGCCCTAGATGAAGAACTACTAGCAATTCCTTCAGTGGGGACATATCAAAAGCTTTCCTGCACGTTTAACATTTTTGACAAGGTGCTATCACTGTTTCTAGTTACTTCGTGACTATCATTCTTGCCGCAATTTTCAAAATGATTTTAAAGCAGTAAAACACGGTTTATGCTGAAATGCTGCTATCACTGAAATAATGAAGAACATTTTGTGCCTTTACCTTTCATACTTTAGTACACATTCATGTAAGTAAAATCTCGTAAATTTATATAGCGCTTTGGAAAGTAGTACAGTACAGTAGTAGCTGCTTATTCTTATGCGCTTAATCGTTCTTGAAATAGCTATAGGCAAGGTGTGTTATTGGCCGGGCAAAGGTCAGTTTATCCATGAGGGGGCAGGTCGGGTTGTTATAGTTAAGGAGGAAATGACTTCTGGAATAAGGTT
The DNA here is from genome assembly GCA_018105865.1 of Metaphire vulgaris. Taxonomy (NCBI): domain Eukaryota; kingdom Metazoa; phylum Annelida; class Clitellata; order Crassiclitellata; family Megascolecidae; genus Metaphire; species Metaphire vulgaris. The sequence goes on along the minus strand of CM030832.1, from coordinate 44,202,687 downwards.
TTTAGTTTAGACCTAAAGGCTTGAGGAGATAGTGAAGGAATTAAAGGCATTGAGGATTTGGAGCTTGTTGTTTGGCCATGGAAGTATTAAAAGTGATGTTTGTTGCAAATGCAGTTGCTCTTAGGTAATTTACATAATTGTAAATAGACAAACACTTAACAATGCTCATTAAGTAACTTTAAACTTTGTGGTGTTTGGCCAAATCTAACATTCACCCAAGTGTCTCCGACGTTGGTGATTGAGCACAGGTGTTGTTTTAAAACTGCACATACAGTGTAATTCGAGTGCTAATGAGATTGAAATTACCGGTAGTGTTCAGCATTCAAAAAAAAACAGTGGGTGTTGGACTACTTGCGTACTGAATCATAAAATGAAATTTGCTGGCTTTCACTGAGGATTGACCTTGACTAGTTTGGTTAGACTTCCAGCAATGTAGATTGAAATTCGTGTTTGTAACAGTGAAACCTACAGTGACAAGTTTGCATACAGTGTGACTCAGTTAATCTAGAGATCATCTTGTTATTTTGCTGTTAAAAATACCAGTATACGATTCATGTGCATGAACAATGGATGTTCGTTGAAGTTTAGGACAATATATTTCTACAAGATGCTGTCCTGTGGCGACCCTAGAGGGGCCGCCCCTCCACCGTATGGAGAGGCAGTACATATTGGGTCTGGGCTCCCGCGACAGACGGCTGGCTGACGTCAGCGCGTCGGTATAAAACCCGACGGCGGGGTTAATCAGGGCGGAGAAGCCGAGTCAGACATTCGGAAGCGGTAGTATCGAGTCGAGAAGAAATGTGGAGGGAAACGGAATGAAGCCAGACAGAAGGAAGACATCCGGATCAGGGAGGAAGGTGGAAGGAGATGAGAAGAAGTATGAAGAGAGACGCTGAAGAATGCGACTGCCGATAAAAATATGGGGAAAACCGCTCTGCCGTTGCCCGCTGCCTGCCCGCCGATCGCCCGCTACTCCGACGACCCGCCCTTTCTAGTTAGCCGTTCCTAAATCGTGAGTAGATACGAAAATTATAATAATGTAGAAAACATATGAATGTCTGTGTCGCCACTTGGCGTTAGACGTATAACATAGGTGTATAAGCTCTCGTGTTATGCTAGCGCTACATATAGCGAGAACTGCCAGCATGTTAGTTAGGAACATATTAATGATGCTAGTGACGACTGTCTATATTGAAAGATAACCGCGGATATAGACACTAGGAACTTTGTTAGCTTATATGGGTGAGAATGTTATAAAATCTAATGTTTAGAATAATTGGATGTACGTTGCTTATAATGATGGCATATAATAATACGCATACTTAAAGAGAAAAGATATCGTTGTGATTATATTTAGAGATAGACTAGAATAATAATGATGACGACGACAACTCAAGGCTTAGACGTGCAGGCGAGAGTAAATAATTGAGTAAAGACTTCCCGCTCTATAGAAGGAAGCCGAACCTACAGTGGATCACTTTGGTTGCATCCTGAAGAAAGGGTTCTCCCCCCTTGCATCCTGGTAAAACCATCCAAATTATAATAGGGGGGGGGGGAGAATCGTCACAGTCCCACTAGAACAACAGTGTTTATTTTGTGTCTATATTTATACTTTTGAGAGAAAAAATGGTTTTTGAACTTTGCGTCAAGAAATTTAAACATCAATACATGTACTACGATATTGAAAACAAATGCTGCTTTTTCTTATATTCCTGGTCTAAGGTATACCGGTAGTTTTAAATCTTGCTTAATTCACTTTCCCTCTTGTTGTGAGACCTGCAAATTAGAGCAAGAGGGGTCATTTGCCCTCTGCAAAATAAACATATCAATATTTTCACAGTGAACTTTGAAAGCCTTGCTAAAATATTAACCATGACAATTGTGTTTTTCCCCCTGGAAAAATTTCTGTGGCATAACCATGACCATTGTTTTGTCCCCTTGGAAACAAAATTTTGTGAGCGCCCATGCCTCAGCATTTTAACTTTTCATTCAAAGTTATTGTCAAAGAACTTGGAATAAAGTTGTGTCTTGCAATGATATTTAATTATATCATACAGGCATATGTGCGATGTTGGTACATTGGCATTGGCTGAATTTATTCTATTATGTGAATCACTATGGAAGAGAAACTCAGAGAGCTTTGGTCCAGGAGACTTCTAAACTTGACACCAACTTGGGGTTCATCCGTATAATACGTATGCAAACAGGCATATTTTCAACCCCCTGTTTGCACGCCGTATATATGCAAAATCTTCTAAATCCAACGCCTTCCCCCTCAGTGCAGTAAGCACTATATGGATAGACCCTTGATGAAAAGGGCGACTACAAAAGTTGACTCTGGTACCTCTAATACACTTTATCCACTATGCGTGGATGAAATACAGGGCCAGGGGTGACCTATGCAAGGCCCCTGCAGAATAAATATTTGGGGCTCCAAGAATGTAGGCCCTGTAGGGGAATGTGGGGGATGTAGCTGTAAATACAAAAAATATATCCTTTTTATGGGCCCATGTGACTGCCGGACCCCCACATCTTCAGAGTTTGCAGGTGCCCTGGTGAGATACACATTACTGTACCTTGTTATTCTCTAAGAGAAAAATGTATGTTTTAAACACTGGTAAGTATGAAAATATGGCACAGTGTGATGCGCGATTTAGTAGAATATCGTAATGGGGTAAGGTTCAAATTATACAATGTGAAGTTAAGTAGCTAATCTGACAAACACAGTTGAGCTTATATATTATTTCTCATAAACAACATAGAAGAGACCTTGCCACTAGCCATTCCAAGTCAATCTTATGTAACAAATGTAAGAACAAAAATTAATTATCCATTATAAACGTCTTACTTCTTTAATTACAAAATGTGGGAACTTTAAACCACATATTACTTTGCAAAATGTTCTGAACAGTCTTACACTATGAAAGAGCTTCTTATAAATTATATTAAACCAAATATGATTTGCATTAATACATAATAACAATAATAAATGTACTACAACATTAACAGTATGCATAGTAGTCCTTACTCATGGCAGACCCTACTGAACCACTTTAAACATTATTATTATTATTATTATTATTATTATTATTATTATTATTATTATTAAGTTAAAAGCAATATACAAGAACATGTGTTAGATAATTTAAACATACTTGTGTTTGATTCCACAGGCATAAACTTCTATTAGACCGCTAGACTCAAGCCCCTCCCCACTTTTTGAGAGGCTGCCACAGCGAAGGTATAGGCAGTGTTTATTCTAGACATCGGGGGAGTGTATAATTTTTGGGGGAACAGACATTGGGGAGGTCATACTACTTGCCAAAATGTCAAAATTTTGGGGAGGGGTAAATTTCAAACTTTGGGGGAGGAAATTCCCCCCAGAGATGATCTAGAATAAACAATGAGTATAGGAGATGGCCCCCAATTTTTCATCCAAGTTTGTGCCAATGTTTGGTTCTTTTGGTAATTTCACAGTAATGTTGTTGTCTGTTTGCCTTTAATGCTTGGTCCTGTTGCATGTTCAGATATTGAAGGGTGGCAAGATATTTTCCAACACCTACAGTTTTTCATGCGCATAGACATACTGAACACTTTCAACACTTTCAGAAGTTAAGTTCGGAACTGACGACCAAATTTCCGAAGGATTCTTTGCTTCGTCTGGTACCTTCTGCGGTTGATTCAGTTTCAATTCTGTCGGGAGGGACTGACCTCCCAATGATGCCTCTTTCTGCCATTTTTCACCCTGCTTAACCTTTATCATTGATCCAGTTGTAATGAGTTTTCCAAATCCTTCCTCATGAGAAAACGCATATCCTAAATAAGGCCGATGCAAACGATGATGCTCCTGAAGTTCAGGTTTCATTTTGGACGAGTGTCGCACTTTAGACCCACGAGTGACGAGTGCAATCTTCTTGTTAATACGAATCATGCTTGCTAGCGATGGACGGACAGTATAAATTATGACTTTGACTAGAAATGCTGCAATGGTCGTAGATGCCAGCATTATGCCAAGGGTGAACCAGAAGATTCCGGAACTGAGTGCTTGTGTTTCTATGCCGTAATATTCGTAAACGAATAGATCAGAGTATATAACAAACATCATAAAGAAATAAAACAGTATGCTTCCCCATATGGCAAAGTGATTAAAGAACGTCCAGTATGAAGTTTCCAGACCACACTACATGCAACACACACACACACACACACACATCATTGTAGATTAAAATTTAAAAGTGCTGTATTTAAAAATGTTTATATTTTATATTTATATGCTGCATGCCCTATAACATTAGCTTTGTGCACAAGATAAATATAAAAAATTCATGAAAACTGCAGTGTAATCTGGCATAAAAGCCTGCTTTTTAATAAATCAGTCAGCTTGAAAATTGCAGCTCAAATTAGTGAAGCAACCACAGTACTTGCAGTCAGCATGAATTTACATGCCTGACCAACCCGTTAGACTTTCTCATGGAAGGTTTATGATAATCTAGATGAGGGCAAGGCAGTAGACATAATATTATATTTGGATTTTGATAAATTTTAGTAATTTGCATTATGAAATCATACAGTGCAAGCCCAGTGATTAAGTGCCTTGACAAACTATCAAGATGAACCATTAAAAACCTCACCAAAAGATGCATTGCAACAGAAATCTTGTATTGTGCTTCTTCAAAGAAGTAACTTGAGTTCTGCCACTATAATTACTGCAGATTGACAAAGAGATTGGTTTGAGAAGCTTTAGAAAGAAAGCCATCCATATGGCAGTGTTGGTTTAAGGAAGCATGGGTCAAAAACAATACTGATGATGGCAATGGAGAGGTGAAAAGAAAAACGGTGTTTAAGAAAAAACGCATTGTGCTTGTGGGGCACCGAGTAGGTCTGGTGTTCTAAGTCAAAGAAAAGGTTAACTACAAATAAAGCAGAAATAGTTGATAATTCCAAACTATGTCATTACATATTCCTAAGTCAATTTTGTGTAATAAATTACAAGAAATTGCCCTTAATTAAAAAGTTATTTCAAAACTATTTACTAATGTACAGAATATTATAACAATTTACACGCAAGGTCACAATCACTATGAGATAGCTTGCAACCACATATCCAACTGACTGCAGATTGGCAATATCCCTCCCATTTGACCTGATAGCATCTTTAAATGCTCCGTAAGAGATGAAGAACAAGGCCAGTGAAGTCAACACGCTCTCCACTATGCTGATCATGAAGATCTTAGTGTTAAATAAAGAATTGTGCACACCGGGCAAGTAGAGTTTTGGGTACAAGACTGAACTTTCATCATCGACATCCTACAAGACACAAAATTTTAATTTATGTTTGGACATCCGTTGTGCTGGTATATCTGTAGGCAAGTCAGTCCAAGAGAGTCTATAGTTGAATGTGCCTGATACATTAGTATCAGAACTACCATAGCAAATGCTAAGCTAGGTTATTGAATGCAGATGGTTACATCAGTGGTTTTCACACAAGCTTACTTAGCCTCCTAAACCACTTAAAATCACATTATTAAACACGGGATAAAAAGGTCCGCACTGATCGTCGATGCACTCTGGCAACAGTATTAAGTGAGAGAAGAGGCAAAATTCAATATTGAATCCTAGATAAAGAGTAAATGGCAAGAAGCAAAATAATCTCATCCAAAGAGAGTAGGACATTGGAACACACACACACACACACTGTATAGAACTTGGAAGACCTTTTGTCTAAAAAAAGAACTCAAGAGACTAATTACACAAGTGCATTTAAATTTTACTTCAAACAGTCACAGGCCAAGTTCTCTCTGTACAAAAGTTGCACCTTTTTCTTCTTCTTAAGTTCTCTGCCCGGAAGCAAGTCCTTGATCCCAGTGGCACCACCCTTCTCTGTCAGCAGCTTGGGTCTTTAATCCTTTGTTACACATTAGACAATCTTAATATACACAATTACACAAAGGGTCCTAGTTTCAAAATATCAAAGATCAAAATACATTTCACGGCTTACCTGCTCAAATATTCCAAGAGCCATAACAGGTAATGGCGTAAACAAGACATTGTACAGAGTAATGAACATGGGATCAAAGAGAGTCTGTAACAAAACAGTAGATCTCAATTTAACATAACCCTCAGAATCACATTCCAAATACGACTTATACTTAGCATTCAATTAATTATCCTCTACACTGCCCAACAATGACCTCCCAGCAGAGGTCAAAACATTGGGTTTCATCTGTCCAACCTCACAAATGAAGATTAGTATATTATTATTATTATTATTATTATTATTATTATTATTATCTTGACAATTTATATAGCGCTGTACGCACGGCATCTGCCAAAGTCAAAGGCGCTGTACATATTAACACAACATAAGTATAACATACATGGAGAGAAAGGAAAATCAATGGAGAGGTACCCAGTATTGCAAATGGCAAATACAGAAAGACGGTTCACAAACATGTGTAAAAGAAGGAAGCTGTAATATTTTGAGCAGAGACAGAAGAACAGTGATGCTAGGCCAACACTAGAAAGGACAATCCAGCAAGGAAATGATGCCTGGAACAATACAAAGAGATCAGCCAAAACAATAAGGGTGGATGATGTGTTGGAGTGGACAAGATATTGCAGTTGTCATCAGCAGTCAGGAAACACAGGACAGACATTGTAGAAGGGAAATTCATGTTGTTACCTAAACTTCGGCACATGAAGGAAAAAGAAGACGATAATGATAACATAACACCATCGCACCTGCTGCTATTACTTCTATTCTCCTAAATATAAACCATAGCTACACTACAACAAAAAAACTTGCATTTAAAATGTTGATAAAAGCAGTAAATCATAGCAAAATTTTGAAACAGTAGGGTGTCCTCCGTGATCTTAAGGTCAAATCAAATACAACTGACTTTGGTCTAGTTGTTGCAAAAATCCAGATCAACATTAACCTTGCCCTCACCACATTTTAATTAAGATAAACCAATATGACCTCCAATCCTTGATCCTAAATACCTTCATGGCTTAAATCTAGTGTGGCCAAAGCCAGATGTGGGGAAACTACAAGAAAAATACATTTGCACTTTTGATTACCCGGTAATTGGGAACCCATTTAATTCAGAACTTTGACCACTGGAGTGGGGACTAAACTACTGGAGGGATTCATAAAGAAGCCCCATTGCTGACACACTTCCTAGCCCCATTCTCATGTCACAAAATTACTAACACAATTTCTAGATTTCTGTAATTTCAGTTAGATTTTCAAATGTAACTTTTAAATAAAAAACAAATACATAGCCAGCCTCAGTGAATTGAATACAACACATTGCATATACAAGGCCAGTTAGTCACAGATCTATCAGCAATTCACCTGAGCAGAATAACCACAGAACGCGGCATACCAGACATTACAAAGCGAGAATGCAAAGTTCTTGTAGAAGAAGTAGTACAGGAATTTTGAAATTCGAACGTATGACAGACGACCGTGTACGAGTATCAGGCGCTCGAGGAAACAAAACTGAGCGATCGAGTAATCGCTCGCGAGCACAGCTTGTCTGCCTTCAAGGCCACTGATTCCGACACCAATGTTGGCTGCTAGTGAAGCACACATTACGACAATGTATTCATTAGAAAGGCATTTATTTGTCAAATAACAATGTCCTTAGAATGTCCTTAGCCAAGTTTTAAACCTTGCTTTATAACAACAGTTTCCAAAGGTTCCTGACCTTTTTCAAATGTATCCCCAAGCAAACAAGTTAACTTCATGTGTACCCCTAGACAGCACTTTAACTTTTTTAGTTTTACAGCATGTCTTTTGTTCTTTATATTGGCACTTAAATAAATTTTGGAGATCACTTCACATTTTCTCTAAAAAGAGTGCAACGACCTTTTAGTTTACTTCTTCCACCAACTCTTTTGCTACAATTACATGTTGTGTGCCCCATATATAATCCTGTTTTCACTCATATTCCCTCTTGGTACCAGTGATGTTAATCCTTGTCCTGGTCCTTGTCCTTAAGGACTCCTTAAGGACCAATTTGAAGTCTTTGTCATTGTCCTCGTCCTTGGGGAGTCAGTCCTCGTCCTTATCCTCGTCCTTGGGGGTTTGATCCTTGTCCTTATCCTCGTCCTTGCAGATCGGTCCTTGTCCTGGTCCTTGTAACTTAGTCCTTGAAAAGTCCTTATAAGGACCAAATTACTTGTATACCATTTTCAATTGTACTGATAATATAATTATGTTCCAAGGTAAGAGTAGTATGTGGATTTATATTTTGGCTACATACTTGCGTTGAGTTACTCTAAATGTTTAGTCATTGTTTCCTTTATAATACCAGTTGATTCTTTAGCAGAATTCTTTGTTTCCCTGCGACGTCGACTCCAGTTGAACGAGTGTTTTCGCAAAGTGGTCTCATAATTAGACCTCACCGTGTGTGCATGACTGATCAGCTGCTGGAAACACTTTTTCATTTATTATTATTATTATTATTATTATTATTATTATTATTATTATTATTATTATTATTATTATTATTATTATTATTAAACTTGACAATTTCTTAAGCGCAGTAACATAGCTAGGTGGCTAAAGTCAAAGGCGCATTTGAAATGCAGCATTGCTGTTGACTACATTATGTTTTGTTTTTTTAAATTTGCTTTTCTAATTTTGTGATTCGAATTGAAATTGTGTTTGGTTTTTTCCTATCCGACTTTTTTGTCTGACAGAGGTTGGTCCTTGTCCATGTCCTTGATCCTTGTCCTTGGGGGTCAGTCCTTGTGGTCCTTGTGCTTGCGGGGTAAGTCCTCGTCCTTGTCCTCGTCCTTGGAGGGTCGGTCCTCGTCCTTATCCTCGTCCTTGGGGAGTCGGTCCTTGTCCTTATCCTCGTCCTTGGGGGGTCGGTCCTTGTTAACATCACTGCTTGGTACTTATTGACTGTTACCCTTCCCACCAATCTTTAGATCATCATCTCTTTTTCTATTTTTCTTTACAGTTTTTTTTAAGAATTCTTATTTCACTCATGCACCCCTTAGCAACAGCTCACGTACCCCTAGGGGTATGCATACCACCAGTTGGGAACTGCTGCTTTATAAACTTAAAATAGGTCATAATAAAATTATTTGGCAAAATCTCACTAAATGCCCTTGTCTCAAAAGAAGTCGCTATCAATTTATTGCTTTTCTACCTGAGTGCCAGTAAATTTGTTACTGACATCTTTCTTGGCAATGGTTCTAATGCAACATTGAGCAATGCTAATAAAACTAAGTCTTGCTTGAATCAAGTGTCAACATTAGACATAGCAATTGCATAATGCATTTAAATGAAACAGCAGAAAATGCCCGCTCAACTAGGTCTGCCCCGAATGTTCCAATAATGCTCCAGTCAAACGAGAAAAGATTACCGGTACCGATTACTTTCACATACAATAAACAGTGTAACTATGATTTACATGGTTTGCCAATAATGATGAAAAGATAGCCTTTTGTCTTTCAGCATGCATATACATTTATTTAAAAACAACTGTATCTCCCTACAGTATTAATGAGATTACCACACCAAATGGACATGCAGGGTTACAAGAACACATGAACAATGATTGCACACAGAACAGAGGCATCCATTAGCCTACCTTGCTGTCTCCCACTGACATAGATCTTTTACAATTTGCATTTGGAGTGACGTTAATTGATCTCTAAGGGCATCAGAAATTATGCCATAAAAGTGCATATATTAATATTACTATTATTATTATCTATGACATGTTAATTTGATTCAAAATATTGATAATTAAGTAGAACTCACTTTTAATCATATTGACATCATTAGCTCCATCTCCAACTGCCAACGTTATGCATTTCTTATACGTTTTAATCAGTTCCACAACCTGTGCCTTCTGTGTTGGAGTAGTTCGACAGCAAATCACCGTTTTGCACATACAGGCGACCTCAACAAATAGCGTCTGTAATGAGGCTTCCAACGCATGCACCTAACATATTCATTGACAAGCATAGTCAGACTGGATTGATCATATAGATCATATATTGGTCCATGTCCCTAGATCACGTTACATTCTCATTGAGTGTCGGTCATTCAGAGTAACTGAACCCTCTCTCTGGGATTGGTTGTCTCCATCAACTCTCACCTCACTTCTTATTCAGTTCATTGCAAAGACTAAGTTTCATTTTGTAATTAAGCAACTTCTAAAGCTGGGAGCACCTCTGAGTAGAAATATAGAGACGCTATATAAGTAACTTTTTACATTACATCAAAACAAGAAAACTGAAAATAAATAATAATAATAATAATAATAATAATAATAACAAGGTTTAAAGTGGTTCAGGAGGGTTTCCCCTGTATGAGAACCACTTTCTATCAGCACTTTCTATGATCCAAAAAAGAACATGGCAATGGTCATCGACGCATTTGCCAGACAGATCATCTGCATGTGTTGATGGTTGCATTTTCAAATTCTTACTAGACTGCGGCCATTTACAACCAACGCAAAGTCAGTGACCGGTTCTCCTTCTTTGTCACTTAATTTTGTGGAGTTGAAATAATCAGACGTTGATGCGCCTCTCCAAGCAGCTGAGTTTTCTGCATTGCGACTGGTTGTGCCTTTGGCATGCAACAGGATCCTGTCCTTTGTATCTCTGAGCTGACCTTCAACATCCTCTTCTGTTTCTGAATCAATAACGCATAGTTCAGTTGTGTTTGATATCAACCTACAGCTGAATCCAATATTGACAGCTGTCTCTGAAATATATACCATCAATCTTTTAAAACTACAGAATATCTTACAGCATATAAGTTTGAGGTATGCTCATATACCACAAGGCATATGAGCATACCTTAGGAGGCTTAGGGTATATAAGTATACCTATATACTTAAGGTATATAAATATATGAATTTTAAAAAAATGATAACAAAACAACGAGAAGAACAATGATGGGGAAAGAGGCAATGAGAAAAATTGAGATACCACAAGAAGCTAAGCTAAAATGATGAGACAGAAACTGAGATATTTTGGACACATAACAAGGACCCACAACATTATAGAGGAGATATTATGCAGGTAAAAATAGAAGGAAGTAAAAAACAGAGAAATACAACACACACGAGATGGAGAGATACTAAATAAAATGGCAAAGATTAGAGAAGAATGGAGTATAAGACATTATTAACTGATACCTTCTTTATCGCCTGACAGAACCCAAATTTTAATTCCAGCAGTAAGCAATCTTTGAATCGTGCAAGGAACACCATCTTGAAGTTTATCTTCAATGGCTGTACTGCCGATCAGAATGAGATCTCGTTCAATTTCTTCATACAAAGCATTTACCTTTTCTTCTCGGTTAGATATCAGCAAACTGTCAGCAAAAAATTGCCTTTGAATAATAAAAGTAAATCAGATAGAAACAAGTATATTTGAAGAAAACCAACTCGATTGATACAAGCTCCACTCACTGTCCATAATAGCACTATTTTACGCAATGATGCATTGCAACTACCACAGTGTCACACGTTCCAATTCCACCAGGACATTATCAGTGCCTCAAACTCGTACCAGAATGGGAGAGCGTGCATTCAGGGTGATTGGTCCAACACTCTGGAATCAACTTCCGCCTCCTCTTAGAGATGGAATTCTCAACCGTGACATTTTTCTCGCTCGACTTAAAACATATATGTTTGGCCTGGCAACCGAGGCGCATTTGTAATAATTGCGCCTAGTAAATGAAATTTATGTATGTATGTATGTATGTACAATGAAATTTAACTGTCACGTCTTCAATTTCATAGATTTATCTTCTGCAATCAAAAGGGTGAATCAAACTACATTTCTCCATCAACTTAAAAACTGGTTGGACCCAACTGGTGCTACATTAATCTGCTGAAAATATCATAACTGCATTTCAGTTTCTACGAAAAGTTTTCAATTCATATTTTAAAATCTTTACTGCAATGTCTTGCAGAATCCTCTCTTCAAACCTCTCTGTGTCACACTAAACAATGTCATATTAACTGACTACTGGTACTCAGCATGCCATCCTGTTCAAAATCTTGACACAATTTTTGCTTAAAACCCTCACTCATCATCATCATCATCATCATCATCATCATCATCAGCTCAAAGTCCCCTCATGAACTGTCAAGACCACCAGCAGCTCGCTGAATTATTCTTTTCCAGTTTTCACGGTCTTGTGCCACATGAACCACCTCCCCAAGATTTAATCCTGTCCACTCCCTGATGTCTTCTGGGCCTTCTCTGAGGTCTTTTTCCCTCTAAATCCTCAGTCTCTAAGCACAATCACAAGCTGATGCTCTGTATCACCTAGGACACTGCAATTGTCAAGTATGCAGGGTTAGACATTTCATTCCTTCTATACATACGAACTGCTTGACAAAATTGTTGTTTGGTTAAGACACGATGCAATTGAACAAAGTTAACATATATTAACCATTGGCCAATGCTTTCAAATTAATAATGAAGACAATTCTTGTAACTTTGATGCTAATTGTCATGAAAGAAACTACTGCAAATTCATTCAGTTTTGAGAGTAAATAATACGATTCAACCTTGCTTCTTCCAATCGACGAGCCCAATCATGATAATAAGTGGAATCAAGAAATCTTACTGCACAGCAAAGAGTTCGTAAACCACTTTGAGCAAAATTCTAAAAAATATAATGACAAAGAAATTGCTTCTTGCATTTCTGCATATAATTCTGCATCTTCAAAGTCAATCTTCAAGCTCACAAAGTAAACATAAACTATACAGTGTTGTAAAATAAATATATAATATCTATTTTCACAAATATTATATAATACATAAATACATGGACGTGCATATACAGCATATATATTTTATATATTTATACACACACGAACAGGAAAAATAGAGGGGAAAAGAGCAAGAGGAAGACAAAGAATAAAGTTTACGGACAGCCTAAGAGAAGCAGACTTGGAGTCCTCGAGGCCGTGGCCTTGGCCTCGAGGCGCCTCGAGGCCAAGTGACGCTGGCCTTGGCCTTGGCCTTGGCCTCGGGATACAAGTCCTCGGCCTTGGCCTTGGCCTCGGACCTGCTGGCCTTGGCCTTGGCCTTGGCCTCGGGTACAAGTCCTCGGCCTTGGCCTTGGCCTCGAGATACAAGTCCTCGGCCTTGTGTACTCGAGGCCAAGCCCTCACACCATGGAATTAAACAAGAAAATCGCGCATTCAAAATGTTGGAAGTGACGAATAATATCTGAACAAAACGTCCTCTGTTCAATCCAAACGGTAGACCCTGAGAATTCCTGCTAAGTCTAATAGCTTGTAATTATGTTGCTTGCATTGACAAGGCTGACATTGTTTGAAGCGAACATTGCCTCAGGGATTGAAGTAGGCATTTGGACCAGATAATTGGGTTTCTTGCTAATAAAAGTATTAAAAGGCTTGAACCTAAATGGATATATGGTGTCTATTTTAGAGCAGTTCTAGACAGCGGCGGCTTCACAGGGGGCCGGGGTTTATTGCCTCTAAAGTATAACAGAGACACCTGCGAGGCTGCATCTGGTTAGGCTAAGGAGGTTGTAGACTGATCGCACTTGGAAAAGAAACGGTGCCGTAGTGACAGCAATCTCTGCTGTAGGCCTACCTATTGCTATTAAAGTTTGTAAGTAAAAATACGCAAGCAAAGAATATGGCCACAAATGAGCCTAGCATTTTGAAGTTTGCTTTCACCGATTTCAAAATAATAAATGAAAGAAAGTGGTCCGCGAAATGCAAGCAATGTCGCGAAATAATAAGTGAAACTCGAGGAACTTCAAGTGGGTTCAAGAAACATCTGGATATAAAACACGAGACTGGCAAACAGCTACAAAACATCAAAAGGTATTTTAATTTTATTTTTAAAACATGGTTGGTAGTAGGTACTGGACCCTACTGCCATGGACGCCAATCCATAAGGAGCCAGGGCACCCAATAATTCGGGTAGGGGCCCAGCACTTGTTTGGCCCCCAAAATTTCAATATTTTGACGTTTAATCTGCCCAAATCGAGTGTTGGCCCTGATCAGCGCGCGATTTGCAGGGAAAGGGGGTATTTTACCCCACTGTCCATGTACATCCCTTCCACTGAGGTGGCTACTGCAGGGCCGTTTTAAGGTCTTCGTAGGCCTTGGGCACTCTCATATCCGTAGGCCCTCCTCAACTTAAACCTCCAAGTTGCCAACTACGCAACCAACTGTGGATTAAACTGTAGAGTTTAGCACTTCTGCATTATTTCATGACTTCGTGTTTAACGGGGGCGTCATTTGGGGGCAGGGGCGTGGCTCCAAGGAAATGAAGAAATAATGTAACAAATAAATAAATAAATGTAAAATGTGCAAAAAATTTGGCAAAATGTACCTAAAAATTTGGCCAAAAACGCCAAATATCTGCTGGCCTTGGCCTTGGCCTTGACTTCGGACCTGCTGGCCTTGGCCTTGGCCTTGGCCTCGGACCTGCTGGCCTTGGCCTTGGCCTTGGCCTCGGACCTCCTGGCCTTGGCCTTGGCCTTGGCCTCGGACCTCCTGGCCTTGGCCTTGGCCTTGGCCTCGGACCTCCTGGCCTTGGCCTCGCCTTGGCCTCGACAGTTGTGGCCTCGACTCCAAGTCTGAAGAGAAGCGACAAGAACTACAGACAACATCGAACTGATAAGGAAAGCCAGAAACAGAGAAGAGTGGAAATCCATGGTCGCCGACGTAGCAATACATGGCACATGAAGAAGAAGAAGAATACACACACGATCAGCCAACTTATTATTAATATTATTAATTATTATCATTACTTATTACAGTATTATCAAGACAATTTGTACAGTGTAATGAGCATGGCAAGGGGTAAATCAAGGGGTACATACTTATAAGCAGCTAACTGTAATGTTGAAGCATAAAATAACCAATTTATTTATTTATTTATTTATTGACAATTTATATAGCACAGTAGACAAGGCTAAGGCCTACAACAAGAGCGCTTAACACAGTTCATATCCAATAGTTATAGTGATAGTTAAAAGTTGAATTCCAATCAGAAAATAACAAGCAAGCAACCATGGACCTTATTTTTACTATGATTTCAGTTTGTAGGTAATATAATAATTAACGGCCGATGTTCAGTGCACTGCCATGGTGCTAAATAAGTTTTTATGACTAAGATCAACAAACTACCCGTAAACGGATTAATCAGAAGATTGGAATTTGTCTAAATATCAAATAAATAATTGAAATCTAACATTCAGATGAGTCAATGTGACAGCTTTATAAGTCGATTTGAAACGATCTAGCCTTTCAAATATCACAGAGTCAGCTCCTTTGCAATACAATGTGATATCCCCATCTCGCTTCACTATCACCTAGAGATGCAACAGATTTGTGCTCAAATTAACAAAACAATCAAGAAATGAAAAGAATACACCAAAATCATTACTAAGGTAACAGATAAGCATAACAAAATTTTTGGCTAAGATTGAACAGCTCGGATATTGGTCTATTACCATGATAGATGCAAATTCAAAGGCAAATTTTACATTCTGAACTATTAGAAGGCCGCATATACCCGGTAAGTCACACAATTCATAGGCAGAGACGTAGCGAAGGGGGCATATGCCCCCGGGTGCCGAGGTGAGGGGGCACCAAAATCGAGTTTTTGGGGTAAGTTAAACAGTCAAATACATAATAAATAAGAAGAAAGAAATGCGGCGACCTTTTTTGCTAGTCAGGAGTATAAGGAGAGGGGCGCCGTAGAGAGTTGAGGGGAAGGGCGCCGAGAGAATGATGTGATGACCTTTCTTTTTACTTGTCAGCAGTGTTGGGGGCGCCAATGGTACACTTTGCCCCTGGGCGCCGGATACCCTCACTACGTCTCTGTTCATAGGGAATGCAAATATATGCTAAACTCAATTTATATACTCGCCACAATGTCAATGCTAGAGATGCAGATGGTGAATATTGCATATAAAGCAACAAAACCGTTCATTGCAGCATTTGTCTTAGATTCAAAAAACATGATCAAATATGCAGTAGAATTTTCAAAGTCACTCAATCAAATATGATGTTGTTGCTTGTTTTTGATCACAACAATCTTGATACACAAATCATTGTATTTCACGGCACAACAATTACACAATACCTGCTTCTCAATTGTTGCTCAATACTCTAAGTCACCTGGTTCAGCTTCTAAGAAATGAAATCCAGCCTTCTTAATTTTGCTCACAGTTTACCAAAATTTTACATTTCTGGCATGTAAGTTGGCTGCAAAGAATAAGAAATGAAGAAAGAAAACTGGGGGTGCAAGAGACAATAAGAGATAAAATCAAAAGAAGAAGACTTATCAGTGATCTGCCCTAAATTTTGCAATTTGATATAGATAATTCGGTGTTTTGCATGCCACCAGCTTCGTCATCATCATCATAATGATTAGATGGCATCGTCATGTAAATAGAATGAAAGACAACATAGAAAGCACTCTACACATATAAAGAAGGCAAGACAGGAAGAGGAAAGTCCAGGAAAAAGTGGATGGAAACATCAAAGAAGACTTTGATAGATACCAGATATCAGTAATCAATGGAAAGAGAGCTACAACAGCAAAAGATAAATGGAGAAGTTTCGTGTCTAGCTATTGCCGCTAATGAGCTGGCAGAAAGCAGTTATGATGATGATGATGATGAAGCTGGTGGCATGCAAAACACCGAATTATCTATATCAAATTGCAAAATTTAGGGCAGATCACTGATAGTTTAAGTTCTAGCAATCACATAGAATTAAACTCCAATCGGCATACGTACAGACATTCTTTTACGGAAACTGTCAAAGTCCAGAGTGGCAAGAAGCTCGTAAGTAACCACTTCACCCAAAACCTCAACTGTGACCTGGTTAATGTCCCTTGCTTTCTGAAAAACAAATATTTCCTAATTCAAGAAGAATCATAAAAACCTTGAAGGATTTTAACATAGAGCTTTAACAAACCATACAGTAAAAAGCAAGAAATTTTGTCTATGGATTTTAGTCACAGCCATTTTGAAAAACATTTTAGCTCATTTAGGTTACCGGTATTATTAGTTATATTTTTTCTGTTACTGTTACTCAGATCCATCCAAGTTGTATTAGCTTGTGCCATAATTAGTCAATACAATAAGTTCTGCCATAGTTACTTTGTGTGGAAACTTTGCTTGTCATCACTGAAAATTTTGATGATAGAAAGTAGATTTTTTTGGAAGAATCTATAGCATTGTATGAAATGACTGACAGGTGTCACATTTAGAAAGCTGCAGAAAAAAATTGAGATGGGCAATACTGATTATCCTAGCACAGTTTGAAGCAATGAAGATGGGAACATGCAAAATGCCAACACCCATATATATATATATATATATATATATATATATATATATATATATATGTGTGTGTGTGTGTGTGTGTGTGTGTGTGTGTGTGTGTGTGTGTATATATAATGACAGTTCAGTAGTCCTTCCATTGGCTTAAGTCAAACAGAGAATCAATTTTATAACACTATGCCATCTACAAAACCTGTGATAGACCTAACCTACAATGATTCAGTTATCTTAAGACATGGCTTATCACCAATACTACAATAACTAGATTGACTGCAGGTGACTGAATGATATCTTGATGTCAAACAGAATATCTTATATGCTACCATTGCAATTAAATATATTTGCATTTGGACTACATGGTTAAATGGTCATGCAGTCACTGAATAGAGTGACTGCCCGATTTGGCTTCAAGTCTTCAATTAAACTAGGCTACAATAAAATGGAATTGGAATTCTTTACTCTTTAAATTGGCAGAGGATTGGTAGATAGATGGAATGAATTGGACAACAAGATAGTAATGGCTACTAGTGTAAATGATTTCAAAATAAACCTCAGTACTATAGTATACTAAATTGGATGGGTGAAACATAGTGGTTCTGAAACAGGGCAGACCCTCCTGAACCACTTTAAAATACTGACTTTAAACATATTGAGAAACTACTGTCATATTTTCAGGTTCAACTAATCAATAAAAATATAATGTGATATCCCACTCAACACTAACACAGGAGTTGTAAATAGTTTTCTAATTACCAACACCCATAAAAGTAGCTTCTGTGTTTACCTGTGTTTTGTCCACTGTGGAAAATATCTCACGATTCTACAATAAAAAAACACTCATAAAAATTATATTATTAAATTTCAAGGGGTCTGTTAATGTAAAAGCAGTTTCAAACTTTCCCCAAGTTTCTGCAACTTCACATTGATCCGACTATTTCCACTTCAATACCAGTTGGTTGCCTCCAGTCTAAACACAACTAATTTATGCATCAAGAGCACATGTAGAAATAATATTTAACTTATTCTATTCAATGCCATTGCAATAATAAAGTGATGACTACAGTAGTTACCAATACTGCAAAGGCAAACTTTGAATGTGCAAAGCAGAATAGATAAATAAATTATCCTGATAGAATTAGTTAGCTTAATAGCACAATGCAGTTACAATACATCTATTCTAGTCAAACGAATAGTCTCTATTAATTAATTTTATTGCCAAAATGTTAATAATATGCACCAAAAATCCAAATCCAAACTTTCTGGCTGTCATCACCAAAGCTCCTTCATCGGGAGATTGTGCTTGATAAGCAAGTTGTCCTAAACAAATATATCATCAGAGATATAGCTAGTAAAGCATCTGCCATCTAATTAGTACATACACAGGGTTACAAGTATGACCGTGTGCACTGAATTATTTAGAGTACAAGTATCAGGTTTTTGTCTCAGAAAATATGAATACTTAGATCAACTCACAGGTTGTAGTATCAGAAGAACCACCAAGATACTGTATAATGCTAATCAGTTAATGACATAAAAGTGTGTGATTTTCAGAATGGACGTGGTTTTAGATTTTTCATGAAGGAGGGCAGGGATATTATTATTTTTATTCATCATCAGTTATATACAACAACATACTTCCATAAGCCTTGGTACTTTCAGTGCTAATTAACAGATGAACATTTTCAAAAAACATTTGGATACAATACTGGGTAGACAAGGCTTAAACTAAAGTTCTTAATTATTGGTTTTAAAAAAACTTTATGATCAATAAAATAATTCAGTAGACTATTATGTATCTCAGGAAGAAAGTTGAAAAGGGTAGGAGTAGAAATAAAATAAATTGCCTGAATGGATAGGGATATAATGCAGGATCTACGGTATCTCAAGTCTTGTTAGTTGCTATGCTGATCTAATTGAAAATGGCCAATGAAATGGTCTTGCTGAGGACGTTTTCAGTTTAATGTTAGACATATTGGCATTGATAATTAGAAATTGTATTGTGCAGCTGTAGGTCTACTGTTTCCAGTTATTACTGTAAATGTAAAGCATTAGGTTGACTTTACGATGTGCAGTTACACTGATTATGATCCTGCTTAAGCACTCAGAAGTGTTCCTGCTGTGATTAGTTAGAACAGAAAATTAGAGAGTTTTCAGTGATTTAAGAAAGAATTCACGGAGTTGTCACTTTTTGCAAACCTCTGTGTGCGCAGGTCAGGATCATTCTAACGGCTTGGACCATGCTTGTGCACCATTGGTCATTATGAGAGTGGCACCATAGAAGTTTTTTAATTGATTGATTGACCATCTGATGCACAGCCTTGTTGTGTGAATCAAGTCACTGATGAGTGATTGTAAAATGCCACATTTTAAAATCTGACCTTTTTTATTCTCTGGCATTACAGTGTGACATAAAGCAAGAAGAGTGAAAAAATGGCAGACATGATAATCTCGTGCCCGAATTCTCTCTTCCAATGCTCGATCATCAAGATCATACTCTTCTAAAATCATGTCTTCGGCTTCTTCAACATTTCCATCAGAAACCTGTGAAATGTTCATACAATGCTACTATGCGAAAACATTCAAACACTTACCTTAACATATCAAATTCATTAGGTCTATGAAGTCAGATCCTCTATGGTTTGGCTCTGAAATGCAAGAGATCTTGAAATGCTCCAAACCAATCGTGTGACACTTTTGATTTTGCTATTTAAATTTCAGCAGAACAGCAAAATTGGGTGTGCTACCCCTTCATAAGCACATCATGCGTAAACCAACACTTGCTACACCAAAAACCTTATACCAATGAAAAGAAATTTGCTAAACTATGTTTAAATTTTTAAATGTCTCAACTAATTCTGTAAACCAAAATAGGAATTGAAATCAGGCAGCCATGTTGGAGATTTAATCTATAACACACCTTATTTCATTATCAGTAATACAGTTCTCAATTAACTTTAGTTATATAAGTATAAATGTAAAGGAAATATAAAATAATGCAATGGTCAAGTTTGCATAGCACATCTCATTATGGCAACTCAGAAGAGCTGTGAATACTTAGTGTATGTGATGAGAAAATGTTTCACACACACAGATTTAAACTTTAATATAAAGGAAAGTTCATAAGCAAAATTATTTTAGGACAGAAGCCAACCTTTGGAACAGACATAGGCTCTTTGCAATCATAACAAATTCCATTAATTGAACACTTCTTAAAGACCATTACATTCTGCATAAAAACAGAATATGATCATTGAATAAAATATCAGTTTTCTATTTTGATGCAGCTCAACTGTATACCACATCTTCTTGCAGGTTGGATTAGTTGCTAAAGTCTCTATCATACAAAGTGAAGGCAATTTTGCAGCTATTTGAAACTAAACTTTTACCACTGAGTTATTTTAATCAAGCAAATGATATATATATATATATATATATATATATATATATATATATATATACAGTATATATATTTATTTATTTATTTATTTATTTATACCAGGTATATATCTTCAGTTATTCCGTAAATGGACCAATTTATAACTGGGCAATTGTAAAGGGCACTTCTGACTTTGATACTTTACAGATATTATTATTTATTAGTAGTAGTAGTAGTAGTAGTAGTAGTAGTAGTAGTAGTAGTAGTAGTAGTAGTAGTAGTAGTAGTAGTAGTAGTAGTAGTAGTAGTAGTGAACTTCTATAGCACCATTTCCGTTTTAGTAATTCTCTTGGGTGACTTGGCAACAGTCGATGGTCGCTCCAGATTTGAATTGCAATCCTCTCCATTGTCTAATCCAATTTAAGTCAGTTCAATTTTCTGGCCCAGGTTACATTGGATAGTCAATAGAGAACAAGTACATTTTGACATCTACAACTTATATAATACTATCACAGCTAGACAGCACAAGGACCCATGGCACTGCTCAAGGGGCAAGTAAGTATGTATTGCAAATAACATATTCTGTGTACATACCTGGGTAAGAGTTCCTGTCTTATCAGAAAAAATGTAATGAATCTGGCCAAGATCTTCGTTAAGTACCGTTGTATGTGCTTTTGCTGAGGTGTCTGTTGGCTGGTGGTACATCGCTTTGTCCCAGTTGATCCACCAACTGTGTACAAATCGGATAACCTCTATACTGAAAATAACAAGACACTCTCAACTGGTCATGGTGGCTCTTTCACTTTTCGACCATGTTCTTTTAAGTTCTATTCCAGGTAAAGATAAAGTTAGTTCCATATTCGAACAATTCGATTGGCTTGCGCTATTAATGTAGAGTACTATTAATGTAGAACAGTTTCCCATTGCTTTCTCTAGACCCATGTTTCACCTTTGCAGCTTAATGCTGCTACTAATTTATCCATGCATAAGCGATGAATGGCTTTGTTGTTCGCCAGCGCCACAACTGGATCCCAGGATGGTCACCCATCCAAGTCTGAGCTGTGCTCAACATTGTTTAACTTCAGTGTTCTGATGGGAACCAGACGTGCAATGCCAAGTAGGCCAATTCCAGACAGACAGGTTTATTCCATACATGACAAATATATTTAAGAAAAACCTGTATTCAATGTAAAGCTTTCAAGTACTTATAGTTTTCAATTACAAATCAATGCCTATAAAAATTCCTATGTTATGGCATGCTATGCTATTTATTAAACATAAGAATACTTATATGTCTAACATGCAACATAACTCAATAATAACGGGTTTGACGGAGGAAACCAGGAGGCAAGGCAGACCCAGAACCAGCTGGATAGACAACATTATGACATGGTCTAACATGAAAGGAGCTCCGCTAATGGAATCAGCTAAAAAAAAGTGAGCAGTGGAGAATTATTGTTCAACGTTGCAGCCAACCTTCGCATAGCGACGGCGGCTTCATGACACGACATGCATCTTGCGAAATGCATTAAGTTGAAGAGCAACAGTTATAAAAGTATATCACGATTCTAAAATCAGTTGGTTGAGGTCAAACATTTTGAGGGCCTATTCTGTTGCCCAGTATGCCACTGTATCATAGAATCAATTTTAACATAACCTCAACAGAATAAATTGCCAATGCAAGTCAATGACACTGACCTAACATAAAGTGAGATGGGCACGGCAGTATTGATAAGTATTAGGTATGACAAAAAGACAAGAGAGGAAATGACAACAGGTCCCGCGATGGAACTGCGCCACGATTCTGTCTGGTTAAGTCGACCGGGCACAAAATCTTCCCACGGCAGGTAAACCTGGAACTTGAATCCAACCAAAAACTCCCAGGTCGTACAACCGACAACGCACGCCAAACACACGAGAAACATGAAGACAAAAATCTGAAAACACATCAGCAATTCAATCCAACTTACAATAAATACAGCTGGATACTCAATGGATGATGTCACTTCAGGGAAAACAAATCAATACCCAGTTATGAACAGAGAAAAAAGCAACGTAGATTATGAAAATTATACAGACTATATATGTATGATATAAATTTAAATATTTAGTCCACTAGGCCAGGCCTAATACATTGTTCAAAAATCTGTCCTAAGACAGCTTTTAGGTCGTGGCTAAATACGTTCCTTTGCTTTAAAATAAACCAAAGGGGCTAAAAGGTCATATACTAACATACAACTACAAGCTGCAATAACAAACTAAATCTGCTTTTCACTGGCCTCAATTTACCATAATATAGTTAGTAAAATACAATGACATGTAAACGCACGGGCACACACACACATATACACCTTCTCATTACACATGTTCTCCTTACGTCTCGATATGTTTGCCTTCTTCTCTGACTAGTAATTTTCTCAATTACAACAGAAACTTTCACAAAAGAGATCAGATGTTGAAAATCAATGATATTCTACATCATCATGCAACAGGTTAACTTGGGTTACAGACAATGGCAAATTTGTGGGGTTAGACTACTCACACCTCAAAATTTTCTATCCTATCGGGGGTGGGTCAGCCTCCTAGATCATGGGGGTTAAATTCTCCAAACTCCAGCGAAACAAATGCTGTTTACAGCATACAGAAATCACACAGACCACAAGAGGATAAAGAAGACGAACTTTTAGAACAAGTTGAGACATTCTTGGAATCATCAGTATACATTCTACAAAGATGCTGTCAACCATGAACAAAACCTGACAATTAAGAAACATAGCGATGATCTTACTTACCCAAAGTATCAGTCTATTAAGAAAACGGTCAATCCGTGTCCTTTTGAATTTTGTGCTTCCACTGTTTTGCATTAATTTTGTGTCCTTTCCAGCATAGATGACAAGACCGAAGCACCATTTCGTATTGCGAAGGATGCAACCACGCAAAAGCATCTGCATGTTGGAAAGAGAAAGCTCCATGCCTTTCCATTTAAGGACTCCTTCAAACCTGATAAGGTTATTGTTCGGAGGTTCACATTCGATTTCACCTTGTTAAAAACAATAAAAGAACCGATTTTCAGAAAATCAAGCACCTATTTCTATCTGTAAATCTCTCTTACAGGCAGCAGAAATTCAAAATAACTTACTGGCATAATTCTCATTTGCTTTTGACATCATTAGAAGCTACAAATCCGGTGCTAGGACAAAATGTCCTAGGACAAAATGGCATGGGGACAAAATGTCACGAACAAGATGTAATGGGGATCAAAAGTAACCCTAAGTCTAACCCTAACCCCAACCCGAACCCATGGCATTTTGTCCAGCCATGAAAAATCCAGTTATAACAATGTTATTAGTAACAGTAGGATTTATAATGTAAGTGCCAAAATTCAGCCATATCTAGGATTTTAAAGTCAAGCAACACAACAGATATTATACAAATAGCTGGAATTTTACCATCGAATTCACTAAGGAGCTGAATGTTGTCTCGAAGTGCAGACGTGCTAAGAACTGCATTACGAACCTTCAGGTTTGTTTCTCTTGCAAAAAATAAACCGTACTCATTATTTGAAACGGACCTTAGAATACGACCGTAAAGTAAATAAGTTCAGAATTTGTAAATCTCTGAACCATGCAGAACCTATCAATCAGAGCATTGGAGTCTTATGAAAATTAAAAATCCCAAATCAAATTTGCATTGAGTAAGTAAGTAAAATGAAATTTCTATAGCGCTTCCTGAAAGCTTGGCGCAGTGCACCAGCTTATTCAGGAGAATGACGACAATCTGGGCAAAATCCATAGTCCGTAATCCGTAGTCCATGATGGTCAAGGTTGTAGGTCCAGGTAGGCAGCTGCAGGAAAGTGGCGGATAGATAAATTGCATAAAAAGTAGCAAATTAAAATAAATAGTTTTACACCTACCCGTCAAGTTCAATAGTTTCGATGAAACACTGCTTATTTGACTCACTAGTTGACAAGATTAAAAGATCAGCCTAAAAATAATAACTCCTTCAATCAATAAGTCACTATGAACTTCTATAGCACCATTATAATAATTAATGCACCAGATATCAGTAGATGGCTGCATAAGAGTGAACATCAAATGTATCACAAATCATGTCCATCAACAAAGTCCATGGTTGAAAAACCCCATAACCTTGAACTGTTCATGGCATTGGCTGAATGAGAATATTTGTGTGTGTGTGTGTGCCGCGCGCGCGTGTGTGTGTGTATAAAGTACGTAAAAGGAGATTAAATTGGTTTGGAAATGTTAAAAGAATGGACAACAAGAGATGGGCCTACAAAGCACTGCATATGCACAAAATAGAAGGAGACAGAGGGAGAGGAAGACTGAGAAAAAGATGGATGGATAACACCAAGGATGAGCTGGAAGCAAAGAACATGTCAATTGTTGAAGGATGCAGATTAGCGCAAGATCGAGCGAAGTGGAAATGTTTTCAGTGGAAATGTTTGAATATATATATATATCTATCATATTAAAATCGTATCTAACTATTGCTGTGTGAGCGTTCTGATTGGTTGGCTGTGCCATTGGTTACCTTCGAGCGTTCTGATTGCAGGCAGAAAGTGAAGAGGACGATGATGATGTATATGAATATATATATATATATATGTGTGTGTGTGTGTGTGTGTGTGTGTATATATATATATATATATATATATATATATATATATATATTAACAATCAGACCTTAGTCACAGTATGGCAACCTTGGGCAAGTTGTTCACCACAACTAGTACTGCATTTATGACTCTTCACTTTGAGAATGTGTGTTAGCAATCAAATAATAATAAATAATAATAATAATAATAATAAATAATAATAATAATAATAATAATAATAATAATAATAATAATAATAATAATAATAATAATAATAATGTAGGCCGATATAAATGCACGTTTTTATTGTAATTATGATTCCTACAATTATAATATAGAATAAAACACTCACAGGCACAAATTGGTCGTTCTCAACACGGATTATGTCACCGACAGAAATCTCACACCAAGGCATGCGAACCAGGTTTCCTTGTTGTACGACCAACGACAAGCGATTGTTAACAAGACTGTCACTTTGATGTCTTGGCTACAGATTTTATCATCTCACAATTAACATCAGAAACAAAAGTTTCCTTTGCCAATAGCAGTCATCAACACTGTTACAACTGGATATCTGATAGCTCTATAATAACAAGAGAACCGGAATTTTTAGAATCTATGATGGTCCCACAGAAATCCAGAAGATTATTATTATTATTAGAGAAACTTCATTAGTGCCATATTGGTGATGCACTTGGCATCAGTTGATGGTCGTTCCAAATTTGAATCACAATCCTCCATTGTCAAATCCATTTAAGTCAGTAAGATTTTCTAGCCCGGCTGTGGCGGATAGGCAGTATGGAGCAGGTATATGTCTTGAGTCTTGTTCAAAATGTCATAAGTACGTTTGTTGAAAAGAACAGGTCACATTTAAATCAAGCTGATCTTCTGGTCAGAGTCGAGGCCTAGGTCTAATTAGCTTTTATGAAATCACCTGTCTTGAAATAATTAATATAACACCACCAACCACCACCTACATGTCTAAAGCCAACACAAATTTGATTATCTGTCAAGTTCATTCAGTTTATAACTGAGATATAATGCTACAGGACAAGGAATCAGTTTACAGTAATCTTATGGCACATTTAAGCAACTGAATTAAGTGAACTAGCTGATCAGTGTGTCTACAACATACATAACTATCACACCACACATGCACGCAAAATGGAAATTGTGTTTCTTTATCAATCAAACTGGATCTGTAAGCCTTAAAAATGAATTATTCTACACATTCAGCATGCATATGCATCTACAGTGTATGTGCTGCATGCATTTGTGTTTTATATATACAAAAATATAGAAATGCTACTGAGAATCAGCTTATTCTGCCTGACAGGCAGGAAGGATTTCTAAAGTGAAAATTTAACATCTTCATCTGAGATAAATACTTTATAATCGCTACAAAACTTACACAAATTTTCAACAGAACTGAATAAAACCAACTTCTAATCAACTAAAGATTAGCACTTAAACAAGTTCTGAAATAACCAAATATTCTTGGCTGTTATCATCAACGATATATTAAAGCATAAAAACAAAAGGAAAATTAAACGAACGTACAATGTCATCAACAAGATCCTTGGAAGCTGTTAGCAAGAGCACTGCTAAAAGTGGTATTATGGTTATGACCCAGGATAGTGCTGCAATGTATGGTATCAACTGAAAACACAATTCATGTTCACAGCAATCAATGGTCATCCTGTTATGGCCAGTGTCATCGTCATCATCATCATCATCATCATCATCATCATCATCATCATCATCATCATGGTATTTGTAGAGGGGTAAAGTGTAGAGGGGTTAGGGGTAATTCCTGGTCACTGCTTACTGTCCACCCCAACCCCACTCAATACATAGCAAGGGGGAAGTTTGTTGCTATCATACAATGAAAATGCATAGTGATGGTGTAAAATATATTCTGATTCTGAAATATAGGCCTATGTTTTTAGAACACTAACTAAGGATGGAAATGGAAAAATATATGGAGGCCAGTACACCTCCTCATCTCAGTGCATGTACAGAATTGAACTTCCATCATCATCATCATTGTCATCATCATCATCATCATCATCATCATCATCATCATCATCATCATCATCATCATCATCATCATCATCATCATCATCATCATCATCATCATCATCATCATCAAGAGTACACAATGCAGATGTAAAGTGTCTTGCAAGAAATCCAGTTTCTGCTTACATCAAGCCATCCCTTTCATAGGACAATCGGTCATTCTGATGAACTAGCAAAAATAACTTTATATTCAGAGCTATTGTACTGTCAAAACTGAATTCACTATCACATGAACTGGCATTCGATTCAGAAAAAGTTCTATATGTTGGAATACTCCCTTCCCAAAACTTCTTGCCTCTCTGGGGTGGGGGTGGGGGGCCCACCAAATCCTTGCCCTGCAAATTGAATGCTTTGAACATTGCTATCGATAACGTTTACAGCTGCACACAAATACCTGCAGAATGAGAAGAATCAAAAAGTATATGTTAGCAATTCTTTGGAACTGCTCAAACAGATTCTTTGGAAGAAATGTTAAGACTGTGTACTTTGATGTTGAAATGGCATTTTTCTGAAATGAAAGAATATGACACAGATCACAGGTGACATGTGCTAAATATCACCACATCATACCTAAATCAAAATGGAAATATCAACATGCTTTTAGGTTTCAGCAAAAGCATCTATGGCAAAGGACATAATGCTTTTGCTTTTATATTTTTATGGACACACAAAGATTGCAGCATTTTTAGATGGAAAAGTGAGAAAATAAAACAAGCAATAATAAATCATAAAACAGGTTCATATATGTAGTTCCACACACTTTCTCTGAATTATTATTAAATAAGGGGAATACAAGGTTTTTTGGGGGGCAAAATTTAAAGTAATCTGCCCGGGGCACTGGCAACCCAGGATATGCCAGTGTCTCTCACAAATCAGACAAATATCTGTCAGAATATGTAATTCACTTAAAACACAATGCACATTCTACTTTAATTATATATAAGCCACACTTTAAAGAGATTTACAGGAAATTATGTCTCACTCTAATAGCCTTGTAGTCAAAATAAGCCAAATGCTACCAGACACAACAGTGGTTCTCACACAGGGCAGTCCCTACTGAACCACTTTAAACAAGGTTGCTATATTATACTATTTATTACAAAGCTGAATACACAATCCTCTCAGCTTCTGATTGTGCTTTTGAAAACAACCGGTATCTCTTACACGACAAAATAAATACGCATACAGTAGCGTGGAACTTACAGCATAATCAAAGGAGGAATTGTAGATGGTGTCATTTGCTCTGAAATGCCATTTTGTTCCTTTCCCTGACACAAATCACATGCTAAATAATTAATCAGTGCTGTTATAAAATTGCTGACATCAACAGCACAAATTATCTACCCAAAAATAAAAGATTTCTATAATTTCAAATAAGAATCAATTATTTCGCAATTCTATCTCATTAGGTAGCTGCATTATTACAAGATTATTATATTCAGGACGTAAATGTAAAAATAATTTTAATGTTCAATAACATTTGATGTGCATTTGATACGTAAGGTGTGAATTATGTACTATTATGTATTATTATATATATGTATTGTGTTTTGACCTTGCATTTTGCCAAGGTTGCAATGATTTAATCAAGCAATCTTGTATTGTGTTGCACTATATTGCATTGCAGTGCTATTGTGCACTAATAAATCATAATGTCAGAACTATTGCCAATGCTGGTCAAACATGTCCTGCAATCTACAAACTTCTACGGATTCTTGTTGAAAGCAGCTTCATCCTTCAGTTACGTAAATAACTGATAACCCTTCTCAGGCCTCCTGCCACTAAAACAAAAGGACAAGATAACCAAAATGATAAACTGGAATAATGGCAAACCCGGTAATTAAGAGCACCTTCAGTCAAGACACAAATATAGATGAGAGTTAAGTAAGCAAGTAAGTGAAACAAAATTTCTATAGCGCTGCCCAAAAGCTTGGCGCAGTGCACCAGCCTATTCACAAGCACTCAACCTGGGCAAAATTCATAGTCCATAAACCATAGTCCATGGTGGTCAAGGTTGTAGATCCAGATAGGCAGGCACAGAGTTATCAAATTAATGTCAAATTTGTAGTGTAGGTGTTTTAAGACTGGTCATTACAACTCGTTTGGTGCTGTCAAATAAATGCTCTCATCAAAACACTTCATTGGCTACCTTTCAAACAAAGGATCAAATTTATGACTAGTCACCTTGCTCACCATTTAAGATCAGCAACACTTAACTAGATTGCTAACAGATATAGTGTGTACAAAAGAATGTGTTATCAAGGTTTTGACAAATTTAAAGACAGACAAGAGCCCAGGATTAGATGGCTTACATCCAAAGTTTCTTTACGAGGTTCGAAATGAAATAGGACATGCAATTGCTTTGATAATCAATGAATCACTCAGAACTGGAGTAGTACCGCAAGACTGGAGAGACGCATTAGTCAGCCCACTGTTCAAGAAGGGAAAACGAAGTGAACCAAGCAATTACAGACCAGTGAGCCTAACATCTGTAATCGGTAAATTACAAACAATTATGGAAAAATACTGAAAGAAAGCATTTTGGAACATTTGACTAGGCATAAAATTGTTAAAGATAGTCAGCATGGATTTACAAAGGGTTCGTTCATGCCTGACCAACCTGTTGGACTTTCTGGAGGAGGTTTTTGATAATCTAGACAAGGGCAAGGAGTAGACATAATATATTTAGATTTTGCCAAAAGCTTTGATAAAGTACCCCCCATATAAGGCTGGCTGCCAAACTGAAGTCCTGTGGAATAAGGGGCAATATTCTCAGATGGATTGAAAATTGGTTGAAGGGAAGAAGACAGAAGGTTGGCATTAGGGAGGCCATTCGCAATGGGCAAGAGTTATCAGTGGAGTGCCTCAGGGCTCAGTGCTTGGGCCATTACTTTTTCTAATATATATAAATGATATCGATGAAGGATTACTGTCCAAAATTTCAAAGTTTGCCGATGACACAAAGTTATGCAGAAATATAGACTCGGAGGATGATGCAAAAATTTTACAAGAAGATCTAAAGAAATTGTTTCAGTGGTCTGTGGACTGGCAGATGCTTTTCAATATTGATAAATGTTCTGTAATGCATGTTGGGAAGTCTAATAATGGTAATGAATATTCTTTAGGGGAAGGTTCTAACCACAACAGAAAAAGAAAGAGACTTTGGGGATAATCACCCATAGAAGTATGAATCCATCTCACCAATGCATGGAGGCAGCAAAAAGGGAAACCAAATGTTGGGAATGGTGAAAAGGACAATTGTGAGTCGTGACAAAGAGATAATCATTAAACTTTATAAGTCATTAGTAAGGCCTCATCTGGAATACTGTGTTCAGGCTTGGAATCCATTCTTGAAAAAAGATATAGAACTTTTAGAAAAAGTGCAAAGACGAGCAACGAAGATGGTCAATGGGTGCCATAATTTAAGCTACGAAAAGACTTCAATATTGTGGACTGACAACATTAGAAAGGAGAAGAGAAAGAGGGGATTTGATAGAAACATACAAAATAATGACTGGGAAAGTAGATGTGCCATATGATCGATTCTTTACATTGGCACACTATAGCAAACACAAGAGGCCACAAGTGCAAAATGTTTAAGCAGAGGGTTGGTCCAAGAAAGAAAAACTTTTTTAGTGCAAGGGTTGTGGACAAATGGAACAGTTTGGATGAGGTGGGAGTGACAGTTGAAACAGTGAACGGATTCAAAGGCTATCTAGATAAACTAGGTTATTGAATGCGAATGGTTACATCAGTGGTTTTCACACAGGCTTACTTAGCCTCCTAAACCACTTAAAATCACATTATTATTATTATTATTCTCTGATGAATTGACATTTTATATGCCACGTGGTATGAACACTGTCAGGAAGCATGCTTTCAAAAGCCTGCTATGCCTATTTTCATCATCTATGTTGCCTTCGTCCTTGCCTTGACTCCAAAATGACTCCACAATTGCCACTTCAATAGTCCTTTCGAAACTAGATTACTGCAACTACCTCTATTATAAGTCTATAACCTTCCAAAACCTTCATCAACAAATTACAAACAATTCAAAATGCATTACCCCAAGCAGTTACTAAATCGCCAAAGTTCTGCCATATCTCACCTAAACTGAAGTCGCTACAGTGGTTTTAAATATCCTAATGCATCCAGTACAAAATAATAATGATTACATACAGTTCACTTCATTAATCAAAACTGATCTACCTCTTTTCTACAGCATGCCCTCTTTAGACGGAACCAGGCACTTATGGACTGACCACGAATTACCACGGACTTTGTGACTTACGACTATGACTATGACGAATTACGACTATGACTTTTCACCCTAAAGCCATAATAGAATTATGCTAAATGCATTGTTATCAATAGTTTGTAACCAGAGGCGTAGAGACGGGGGTATATCGGTGTATATATATATATAGTTATGTACCCCCAAAATCCGACTACCTCAAAATTTTGTATTGGTTAGTAGCCGTTTTGTTCACACGTGGGACATTAACATACGGTTTGATTTTGAAATAGCTAGATCCCCTCTCAATTCAAATTAATGGCTATGGCACTGAGTTCAGCTACATGTGAAAAGATGTTCATCATGTTTGCTTCCGTTTCTTGACGCGTTTCTTGGCGTCTTTCAATATTAGGCCCTAGGGCCTAGGCCAAGAGAATAGATTCAGACACTTACATTTAGACTTACAAGGTGAACAAATTCACTTCATCGCAGAAACCCGTAAAATTTATATCGATTTTATTAAATAATTAAAGTATTCTACAATTAAATAGATATTCAATAAAATTACAAATTAAATACATTGCAAATTAAGACCCGGCGTCCTCCGGTCATAGTCACTATCGACCATAGTTTGCTGTCGCGCAAAATAGCAGATTTAAGCCTATATTCCGTCACTTTATAATGAGGTTTCAATCTGAAGTTTATCTGATGCACCATCAGAAAACAATGTGCGCAGTATTTCACGCATTTTTGGAATCCTTGTGGTGAAATTATTGTTTGAAGACCTGTTAATACAATAGCTCTTTCGTGAGAGACATCCAGCATAAATCAAATAGGCCTATATTTCACGGTCTCATGATTTGAGGAACAGACCTGATGATCTAAGTTTGATTTCCTGAGATAGATTTATAAGAGCTAAATAATATGGTTCGACTTTATTTGAGAAATTTAAATCCATACAGAGAGAAAATGATGTCAGAACTTTAGCAACAAGAAACGCCATTTTCACTTTTGGGGCACTGTGCTTAAGAAGATCATTGCGACGTGTCAGAAGGCTTTCTTTTAGAATCTAAACTAAACTAACTCATGCAACTATCCTCAATTTGTCCATCCCTTTATTCCATTAGGGCGATTATGCCTACTACTAGCTACTAGCATGCAGTCAACTTAGTCAAGAAATTCGTAGAATAAAATATACATTTTTAGCAATTCATTGGTTTTTACTATAATTCTATGCAAAGATTGGTGATAAGGACTATGGTGATTGGTGAATACTATGCTATATTTCTAATGTAGTTGTTTCAAATAACTGTAAATTTGTAAATTTAAATGTGTAGATGAAGTGCTAAGTGAGTATATTTTTGCGCATAATTAATTTGTTGCTATTGTCTGTGTGATGTAATGCTGTAATGACTTTGCGTCAGTTGACAGTGTACATTTGTTGACAGTATAAATTTATTTATTGAAATTTGAAGTAAATATTATTTATATAGCGCATTTCGATATTTGATATAGCGCCTAATTTGATATTGGTAAGGAATAATGAAATATTTATACATTGTTTGCTTACTGTTGAAGTACTTTTAGAACAAGCTTAAACCCCATCTGTTGACTTATCCAGCGTAGAGTATCACCTGTTTGTACTGTGGATACCATATATTTGACCTGTACCTTGAATGATTTTAATTTGGTTTGCCATCGTCTGATGCTTCTGTGCTTTATGAAGTGGCGCTGTAGAAGTTTTAGATTGTATTAGACCATCTTTTGAGTTACTTTAAATTTTACAACACTGTGTTCACACCAGGGCCGTTTTAAGATCTTTGTAGGCCCTGGGCACTCTCATATTCGTATGTCTTAGGTTCTCATTAGCTAATGCAAAGAGCCTAAAGGTTTATATACTGTAACACAGCTCAAGTGTGCAATGTGCATTTTATACTGTTTGCAGTTCAACTGTGACTACTAGAATTACAAACGTTATTAAACTTTTATCTGAAAGATTGACATTATTTTATACAGTAATGTGAATTAATGTCCAGATTTTGTGAGAAAGGCAATGATTCGGTTTAGTTTTAAGAGTTGTCTTTGCAGGTAATGATTTTGCTGTCATGAAGCCTGACCAAGTTCGTCTTCAGGCACTTTTAAAAGACACGATAACAATATTATGCCAAAACAGTCTGCAGTTTGATAAAGAACTGAAGGTGCAAGGACTTCTTGGAATTACGGTAGACGATGAAAATATTTTTATAGTTCATGTTGATGAATCGTATATGGCAGAAAATGAAGCATCAGTCTGTGATCAACCAATTGATTTGGATTTTAGTAAAGAAGAGCTTCCTGATTCGGTGACTGAATCGGCTCAAAGGGAACTTTGTGAGGAAGACACTTGGAAGCAAGCATCTCAGAATTTTGAGAAAGAGGGAAACGACTTCACTCATGAAAGTGGTCAAAATAAATTAAACACCGTATATATGTCAGATTGTAAAGAATTTGATGGCAAGTCCTTCGTTCAAAATGCGCAGCACAAAGGGAAGACTAGCCGGCTTTCACGGAACAGTGGTAATTTCGTAGGTAAAATGGCCTTAAAACAAGAGTCAAGGGATGTGAAGACGTCAAGTTTACGTTCAAACGGACAGCCGGTTGGCCATGCTGCAAAGAAATTTAGTTTAGAAGAGAGACTATGGGCATCAAACTTAAGCAATGGATCTCCGCAAGTATCTGACGCTATCAAAATTGAACCCACTGTCAATTCAGAAACTGAATTCGCGGGACAGCAAGGCTTTGGAACGGTCTTGAAGTTGGTTCCTACAATGCAGTGATTGGCACTCAAAGGTACTTCAGTCAATCTGATTACGGTGACCCTGGAACGACCTACAATGATCGTCAGTCCGTAATCTTTTCATCATCGAACAATCCTGATTATAAGCCTCGTCGCACACCATCGTTTCAGTTTTCAAGACCTAACCGTTCGTTTGGCAGGCCTTCCAATATCTGGAAGGTGTGTACTGGAAAAATATCTGATGCCATATACTATACATGTGTAATAAATAGAGTTTTAAAATGTTCCTACAGATGTCTTTTGATCTATGTTCTATTGAGTATTGTATTAGCATCTGCAATGCATTTGTCTGTCGTAATTATGGTGATGTTTTTTCTCTCTTGCTCCTTTCCTTTCTGCACTTGGCTGACTTTATATGAATGTGAACAGTGAATACACTTAATACATGGGACAGACTGAAAATTTGGTTAATTTAAACTCCAAATCTCATGACTGGCAAACCAACTTGCTTTACTTTTGCCTTTTTATAATGATGTGTTGTGTACTGTTTTGTTATAGATTGTTATTGATTCAGTCAGTGGCGGCTCCAGGATTTGGCAAGTGGGGGGCCGTTGGGGTGGCAACTTCTAATCATGGGGGCCAACCATTTGTTGTTAGGTATGTAGTATTAAGTATAGGGTCCCAACAGGGGGGGCACTGGGGAGCGAGGCACTCAATAGGGGGGCACGGGCCCCCTGTGGAGCCGCCACTGGACTCAGTGTATTTTGACTTTTGTTATTTTTGATTCCAGAAATCCTATCGACACCAGCAGAACGCCTTGATAATGACCAAGTCCTTTCATATATGCGGCTATCCAGATTGCGGTAAACAGTTCCACCACAGGCGCCACCTGCTGCGACACCAGACTCAGAAGCACGGCAGAATTCCCACTCGCAATTTCGATCCTACTAAAAGAACTGCGTGGCCTTTTGTCATCGAGGGCGTTGATTCCAATTCGGATGACTATCATATCAGAGGTTTGTTTGTGGCATTGTGATTTATAATTGCAATTAATAATAATAATATTGTTATTTATTTAGTCATCATCATCATCATCATGCTGCTCTGTCACATTATTTTTTAGGATTACGATTGCAGGCCATAGTAAAGCTGTGCAAAATGTGAAATCATATATACTTGGGTCCTGTCACTTATTTCACTACCACATCATCAATCCTTTCTGTGTTTGTCAATCCTTCCACTATAGAATTCATCTCCTCTGACTAATTCATGCTGCTCTGGCTCACTTCTTATGTGGCTTTTCATAAACTTGCATAAACAGTACTTGCATCTTTCCCAGCACTTCTTTGTCTAGTGGCAAATGTCCTGGATTACGAATACACACCCCAGTCTTTACCTATCTTAAGAAATTTTGATGTTGAATGTTGTAGTGTCATTCATAGCTACTGTACACCTACTGATACTGTTTTGCAATAAATTCAATAAATTATAATGGCATAAATATATACAATCAGGAAATTTTGAGTAACATATAGTTAGAAAGAACTATACATTAATTTACTTTTTCACAGCATTTAGATTTTCAATGATTTTTTCTAAAGCCCTTTTAATTACCTTTTTGCTTATCAGACTTTTCACGCCGTTTCCGGAGTAAAGTGGTGAAAGAATGAAAGAAGTAGTGTGCCGAATGACTTTTTTTCCTTGTCTGGCGCCCCCAGTAGTTTGGCGCCCCTAGGATTGCACCCGGGGCAGCTTGCCCCTCCCTAGCTATGACTCTGCATTTTAGGTTTACTTAGGGTGTGGGTTGTTTATCGCTGCAAAAGATGTGGCTAGAATTGTTTAATTTGATTTCAGTGTAATTAGAGCCTAATATCTTTTTGTTTATTGCTTCATTAAATCATACAGTAATTAAGTGGCTGTGGTTTTTCATTTCAGAGTTCATTGACCCTGCGTTCGAATGACTCAGGTTTTTGTGGTTTGATTTTTTTGTAGATGTTTACTTGTATAAATTTCCATAACTTTTGTTCCCATCTTTTTCCATTGCTCCATTTACATTAACAGCAGAAGTTCAGTTATTAATAATAATTCTTTAATGACCGTCTTATGCAGTAACTATTGTGAATTTTATTATATCAGTTTTTCATTAAATGGTTAACATTACTATCTCTTTATCGATGTAAATTGTGATTATCTCTTTGAAAATTACAAATATGGATTCAGATTATGCCAATGAGAAAACAATGCATTGATATGTTTTCCTCTTTAAAGCAAATGGGGCCACAGATCTTGAAATTTTTTGGATATTTGTAAAAGTTACACGGTTGAAAAAGAGAATGTCCATAACGTTTGTATGAGTCGCAACCAAGTGATCAGCTCATAGTGAACTCGATTGAAATGGAGACGTGACAAACGGCGTCATCAGCAAGCTTTGCACCATAAATTTGAAAAAATCAGTGGATAAAGCATACAAACAGAGGATACATAATTATCAATAATTATCACTACAGTGCAGAAGCATAGTAAAAATATAAGCAATTTCTGGATAGCTACAATGAATGGCTCTGCACAGGTTAATGCCTCCCAGGGTCATTGCTAGGATTATCAATTTGGGGGTGTTGGTATATTCCGGGGTGCCCTGCCGAAAAGTCTGACAAGCAGAAAAGGTCATCTGTCTCTCAGATTGGGAGTGTTGGGGGTGTCGGTCTCAGATTTGGGGGTTTTAGGGGGCTTCAAAATATCTGATGCCTCCCACTCCAATTTAAATCACATTATCTTCACTTATTCTAATATATATGCTGTACAGTGTACAGTGTAGATAATGCTAAAGCTAGTGCCTACATAATCTTTCAAGTACCATTCAATGCCAAGTAGCTGCTATGCTGACTATGATGATTCAGTGGCTGAAGTATATCTTGTGTTTGATGGGATGAATGCCCTCTTTCATTCATCAGTAGGCAGTGTTTATTCTAGGCCTTAGGGGGAATTTCCCCCCCAAAGTTTGAAAATCACCCCCAAAATTTTTTTAGGTGTTGGCTGGGGGAATGGAAATTTCCCCCCAAACGTGTGGAAACTCAAACGTTGTCCCCCCAAACATTTCAAAATCCCCCAATGTCAAGGGGGCTAGAATAAACACTGATCAGTAGGCCTACAACGTTGTACAGTAAACCACCCCCAAAATAACCTTAAGTTCTCACATTTATAATGACTGGCAAAAAACTTGGGTGGAAAACAAATTTTAGTTATAGGCTCTATTTCGGTTTACTGTTAGAAAATCAGAGACCTTGGGCCGAAAACTGACATGAAACCAGTTTTCAAAATCAGCACACAGTAGTTATCGACTTAGTTTCTCCTGGTCTTTAGGCTCCCATGCATTAGAGACTCAAAGCTTTTCACGGTAATTTTACTTTTCACAATAATTTTCGAGCATGAGAAAAAACAATTTTTTCATTTCATCACCCCCCCCCCGGCCCCTCAGGCCGCCAGGTGCCTCACGCTGGTAAAAAACGGGCCTGTGGCAAAGTAAAACGGGCCTCACCATTATTGTCAAAGCGCAAGGAGGCAAAGTGCATTTAGCGCGGTATATTAGCCTACTTGTTGTTTACACACAGGCTTTCTTAGCCTCCTAAACAACTTAATAATCACATTATTATCAGGGGCGTAGCTATGGGGTATCTTGGTTATATACCCCCCAAAATCAGACTACCTTAAAATTTTTAATGTGTTTTTTAAAGATTTATACCCCCCAATCACATTATATAAGTTATAACCCCAAATCAAATTCCTGCCTACGCGGCTACGCCTCTGATTATTATTATTATTACTGTCCTAGTAGTAGTAGTAGTAGTAGTAGTAGTAATAGTAGTAGTAGTAGTAGTAGTAGTAGTAGTACTAGAGCCGCGCAATATTAAGGGTTATTCTGATTTTTGTCTTGAGGAATAGGCTTAGAGCCCAATTGAGATTACACGGCAACTGGTCAGCAATCACAATAATCCAATTGTTAAAAATTTTCATCAGAATTGCGCGAATGTCACAACTTTACTAGGCTATACACTGTAGATCCGAATAGGTTAGCCGTCTGTTGTGTCTCCTCGTGGCTACTCGAATTTTTCTGTGCACCAGTTTGTACATTGCTGCTACACGTACCCTTGTGTTAATGATGTAGGCCTACTAAAACTGTTTCGCAATAGGCCTACACATATCTTTTAGATAGACGTGCGTACGCTTTGTGCGCGAAGGGTGGCATTCGTGTTACCCTTAAATCGACGAAACAGCGCCACGACACCCTTCTGGAATTCCTTATACTGAAACATGTAGATGAAAGGATTGATGCAGCAGTTGGAAAACTGCAAAACGACGCCAGTTTTATACACCGGTCCCATAATATCGGCGGAGACTAGAGAGAACCCACCAACTAAGACCTGTATTTGCTTCATCAATCCAGTCAAAGCGAGGCAGATGGAGACGGACAGAAGAGTCTTTAGAATGTTCTTTCTGGCTCGGGATGCGATGGAATCCGTCTGACCAGCTGGACCCGAAATTGTTGATGGCGCCACAGAACGAATCAGTTTGTGGCCCATTCGTATGTAGCAGAAGCAAATGATGGCCAGGCTGAGGAAATACTCGAATAGAAAATTGATCATGAAGACCGCACGCGACGAAGCCAGATTCGGGAATCTTCCTGCGATACAGACACCGTTGATAACGTAAATGAAGCGGCAGGATAAAGCCACTTTAAACAGAATTCCTATCAGCCATGTGCCTGCGATGCTTACTATGACGATACAACTGCTGAAGAATATCTTGTGTTTAATTGGATGAATTACCTCGAAATATCTTTCAATCGTCAGTGCAACTATGTTGTATACTGACGATGTCAATGTGCCTACTAAAATGATCCTTGACTTCCATAGAAAGCAGTTGATATCTCCGAGTACATCGTTAGATACGCTGTAGTCGACGGTTGTTGGCATGTTCGTCAATATGAGGAAACTGATGAGAAGGTCAAGAACACACTGATTGATGATGTAGTAGTTGGCAAGTCTGGTGCGCAGTGGTCTGTGGCCTACGATGACCGCGCATGAAAATGAATTTCCGAGAACTCCAACCAGTCCGATGACGATGTAGCTGATCGTCATGTAAGAATCAACTGGTGCCGTACTAGAGACTGTATGGTTTTGTAGATCTTCGTTTGTAGTGACAATTTGAAGGCTTGTGTTGTGAATATCAGTGTTGTTCTCGGAATCGAACAACGTAAAAACAGCGTAATCTTCATGTGTGTCTCCGTGCGTCTTATTATTTCTGAATTGTAGGCAATCCGCGTTTGTAGTTTCGCTGTAAATGTTGCTTCCACTGTTGAACATGCTGGTTCGCTTTGCTTAGTTAAAGATGTAGTTAAGAATATTGTATTATTAGGCCTGTAGGTCTTTGAATTTTAACTCGCCAGCTAATGAGCAGATGAGAATCAACTGCTGTTGCTACACTGCGCCCTGATGCTAGGCCTATATGATGATGGAATGAAAGTTCTTTTCCAAATTTCCAGTGTTGCTAGGTTTTAGCTAAATCATTAGACCCAGTGTTTATTCTAGCCACATTGACATTGGGGGAGTTTGAAATGTTTGTGGGGGAGAAGGTTTGTCTCCCCCAAAAACCTTGACGAGCAAAAAAGGTCATCACATCCTTCCTTATCTTTCTTCCCCTTCTTCTCCGCATGCTCTAATGCTCTTCTGAATCTGGTCATATCCTTATATCCTTATGTTTTTCCCTTCTCCTAATTAGAAAACCCCCTCTCGTCACACTGTTGAGGGAATTTCCATCCCCCAATGCAACATATAGAAATTTGGGGGGATTTTCAAACTTTGGGGGAAATACCCCAAGGGCCTAGAATAAACACTGATTAGACTGATTAGACCTATTCTATCACGAAATAGTAAAGAACTCGTCGGACTAGATTGTGGATGTGTCACGAAATAGTAAAGAATCCGTCAGACCTGTTGCGTCATTGTTGTTCTCTCTTTTATAGGAAACTGAATATGAAATGCGTACGGATGCTAGAATCGATTTTCAGAATTAAGAGTGAGCTTGCAAGCATGTTTCACAGACACGTCATTGAACAAGTAAAGTCTAATTATAGTCTAATTATGATCACAATAGTAAAGGCAGTAACGTCAAGGGTTCTGGCACCTGAGCTTCTGTTCATAGGAAAATAAGACTTATAGGTGATCTTAAGAGGTGATCATCGGCGTCAAACACTCAATAATGTTCTCCAATTTGACATTTGAACTTTAATTGCAAACATCTGATTCTACAAGTTGTCTTCGATCATTAGGATTGTGAAATTGGTTCAGGATGAAGTGCCAGTTACTCACAGACCCAGTTATACAGGGCAGTTCGGCGGTCGTGTCGAGAAATATGGATGGATTCTATCTATTGGAATATTATTGATAATGTCAATCCGATTCATCAAAATCCAGTCATGCATTTTGACTGTCTAAGTTACCCTGCAAGCCTATGTATTATTAACGCACATTAATTGGGTCATTCACTAACTGAAGAGTTATTTGCATCAACCTAACGACCTAATACCTTAATAGTCGTTGCTGAATTATCTCTTAATTATATCTTTTTCGTTGCCGTTTTAGGCCTACTACCTTCAATAGATTCTGCATTGGGGTCCAAGTAGAACCGTAGAGGTAATTGTTTGTAGAACATGCATGCTGAGGATTGATTAATTAATATTGTATAATCAATGCAACCTTTGTCTTTTAAAGTAACTAACGGTGGTTCTGAAGAGCAGCAAAGGATGATCATAACAATTCTCTGATAGTGTACGTAGGGCCTAATGCGCTGTTTTAATATGGATATACTGTATGATTGATTCGTATATGCGTATATATGATTCGATTCCATATGATTCGTATATGCGCCACTTACAATCAATCAATGAACCAATCAGTCGGTCATAGAACTTCTACGGCACCTTTACAGTGACTCTTTTATTAGTATCATTCTGCGGCGACTTCGGAGTGAAAAAGTAATTGTCAGAAACTATGTCCGTGGCCAGTGGCGGTTTCACCATGTTGATGACTGGGGATGCATCCCCCACCGGAGTTGTTTTGCTTGTCAACATAGTATTTTTTTCGTAAGCTTCTTAATTTTTTTACATTGGGTGAACTTATTACCGCGGATGCGGATGACCTTTTTTGCTTGTCAACCTATTTTTGCGGTAATTTACAAAAATCTAATGAAAAATACTGCGGATGA
Source organism: Metaphire vulgaris (assembly GCA_018105865.1). Taxonomy (NCBI): domain Eukaryota; kingdom Metazoa; phylum Annelida; class Clitellata; order Crassiclitellata; family Megascolecidae; genus Metaphire; species Metaphire vulgaris. The sequence continues at coordinate 44,161,014 of CM030832.1, read as the reverse complement.
CCTTTTTTGCTTGTCAGCCTTTTCCGGTAAGGTTTATTAATATTTAGTGGGCAAAACACTAAGAAGAATTACCTAATTATTTTCTGAGCTTTTCTCTCATTCCTTTTAAAACTTTGCATCCCCCACAAACTTCCTGTAATTTTTTAATCCCCCAACAAGAATTACTGTATAACCGCCACTGTCCGTGACTTTTCAACAACATATCAAATATTTAACTTTCGGATGTTAAACCCGAGTTTGAAGGAAAAAAGGTGCTGACCGTATCAGTGGCGGCTCCACCGGGGGGCCAGAGGGGCCCGTGCCTCCCTATTGAGTGCCTGGCCCCCCAGTGGCCCCCTGTTGGGACCCTATACTTAATGCTACATACATTAAACAACAAATGGTTGGCCCCCATGATTAGAAGTTGCCACCCCAACGGCCAGTAGCGTGTAGAGGGTGGGGCGGGTGGGGCGGTGGCCCCGGGCGCAGACCAGCGGCGGGGGCGTAAAATTGACCCGATGACCTTTTTGGGCTTGTCAGACCTTTTGGGCTGATGACGTTTTTTTGCTCGTGGGCGTACTTTGGACAAAACACTGAAGAATTACCTAATTATCGGCCATTCTTTTAAAACTTTGCATCCCCACAAACTTCCACCCCAACAAGAATTACTGCCAACGGACTTTTCCCCGGAAAAAGGTGCTGACCGTATCAGTGGCGGCTCAAACCACGCCACTGGCCCCACTTGCCAAATCCTAGAGCCGCCACTGGACCGTATCCAGGAAGAAGAAATCGCTACGAAAAATAGCGGTGATATATTCTCAAATGGCACTCGTTCTAAATGCAAGCCTTTCAGAAATAATGTCTCATAGGCTACCTGATTTTTTTATAACTCAAATAATTTATTGTAAATTTGACTTCAAAGCTATTGTACAGTAGTAAGTCAGGTCTTTTCCATTTCACCACTGCAACAACAATCGACTTTCAATTGAAACTAAATTTAGTAGGAGACAAAGACGAACCAGCTAATCGCCAATATAATCCAGAGTTGGTTCATCGGTGTAAATTGTAAATGTCTTTAGCATCAAATTCATCAAAAACATATAGGCCTATCGAATAAAAGAGTTACTCGTTTATTTGCGTAGGACTAAACCTCGATGTTAGTCAACAGCCCGAATCATTCTGGAGTATTTCTTGTCGCTTCGCCCAAGTACATGTGTTGGATAAGCGTATACATCGATCACAAGAGTCAGAGTCTATGCATTCAGAAGGTTTTCACAGTAGGCCTACACCACTTCAACGGCGCAGCCAAGTTCCAGAATATTTTAGGCACCGTCATTTATAGGCTAAAATCGACCTTGGTCTGGTCCGATGAGGTTTAAGTGAGCGTCGTAAATTCCCTCAATCCATCAAAAATTTGATTAGGGCGATAGGCCTATCAGTTTCAAAATTTACGGAATGCCGCTATTTTGAGACTAGTTAAGAAAAACGTCGTCCAGCTAGTATCTTACCCCAACTGATAAATTTGTGTAGGTCTCAAATAGGGAAGCAACTTGCTATGTCCCTCTTATAGCTATACTGATGTCTCTGTGCTCCATTTTGCATATTACTACAACACTATTGTACTAGGCTAATGATATATTTCAAGTGCTGCGCAATACGCAGCTCTTACATATGCACGGCCATATTCTGCGTACGAACTGTAGCATTCGTGTTGCCCTTGAATCGACGAAACAGTGCCACGACACCCTTCTGGAATTCCTTATACTGAAACATGTAGATTAAGGGGTTGATGCAGCAGTTAGAAAACTGCACAACGATGCTAGTTTTATACAATGGTCCAATAATATCGGCAGAAACCATACTGAATCCACTAACTAAGACCTGTATTTGCTTCAGCAGTCCAGTCAAAGCGAGGCAGATGGAGACGGACAGAAGAGTCTTTAGAATGTTCTTTCTGGCTCGGGATGCGATGGAATCCTTCTGACCAGCTGGACCTGTAATTGTCGATGGCGCCACAGGACGAATCAGTTTGCGCCCCATTCGTATGTAGCAGAATGAAATGATAACTAGACAGAGAAAATACTCAAATAAAAAGTTGATCATGACGAGAGAACGTGCGAGTGTCTGACTCGAGAATTTTCCTCCGATGCAGACACCGTTGATAACGAAAACGACGGGGTAGGCAATAGCCATTTTAAATAAAATTCCTGTCAACCAAGTTGCTACGATGCTGGCCTACAACAATACGGCGGCTGAAGTATATTTTGTGTTTGATCGGATGAATTATCTCGAAATATCTTTCAATCGTCAGTGCAACTATGTTGTATACTGACGATGTCAATGTGCCTATCACAACCATCCTTGTCTTCCATAGAAAGCAGTTGATATATCCGAGTACGTCGTTAGATACGCTGTAGTCGACGGTTGTTGGCATGTTCGTCAATATGAGGAAACCGAGGAGAAGGTCAAGAACACACTGATTGATGATGTAGTAGTTGGCAAGTCTGGTGCGCAATGGTCTGTGGCCAACGATGACCGCGCATGCAAATGAATTTCCAAGAACTCCAGCCAATCCAATGACGATGTAGCTGATCGTCATGTAAGAATCAACTGGTGCCGTACTAGGGACTGTATGGTTTTGTAGATCTTTATTTGCAGTGACAATTTGAAGGCTTGCGTTGTGAATATCAGTGTTGTTCTCGGAATCGAACAGCGTAAAAACAGCGTAATCTTCATTTACGTCTCCGAGCGTCTTATTATTATTTCTGAATTGTAGTCCTCCTGCGTCCGTAGTTTCGCAGTAAACGATGTTGCTTCCGTTGTTTATCATGACGAAGCGTTAAGAGAAGCGATAAAGCTGATGCAATAAGTTCTTAAATTGTAGTCTATGGACAGTAGCTTAAATCTCTAAACCTAAATAGGTTTAGTTGCAGTGCTGCAACACTAGACTGTTGTGCGCTCAAGAAAGGACTAGTTACGCTTTCGTCAACTTTTGGTATGTAGTAGACTGAGGAGCATGTTTCTAAGTCGCGATTGCTCCACAAAATAGTGGGAAAACTCGTATAGGCCTATTATTCTGCCGTGTATTATGCCGTGTCGAAATTGTTCTCTCTTTTATAGGAATCTGAGTACGATAGTACGGAGTGCATACGGAAAGTCGGAAACTAGAATTGATTTTCAAAATAAAGAGTGTGCTAAAGCTCTTCACGGACTCCTATCATCACGCAGTCTGTAAGGAGGTTCGGCGTCAATAAAACGGTAGAAGCAGCAATGTCAAAAGTTCTGGCAAACGAACTCATGAATAAATTGACGAGTTCAAGAGATCTTCGCGAGTGCCAGACACTCGACAATATCCTCCAATTGGACACTCGAGCATTAATTTCCTACACCTGAACTCAGACTTTGTCTTCGATCTTGCTTGTATCAAATATTAGATTATGAAATTGATTCAGCTTTAAGTGTCAATTAATCGTGGCCTCGATTAGAGAGGGCATTTCTGCGCCCCTATGTCCAGTGTTTATTCTAGCCACCTTGACATTGGGGGGATTTTGAAATGTTTGGGGGACAAGGTCATATAAAAAATTGTGGGGGGATTTTTTCATTTGGGGGGGACCGCAAAAAGGGCCTAGAATAAACACTGCTTATGTTTATATACAGTATCTGGATTATTTCTGACTAATGGAATTGATAATGGCAATCCAGTTAATTGAATTTCCAGTCATGCATTTTGGGGTCTAACTCTGCACCTATACTTTTACACAAATCTGGCGTCTTATAAGAATTATTATTGCTGGGTTATCTTAATGACTTAATAAAATGTTTTTCGTGGCTATCTTGATTCTTCCAACAGTGAGTTTGACTAGCACGCTGTGTAAGGTTCTGAACAAATATTCAAAAAGCGGTTGCAAGATATTTGAATGAGAGTTAAATATCTTATAAGATACTCAACATCATCAACATGGATTTATTAAAGGGCGGTCATGTATAATGAACATATTTTTCTGGACGAGATTTATGGTAGACAGTGGCGTAACGTGGGGCAGGGGGGGGGGGCACTTTGTTGACTGCCCCGGGCCCGGGCGGGGGGCCCCAAAGAGGGTCTAAGCTAGGGGTTAGGTTAGGGTTAACCCTAATAACCTAACTATAGAAGTGAACCGTGCTGGCGACCTTTTTTTTTTTTTGCTCGTCAGGGTAAAAACGAGGTGATGACCTTTTTTTTTTTTTTTTTGCTCGTCAGCTCGAAACTTTGGAACTTTGGGGCCCCCATGACAAAGATGCCCCCCGGACCCCCAAAAGTCACGCTACGCCACTGATGGTAGATTAGGTAAAAGACTAAAGGTGCTAGAACCTGGTTACGCTACTGCATCACCACTGTAGTATATTAGCATAGGTCCATGGGTGCATCCAAGAGACTTGTGTTAGGCGAGAGTGGTGCGATAGACAGTGGAGTTGAGAGTGCTGGCGTATAAATTGGAAGTGAAATGAGTGCAAGTGATCGTCTTGAGTGCAAAATTCTTGAAAGCCATCACCTAACAATTCAAGTCATGAGCATTTTTAAGCTCTAATTAAGTCGTCTAGACTGTCGTGTACTTCGCAGTAATTGCAATCCAACATGATTCGGGAGAAATAATCTTCAAATTTTTGCATTTACAGTAGTTTCCATGGTTTACACAGTTTGCAGAGAACATCATCAGAACGAGGAATACCTTTGCAGCGCGACTTACCAAGATAAGTAATTATTAGGCTTCTTCTTATAAATTAGTAAGTCACGTCAGTGGCGTAATCAAGCGAGTTTGGGGGTTAAACTCCCTCCCCCTTGGCCGCCGAAAACAAAATATTTTTAGTGAGTTTCCATGCATTTTAAATTTTTTGACGCGACTTTGGGGGTCAAAACACCTCTTGCTTATAGACTGTAAAGGCTTAAGTAAGAGGCGAGGACCTTTGTTGCTTGTGACGTCAAAAACTAGAGGTGATAACGTTTTTTGCTTGTCAGGATTTTTGCAAAGTTGGTCACGGCCAAAACCAAAAACCAAACCCCCCCTTAAAGGGAATCCTGGCTACGCCACTGAGCCGTGCCCTTAATGGTGACTGAGCCCAACACAGCAGATTTGTTTATCGGCCCGTTCAATGGCAATTGGCACAATTTCTTCTGACCATCTTGAAAAATGTTGACAAAATCGGCAGAGTCGCTTTTTCCACACAGAACTGAATCATCGGCATATTACTGTAATTAGGAAACGTTAGCCCTCATCAATATTTTAGCAAATTTTTATGCATTATAAAATTTATATAAAATTGAAGTGAAGATAATTGAGCGTAGTAATGATCTCAAATGGTCCTAACCCTGAATGCATACCATTCAATAGTGTACCATGATCTACCATCCCAGGATTTCTCTCTAAAAATTGTCAAATTGACTTTGAAGCTAGTTTGGAAAGTCATGTATTTTCCATTTCATCACTAGACTCTTGAAACCGCCACCGTTTATACCGTGCATCCATTTCTTAAACTCCAGTCTTCATTACTTCTTGTGATTGTGAAGTTATTAGCAAATCAAAATATTTCTCATAATGATCCAAAAATTACCCTACGATATGACGGTCAGACATTTAGAATGACTGCCATTGACTGGAGACAAACTTGGGTGGGAAATAAATTTTAATATATTTCGGCTTGCTGTTAGAAAATCACAGACCGTGGGCCGAAAATGAAGAAGAAATTAGCAAATCTAAGTTGTGGCGTCTTGCTAACGCCTATAACTGATAAACCTATAGTGGTTCAAACTGTAGCAATCAGACACACTGTTAGATTCAGTGGCGGTTCCACGTGGGGATGCATCCCCACTGGACTTTTTTCGCTTGTGAAACCCCTATTTTTGGATAAAAGTCTAGTAAACTTAAAACTACAGGGGAAAACTGCAGATGACCTTTTTTGCTTGTCAGCCTATTTTTCGGTAAAATTTAGTAAAATTAGGGGGGAATTCCCCTTTTGTCAGCCTTTTCAGCAAAGTTTATTGATTTCTTTCGTTTTCTTTTCATCCCCCCACCAACTTCCTATGAATTCATTTCATCCCCCCACCAAGAAATCCTGGAACCGCCACTGCTTGTGTAGTTAGTCTGGTTGAGACACAGTGTGCATCAAACATGAACAAATTTCCAACTGACATTGAATTAAATCTTAAAAATGCTAACAATACATAATCTCTGATAAAAATAATTTCATGCACTTTAATATGTTCTCTTAGCATCAGCTTTGGTCTACAAACAAAAAGCCTTATGTTAATGCATTCAGAAACAGACTGTCAACGTCATCTAATCACAGATTATCAAGCATTTAATCATTGATAAAATATAGCATAATTAAATCAGATAGATGAACAACAGAGTTTCTAGACAATATGTAATTTAATAGACAGCAGTGATAATAAGCTATCATGGACAGGCAAAATGATACACATAGAGGTAAGTTTCAAGGATTTCACACTGTACAATAGTACATTAGTAGAACAGATACTGCACATAGAAAAAATAATAATATGATAGCTATGCAATTTTATTGCGCTATTTCTAATACCCAGATGCATCAATCAATGGCACTCCAGATTAAAACCACAAAAGACCAGGTCAATTCCAGATATTGGTCATTGGGAAACAGCAAGTCAGTCGATTACAGGAGGAAAATTGGGGAATATTTTTAGTTAGCCAAAAAGCAGCTTCCATTTATTATGATGTGATATGAGAACAATTCATTCACTCTGGCATGATGAGGAAACTCTCAACTATACTGCTGAACTCTTTACAGCTACGAACGTGCTGGTGAATGTTATGCCTTCCTTCAGGAAAAGTATGCAACCTAAACGACAAGAAAGTAAATTCCTGATGATACACATTTCCGTAGAATGCGCATATCGAATATACATAGAAAAAATTGTTTTTACTTTCTTTGCAAACAGTAATAAAGCTGATATGGCAAACAATATGACAAAAGAATCTTACACTTAGTCTATATTCACTATGCCATTATTATTATTATTATTCTTATATTATTATTATTATTATTATTATTATTATTATTATAACATGGTTGTTAGAATGTGTTAAGTCATTCACAAAGTGATGAATCATAATTGCACAGAGCAAGTCAGGGGCAAACAACTTCCCAAAGATCACTATGGCTAGGGTCAGATTTGAACCCACTACCCTCTGGTTGTATGGCAAGAAGCCCACTGCTGCTCCACCCCATCTATACGTCTATATTCTAATTGTAGATCTCCTTTAGATCTGCACACAGTAACATCTCATTATAAAGAGAATTCAAACACATTTTGCAAATCAATTAACTTCTTTATCTGCAGTTATCTAGATGTCAGTCATTACTATCTCATCCAGGACAGGGCCCTCAAAGGGATATGCAAAATTTTCATTACATAATTTACAAATTCTTGACAACAAATTAAATCATCATCATCATCACCATAGTTGCTTTCTGCCGGCTCATTAGCGACAATAGCCAGACACGAAATTTCTCCATTTATCTTTTTCCGTTGTTAATATCTTTCCATCAATTATTGATAACTGGTATCTTTCAAAGTCTTCTTTGATGTTATCCATTCACGTTTTCCTGGACCTTCCTCTTACTCTCTTGCCTTCATTGTATGTGTGGAGTGCTTTATATGGAAGTCTGTTGCTTTTCATATTCTATTAAATTAAATATTAACTGCAGAAAATAAATCCATTTTAAAAATTATAACTCATTAGCTAGAGCCACATAGGGTCCATCCATATATTACATACTTTGAATTACGAATCCTTTTGACCAAATATTCTGGATGAACGTTTGGTACAAGCGGATCCTTTGCTCCGTGCAGTATCAGAGTGGGGCAAGTTATTCTGTCAACTTCTGCTTGACAAATATCGCCTATCAATGAATAAAATTAATAGCATAGTATTTATAGAACAGTTATTTGCACTTTTGAAAAGACAAAAATAAATCTAAATCTAGCATGAGGGACACATGGTGCCACACTACAATGTAAAGCAGTGCCAAACACTGCAGTAGCCAAATAGATGATTCTTTACCCAGTCAGATATTAAATTCAATTATTCCTGTCATCATGAAATATAAAAACAAGTGAAGGCTGAGTCAACCCTAGGGGTCCTCAGGGTATCGAACCCGTGACCTTTCACCCGGGGGAATCCCCTCCTCTGGAATTCTCTGCTCGACATTGTGACCAACGCGACTAGTCTTGAAATGTTCGCTACCAGACTAAAAACGCACTTGTTTAATATCTCATTTAAGTGCAATGTGTAAAGCGCTCTTGATCTTGGCCTGCTGACTATAGCGCTATATAAATTGGCTTATTAACTAACTAACTAACTAACTAACTAACCTTCTGCTCTCTAGTCCAACATTGTTACCACTCTGCTAACTTCCATCCCAATACTCGACATAGGCAATTAATCTGGAATATTGAATATTGTCACTGACCATCGCCTTCTGTCTTGTACCTTTTGTAGGCATCAACCCAATTTGAAAACTCTCTGCGAAGGTAATCTTCCTTGTAGACAGTCAAAAATGAGTTCCGCATCTCGGCGTTCCACGTATCGATGTTACGTATTTTGTCGAAGATTGGTAATTCTTCCTCGGTCACAAAAGCAGCACCGCCCCAAGCGACCAGCTTTCGAATTTTCTCCGGGCACCGGGCAGCAACCATAAAGGCAGTTATCGCACCGTCGCTCCAACCCAACAGAGAGCAACTTTCAATTCCAAGAGCCTTAAATGTATAAATTAGCAGTTAAATCAACTTATTATCATGTAGTAAACGAAAGCATAGCACACATGATGCACTACTAAAATTCAGTAGTCTTGCAAAAAATATAGCAAAGGAGCCATTAGTGATTCCAGTAACAAGAAAACTGAAAAATTAAAGTTCAATGTAATAAATGATAACAAAAATCATTCATAAATAAACAATAATAGAGGCACATCTGTAAAACAATTTTTTTGAAAGAATCATGAATGGGTGCCAGAAGTAACCCTGAAACAACTACTCCAAAAGCACTTCTCAGAAATAAACCAAGATCGATGAGGCAGTGCAGTGCATAGAATGTACATAGTTGCTTATGTAACTGAGCCAAAGATTTGCCTGCTTAGTTGTCACTAGCAGTTGAAGCATTCAAACGTTGCTTAAATACTTATTTGTTTCATCTCAGTTACCAGCAATGGTTGCAATAGTTACATGACATTTTATCTACTGTACTGTGTTCACACAGTCCATTGTGGACGAGTAACCACATGAATTTTAGCTTTAATAATAATAATAACAAATTAAAGAAAAACCTTGTCGATATGTATAGCACTTTTGAAAGTAGTACCAAAGAAGCTGCTTATTCTCGGGTGCTTAAATAATTATAATAATAAAATAATAATAATGCATTCATGCGAAAATGTGCGATAAACATAAGCAAGTTGGTTGTTCAACGATATTTACAACATAGCTCATGATTAGTAAATTACTCTTCAAGTCAAACCATAGCATGATGAGAACTTAATCCATTCATTAAGCCATCAATCAATATCATTTGAAGAAAAATATTATTGATTTTCACATGGCACATTCTCACTTCAAGCATTTTCACTGCCACATCCGCATCTCGTCCCAAGAAATGTTGAGGCCAATCTCGATTTGGTGGGATGCTGTTGCCATAACCTGGAGGATCCCATCCGATTAGTGTAAACAGGTCTTTGTTGAAGTTCTCCATCTGGTAATTGAAATCCGTCTTCACGGATCCTAAGTAAAACACCCAGATCCAGATAATCATAATATCGTCTCAAGAATACTATTATCCCATTATTATTGCAACGACACAACTGAGGACTACAACAACAATCACAGCACCAACAGTTATGTACGTAGAAACACACGTTTCTTTTCTGATTTCCTCGTAGTATGACACCCTGGAAACCGACCTCTCAGCGCATCATTTTACTTGCACATAACAGGAATCCAGGGCAGTCGAGATCCCATAAGGGTCCATCCATAATAATACGTTCACATTGAGGGGGTTGGAGCTAGGATAATTTGCGTATGTACGGTGTGCAAATGGGGAGAGGGGGGTTGAAAATATGCCTTTTTTTCCGTTTGTACTACATGGATGAGCCCTAACGAGATCCCGGGATAAGCTTTAAACAAGCACTGTTTAGTATTACCATTAACGTTCCCAAGGCCAGGAATATTTGTACCCCTGTTTCAATACATGGTACTGTTCCACATGATAAAACATAAAAACAAAGAGATGGTGGTTGCTGCAGTATCTCAAGTCTTAACAAAGTGGACAATCAAGCAACTGATTCTCCAAAATATAAATGCAAGAAATACAAGAGTTCTGTAGGGATCTTTAAAATATATTAGGGGAGACAAGCAGCACATTTAACATAGCTATTAGTTCTGCATCCAGTAAAAATCACATTTGTGTGCACTACCATAGAACTAAAATTTTAAAAAACAACCTCCAGCTCAGTCTTTTCCCATTAATTACCAACTGCACATGTTACCAGCAAAACTAAGATATTAAATATGCAATTATCTTAAACCAAGGGCTGTCCTGGCAAAGAAAATAAATATTGTGTGTCTGCAGCTTAAACCCCGTCCCCTTCCTCACCCCATCCCTCTCCTAATCGCCCAGTCAAACCCCCTTTTCCTCCCCATCTCCTTCCCTCTCCCATCCCTCTCCCAATCGCCCCCAAAACCCCCTTCCCCTTCCGTCTCCCAAACCCTTTTCCCTCTCCCCATCCCTCCCCAATATATAACCCTTTTCCCTCCCCAACCCCATCAAAACCCCGATCTTCTTTTCCTCTCCTCATCCCTCTCCCAATCACCCTGCCCCAACACATTCCGGCCCCGGCCCCAAACCCCGTTCCCTCTCAATTTCCCTTAAAAACCCATTCAAAAACCATGATCACAGAATGATATTTCCCCATATGTGTGCCATCCACCTTCCTCCTCCCAAACCTCCCTTCCCTCTCCCAATTGCCCCCATTATTATATGATATAACATAGAACTAAAATTTTAGCACAAAACAACCTCGTCAGAGGGGATTTAATTTTTGGAAAAGCGTTCAGAAATCTGTAACGTTTTAAATTTGCTATTCTCAGGCTATATAAATCCATCTTTGAGAGTCCAAGTCACCCTTTCCCAGTGTGATTCCAGTTGCTCAGATTTTCAGTTCCAGTTTCAGTTCCCAAAAACTATTTTTCAGTTTCTGCTTTCCAATTTAAATGTGATAGACATGTAAAGCTTTACATTTAAATACTGCAGCAAATTTCAACAGTAGCATTCTACAGAGCACTTGTAGAAATACAAGAAGAACGAATTACACTTAATTAATCTTTAATAAAATGTGACATCACATTAAAAATATTGGAGATATTTATTATTGTTCCATTAAATGGTCAGACAAACGCCTGAAATTATACTTATTACTAATATTTTTGTTTTTGACACAACTTCCGGTGTAAAAAATCAGTTTAAACAACAAACTAAAAAAATTAAAAATTAATCGTATAATTAAATTAATCGCAATAACTTTGTCCAAGAAATTTTCAACTGGTTATAAGGGCAGCCTGAAAGTCTCTTAAGTTTTTAGTAGAAACAAAGTTATGCATTTAGTCATATATCATACATTATCTGCTTTAATCATTCATTTTCTTTTGGCTTCTTTCTCGAAATACTCAGCAAATGCAGCATTGTGACAACTATTGACTTTTAACTTTAGGCCTTTTTAAAATCCAGAACATTATTCGTACAGATAAATATTAAAATAAATTATTAAATAGTTAAAATAAATTAGTTGACCGTGTCTGCATCAAATAATCTTGACATATATAGCTTTGTTTAATTAAAGGTCATTTTATGCTATGTATTTTTGCACTTGGCACTTTCAAAAGATTTTATCAGCCAGAGCTGATGTCACTGCCTATGTAATTAAGCCGTGAAACTTTTGTGTGAACCCTGGACCAAAGTTCTGAACTTTCCCAGCCATGGGGAGGGCCCATCCTTCCCTTCTTTAGTTGAATAAAACATCTGTCAAACTCACTTAACTCATGAAATAAACGGTTTTAAAACGTTTTTCACGCTTTAGATGCATCATCTGCGTTGCTTTTAGTAGTGGCAACGTGGCGCAACAGAATAACGGCGCGTGCAACAGCAAAGCAGCGTGTACTCAGTGTTCTGACAACAGCAGAGCAACGTGACAATAGATCAATGCCTGTCATGCACACAGCTGCAATATTCAGTTGAAACTGAAACGACGACAAGTTCGACAACCGTATAAGTTTTAGTTCAGTTTTGCAAAGTTCCAGTTCCAGTTCCCGTTAACGGATTTATTATTTATCAGTTAACGGATAATTCAGTTTCAGTTTCAGTTAACGGAATCACACTGCCTTTCCCCTTAAATTTAAAGCCCTAGAAAAATATTTTCAGCGGTAACCCCACTTTGTTCACAATAACACAACAGAGGAACAAAATAAACCAAAAGTTTGAAAATCGAACATTTGGCAAAGATTTATCAATTCTAACCCGTGACCCCAATGTTTGACAAAGTATGCACTCATGCAGATTTGATGCAGGTTTCCAATTTTTTTAAAATTTATCCCGGGCTATATAAGAGCTAAGAAGATGCAGGTTTGCACCATTGTTTAGCATTTTATTCCTCTTTCTAACCCTCTGTTGCCCAGCTCGGCAATTCTAAAATATCTCGAGCAAAGGCATCACGTGATCGGGCACCTGTTATTGTTAATACAATATCGTAGGAAAAGTTTTCTGAGACAAAATCTAATTCATCAATTTCAATATGACACAATTTTTCAAACAAATGCATCTTATAAATCCGATAACTTTCTCAACAAAAAGCCAATTCTGATGCTTTTTGGCGTCATCATCTGCTTTCTACTAAATCCAGAACAATTTGAAGAAATAAATACTAAAATAAATCAGTTAAAATAAATTAGTTGTGAAACTAATCTTGACATATATAGCTGATTTAAATTTGGCTTTCAGCCAGATCTGATGCCTTAAGCATTAAACTGCCTGTGAACTTTCAGCCAAAGCCACTAGGGGCATCTGCGTTGCTTTTAACGGCAACGGGCGTAACAGAATAACGGCGCGTGCATAGCTTCATCAGAGCAACGTGACAACATTGTAACCCGACAACCGTCTGCCATCTTCCGCCCCGCCTCACAGAACAAATGAGACCTGTTATCTGTTAATGCAATATCAGAGATTTTCTGAGACAACCTATAAATCAGTAACAAAAAGCTGCCCGTCAGCAAACTAAATAGCTTTGAAGAATCCTAAAACTCAGTTATAAAGTGTGAAACTATAGCGTGATTTAAATTGGCTTAGGAGGCATTACTGCCTGTGTGAAAGCCACTATAGGAGCGCTAAAGGGGCTTGACCTATAGCTCCATCGCGTAACCCACTCTGCCAAAAACAAATGAAGATCAGAGATAGACCTATAAATCAAACACTATTGACGGAAAATGCAAAGATTGCTTGGAAAACACTATTGACGGAAAATGCAAGATTGCCGAAAAGAGTGCAAACTACGAGCCAACAGGGAAACGAAGACCAAGATGACATAGAACAAGATGGACAGGTCAAGTAGAAAAAGATCTAAACCAATGTCAGGTCTAAAGCAAATTATTGTCCAAATAGGAGTGACGCTAGAAAGAAAAACTCTCTGACGACTGCGAAGAAATAGCAAAAGACAGAATTGAATGGAGAAACACAGTTTATAAATCAATGACTGCTGGACCTGAACCTGTCCTGAGCCCACACCGCCTACAGTAAAAATTTCATCTTCCCCTGTCAATTATTATTATTATTTCTAGACAATTTCTCCAGCGCAGTAAACAAGGCTAAGGCCTACGACAAAAGCGCTTTGACATAATTCTATCAATAAAATCCGATATTAAATAAGTGTGTTTTTAAGTTCCTAAGAAAGGATTCCGCAGAGACAGCTTCCGACACAACGTCAGGTAACGAATTCCAAAGTAACGGATTCCCTTTGGAGAATGACCTTTCTCCAAACTTGGAGGTCTTTGACGGAGGAGGGACAAGCAGCAGGACTCGACGACTCGACCGAAGCTTCATTCTCGACTCATTTGACGTCGTTCGCTGCACCAGCGCACTCAGATATTCTGGGCAGTGTGGATCATAAAGGGCTCGGAAAGTGAGCCAACAACGCTTGAAAACAATACGCTGTTGAACGCGTAACCAGTGCAGGCGATCTCTCAGCAGTGGCGTGATGTGGTCATTCCAGCGACAACCGAAGACCACTCGTGCAGCCAGATTCAGTACGGACTGAAGTCGATTTAGCTTGTTTTCCGGTAGGCCTAGCAAGACACTGTTACAGTAGTCCATTCTTGACAAGACGAAGGCCCGGACAAGCTGAACGGCCGCACTCACCGTTAGGTAGCGCCGAACCAGCTTGACCCTCCGTATCTGGTAGTGACAGCATCGGATAACGTTGTTGGTGTGTGCATCAAACGATAGCGTTTCGTCCAAAAGCACACCTAAGAGACGCACACTCGCCACAGGAACAATAGTAGCATCACCCACAGTGAAAGGGACTCGACTCAACAACTTCCTTCTTCCTGGAGTGCTGATCCAGAGGAATTCCGTCTTGTCCGGATTCAATGCCAGACGATTTTCTTCTGTCCATCTGATGATTGCAGATATGCAATTCGTGAAGGACATCCGAAGTCGCTCAGTATCCGACGGCATGCACGAGGAATAAATTTGCCCATCGTCAGCATAGGAGTGCGATGACAAGCCAAAAGCCTTGACGATTGAGCTAATGTCCGCAACGTATAAGATGAAAAGTAAGGGACCCAGGACTGATCCTTGCGGAACTCCATGGTGGACTTGGCTCTTCTGGGACATTAGACCATTACACCATACAGCTTGTGTTCTTCCGATGAGGTAGCTCCTCATCCACTGAAGTGACTGGCCTTCCAGTCCATACGATGTTTCAAGCCGACGGATGAGAATCTGATGATCGACTGTGTCAAAAGCAGCCGAAAGATCGAGCAGGCAGAGAAGTGCAACTCGCCCATTTGCAGTCGCGTCCACCAGGTCACTGAATATTTTCAGAATGGCTGTTTCAGTGGAGTGTCCACGACGATAGGCTGATTGTTGTTGCGGCATTAGTCCATTCACACTCAGAAAACTGACCATCCGCTTGTTAACAATCCTCTCTAGTAGCTTGGCTAGAAAAGGGAGGTTGGAGACCGGTCTATAATTGGAGACATCAGACTGATCAAGTCCCGACCGTTTCAGGTGCGGAGTAACGATCGCATGCTTCCAAGTTGTTGGAAATTCTCCTGATTCCAGAGAGACAGCCATAAGCGTCGTCAGGAATGGCGCCAGTACAACAATGGACTCCTTCAAGAGCCACATAGGCAGCGGGTCAGAGGCACACTGCTTATTCGGTGACGAACGCACGGAGACAATTACTTCTTCCAGCGTCGGGTTGGAGAAAGCAGTGAGACGCGGACCATTATAGTTAGAGAAAGATGCCGATCCCGCACTCGCAGTCTTTTCTCGTATTCCTCTGATCTTGTCATCCATGTAGCGGTGATAATCCTCAGCACTGAATTCGGGGCATAGAGCTGAGTCCTCTCTACTCTCACCAAGGAGCGAATTGAGAGCCTTCCAAGTTCCGCTCGTATCGTCATGTGCTGACTGCAGCAACCCCTTCCAATATCTCCGGCCTTTTTGTTTCACCAGGCACCTTCTTGATTTAAGAGTGGAGGTCAGAGATTTTCGCGCTTCATCTTCCATAGCAGTACCTTTGGATCTTCTATAAGCCCGCTCTGCACGCCGCACTGTTCTGCGCGCCTGTCTGCACTCCTCATCATAGAACGGGCAGTGAGGGCGAACACGAACCCTCATCTCAGTCACTGGGGCTAATTCATCAAGTATCTGCACTATAACAGAGTGATAAAGTTCCGCCAGCTCCGATGCCGTCTTCTCATGTCCAATCGATAAACAGAGCTCAGAAATG
Organism: Metaphire vulgaris; assembly: GCA_018105865.1. Taxonomy (NCBI): domain Eukaryota; kingdom Metazoa; phylum Annelida; class Clitellata; order Crassiclitellata; family Megascolecidae; genus Metaphire; species Metaphire vulgaris. The sequence continues at coordinate 44,144,967 of CM030832.1, read as the reverse complement.
GTTCGGACTCTCGCGGAAATGGATATTAGAGAAGAGCTAGAAGACTCATCTGTGAAAGTCTTGCTTTCCTGAGCGGTTAAGTAAGGCCTAACGCCCAATTGGCCCAAACTTGCCTACCTATTGAAATTGGAATAGGCTGATTCATAGCTAGCCTCTTCAATATAAAATGATTAATTACGTTTAATTCATCACTTTGATTATGACGTAATTAAAACTTTCTATTATAGGAATTTGTGCTTATTTATATTACCTGAAGTGCCAATGTTTTAACCTTTTCTGAAGGCGGCACATAACCTACTTTGGAATTACTGTAATTAACACTCGAGTACTAGTGTTAAACGGATTATCATCCTTATTCCACTGAAAAAGTATAGGCCACAAAGGTTATTATTTATATATATATATATATATATATATATATATATATATATATATATATATATATATATATATATAGAGAGAGAGAGAGAGAGAGAGAGAGAGAGAGAGAGAGAGAGAGCTTAGTTCGGTTGGTAGCATTAAATACATTTTTGTTGTGTGACCAATTAATTTGAAAAATAATTGTTGTAATTTAAGGATAGCTGGCCATCTCATAAAATTGCAGTGAGCCTATTTATTTGTATTAGCTTTAATATTTTGTCCTTCAATAATATTATTTTCGCAGATCTTGATACAGTTGACGCTATGCCTCGCGACCGATCTTACAAAGCATGCTCAGATCCTCGGTTGAAGGTGCCAAGAGCGGCTGTTAAGGTCGAAGATAAGAGGAGAAACAGCTTGAAAAGCAGAGAGAGGTCCGATTCCTTGGATCGCAGTTTCGGCATAGTAAGGGCTTTGAGCAGCACGGGAATTCCGACTCCCGTGGGCAGAACCAAGCTCTACTCGGCCCCGTTAAACCGTGTAAAGGAAACGATGGGGAGGGAACGCGGAGAACCGAATAAAGATCGGAGAGAGGGTAAAAATACTTACGATTTACGCGCAAAGCGAATTCAGACGTCGGAAACCAGGTCGCTTGGATCGGTATATAGAGATGCGACCGTCTCTGATAAGAAACCGAAGACGCCAGACGTTTCAAGAGATTCGAAACTTTTCGGTCTAATAAACAGGAGATTCGAACCCGACGGCAAGAATCGCTTCACGGACAGACAAACGGCGCCGACCGTCGTCAAAGAGAAGACTCCGACCTTGATTTCGACGCCGGTAAATCCCAGACGAACCGGAATCGACCGTTTAAGAACAGCTGAACCAGATAGCAGCGAGTCGACTCGACGGACAGTACCTGGCGATAATTTCGTCTCTAAAATGTCAGCAAGGAAGGAGACAAAAACGAGTGGAGATGGCATCGAAACAAAGATAAACGGTTCAAAGCGCTTGTCCGTCGTAAAGAATTCCGGCGCAAATGACGAAAACAGCTCGGACGATGTATGCGCGGAGAAGTTGTCCTCCGACAGTCAAAACCTTCTGAACTCCAAACAAGATTCTAAACAACGCAGACAAGAAAAGCGTCAACTGAGTTTCTCTTCTGATCCAAGCGCCACTGACAGTTGCTACAACGCCACAAGGCTTACGCCGAAACAGGCAAGTCCTCTTGCTGCAGGAATCGAAGATAGCTCGCCCGCCGCCGAAATCCACAGATCACGCGTAGAACAGAGAAACGTTGACAACAAACCAAGAAGTCTTCAGAGATTTCCAAGATCGGGAACTCAACTCCATGGACCGGCGGCTGCCCGACGCGAAGCTACGTACGTTGTTCCGCCGCCTCGAAGACCGGAAATCAGGAAGAATAGCGCGAAGGTTAGACCGGAAAGGGAAAAGGTCGAAACGAAATCATCATCATCGACCAAGAGTTTCCGGAGCCAAGAACGGAAAGCATCGTTTAAGAACAAGAACGAGGTCGAAACGGAAACCGAATACCAGGACTCTAGATCGCCAACGCCATCAACAATCGGACAGATATTTCGGATTTCGGAGACGTGTTCTACAGATTGTCCGATGATGCTAATTGACGTTTGCGAAGCGCTCAAAGAGCAGAACGAAGTTGTCGCACTCTCTCCCATCCAGACACCACAACTACCCGAAGCGCTCGAAGAGTCTCGGTTGTACAGGTGTACTGAACGACCGCCCTCAATGACCCGCGTTGAATCTTTGGTTGCGGAGAACGAAGCAAACGAAGAACGGGCGATGGAGGTTTCCTCGTGCGACAGCGACGGAGCGGTGAGAGAACTCGAGCTGGCCCTGGAGGATCTCTGTCACGGGATGCGATTGGAGTGTCAGCGCCTGGTCGATGGCGGTTTCGACTTGTCGACCAAAAAAGAAGAAAATCTCTCGAAAGAGAACGTCAATATTGAAGACGACAACTGTTTTCACACAAGAAATGCAATCGAAGTAAAGTCACGACATCACATCGAAACCGTCATGCAGAATTTCAAAAACAACCACCCGATCTCGTCATCGCCCGAAGGGAATGACGCCGGTGACGTCACTGACGTCAAGCCGGTTATGTCAAAGCGTCAGCTGGAGGCGGAAGTGGATTTCGAGGTGGTGACGCTGAGGAGTCAGTTGAATCGGAAAGCCAAAGAGCGTCGTCGCAAGACAGATCCGAGCGGTCGAAGCGAAGTGCGGCTCGTTCATAAGAGTATCGTCGTCAGCCGAAAAGGATCGGAAGAAAAGGACAAACCGTCGTCGACGTCGTCTGGTTGTCCGTTTAGGTCCATGTGGCAGCAGAAGACTGCGTCGTCGAATACTAAGCCCGACAACTCGGCCACGTCGGTGAAGTCGCCGTCGTCGGGGGTCAATTCTGCTGGGAGCAGACGGCAACAGCCCGGTCTCACCGGCGCGGACAACGCCGGTGTTGTCGGGGAGTTGAAGGACGCGATGGCTGATTCGGCGCAACTGGGAACGAGTAGTTCGGACTGCGACCAGAGCAGCACCGAATCGTCGTCGTCGTCCTCTTCGAGCGGTGCGCTCCTTCTGTCGCCGAAACTAGCCGGTGAGTCGAGCAGGGGAAGCGCCTACGAATCGGGTTCGCCAACTAGGGGTCGACGACGACGAGGAGGAGGAGGAGGAGGAGGCGTCGGCGAGCGGGACTTCTCCAAGTTCATTCCGGTGACGTCCTTCTCTCACACCCTGATCCCGCAGTTACCGCAGAACAGAGTGGACGCGAACGAGTGGATGCGCGCCCAGTCGGCCCTCGATGCACGCCTGAAGGAAAACGGTCCCGTAAAGAGAAACTCATCGGTAATCGTCCGCAACTGATGGTTTCAACCGCCGATAAGACCCAATCTGACGACGACGACGACGACGGCGACCGCGGCAGAACCAACGACTGTAATAATCCCATTCGGTTTCCCAAGGAATCCGACGCTCGGTTCGACTTCGAAGCGAACCTTGAATTCTGCGCCGTCAACATCTCCGAATCGTCCAACTGCTGGGCGACGTTGCTCGTCGAGATGCCGGGCAAGGCGAACGCCAAGCTGTACAACACGAAGATCGAGCTGGCCTGCTGCGCCATCAAGGCCTTCTTCGAGCCGTGCGGCCGCGTGAAGTTCGCGTACGTCCGCAACGTCCGCGAGTACCTCGTGGAGCTGATCCAGGACGGTGCCGCCAGACCGAAGTTCGAGGAGTTCGTCTGCTGCGAGAGATACGACTGCATCCTGATCGTCTCTCAGGACGCCGGAGCTCTGCTGAGACACCCGAAGACGGGCTTCGTGCATTCGCTCGGAGCGGTCCTAGAACTCCAACCGAACAGAATACTGATACTAGTTAGTACTGACTCCTGATAATGACACTACAGTTAGTACTGAATTCAGACTCCTAATAATGATACTGGTTAGTAATGACTAGTAGCGTCTCTATAATAATACTAATAAAAATAAAAATAAAAATAATAAATAATAATAATAATAATTTCTTTTATTCTTTGTAGTCTTTTATTCCAATTTCAGTTTGCCGAATCTGCTATATCTATTTTCAACAACAACAGTAGTAGTAGTAGTAGTAGTAGTAGTAGTAGTAGTAGTAGTAGTGGTAGTAGTAGTGGTAGTGGTAGTAGTAGTAGTAGTAGTAGTGGTAGTGGTAGTAGTAGTAGCAGTAGTAGTAGCAGTAGTAGTAGTAGTAGTAGTGGTAGTAGTAGTAGTAGTAGTAGTAGTAGTAGTAGTAGTAGTAGTAGTAGTAGTAGTAGTAGTAGTAGTAGTAGTAGTAGTAGTAGTAGTAGTAGTAGTAGTAAAACACGATTAATAATATGATGATAGTAATAACTGGATTTTTATCGGCTTATAGTAGGATTTCTAATGTGTTGCAAATCAGATATTCACCAACTGATGTGCATTTTGACAAAAGCTTCGGTGGTAAAATATAAAGAATTTATGTGGAACATAGAAGCATTGCTATTTTTATCGCTAGAAATTGCTCACTGTGCAGCGTTGACAGTGTACACGTCGACCGATTTCTGAGTGCATAAAAGGGTCAGGCGACCCAACCCATCCCAAAAATAATTTTCTTTGCTGATTTCTAATTAAGACGAAAAGTTATAACGTATACTTGATTGCAACGTACCGCAATGTACGGTTCCGTGTGATGCGCTACTGTATTGGATGGCAATGGATATAACGAACCTTCCATAAAACTTACTACATTTTATAGACTCGTTAAATACGTTACAACGATAATGTTTCTTCTTTTTCTTCGTTGTCGTAATCATCAACATCATCATTGTGTCGTCGCCATTACCATGGACGCCGTGCGAGCTATAGGAGATGATGATGATGATGATGATGATCTATGCAAATGGCTTAATGCGTTCGTGGAACAGTGGTAGAGGTCGCAATGCTGTGTTCCAGTTGTCACTGCACTCCTGTGGCCTCTGCATTTATAGCGCCTACGCGAGTTCGATGTGGTCATAAAGTGCGGTGTGTAGCATAAACTCGTCTCATCCGCATCCGAATCAATTCACGAAAGGACAAGGCCAGGTGATGGGAAAGCACGAGGCCAGTTGGCCTTCACTGACAAAGCAAGCTGCATGATATCCTGTTGGCGTACTTTAGCTTATGGCAGTGGCGTAGCCAGAATTTTCCGAAAGGGTGTTATGGTTTCCATGACTCCCAACTTCGGAAAATTCTGACAAGCAAAAAAGGTTGTCAATTATTCAACTATTGATGCGCAATAAAAAAATTTGGTCGAACACCCAAGGGGGCTTGACCCCAAGCCTCATTTACCTCACTTGGCTACGCCACTGGCTCATGGAGACAGAAAAACATCGAAAGGAAGGCTAGAGGATCGAACGAGTGGAAGTAGTTGGCCGATTCCCTTTCGAAGTTGTAGGCCTACTTGGTATTGTTTCGAGATTGCACGACGCAGGCAGGGACGGAGCTAGGGTGTCCGGCGCCCGGGGACCAGTGTTTATTCTAGGCCTTCTCTGAGGTGAATCCCCTAAAGTTTGAAAATCCCCCCCCCCAAAAAAATTATATGTTGGTTGGGGAATGGAAACTCCCCCCAAAGTGTGGAGACTCAGACCTTGTCCCCCAAAACATTTCAAAATCCCCCAATGTCAAGGTGGCTAGAATAAACACTGCCCGGGGACAAAATATACTGGTGGCGCCCCTCAACTTGACGAAAATCCTAAGAAGCCAAAAAGAACACCGCTTTGCCGGTTTGGCGCCCCTTTATTCAACTTCGCGAATACTCTGACAAGCAAAAAAGGCCATCACCGATCATAGCGGAACTCCCTACCTTAAACCAATTTTGGCACCCCCTCACCTCGGCGCCCGGGGACATCTGTAACCCCCCCTGCACCCTCCCCTTAGATCCGCCTCTGGGTCATGCAGGTCTGTCAAGGACTCGGAGCAACGCATGAACAGAACGCGAAGATTTAAGAGGAATCAACTGATTGCGTCCGATTATCCCTAGGATCGGCATAGGCACATGTCTCGCCATCGCAATCCAAAAGGGATCGTATATTATGAATATCGAATTAGACGTAAGAGCGAGCGGCCAGCAGAAAGACAGAAAATTAGTCGGCGTTTGTCGCGACAATGCAGGGCGATTAATTGCAAGCTGACTGCAATTTCACTGAAAATCTCTTCTGTGGGATCGGCGAGCGGAGCTAATCAGAGCACAAAATTAATGAAATTCTGGGCACGGCCAACGAAGGACGCGAGAACATATATATCATCATCCGCAACAGAAGCAATCATCGACAATCGTCCACTCGCTACACGGAGACCACCGTTACCTGAATATCATATAGGTAAAGTACTGTAGGTGAGTAATAATTTAAGGTAATTAATTAATTAATTAATTAATTAATTAATTAACTTAGGAAGTTATCAACTATATAGGATACTATTATTATATTATTATTATTAGTAGTAGTAGTAATTATTATTATTATTATTATTATTATTATTATTATTATTATTATTATTATTATTATTATTATTATTATCATCATCATCATCATCATTATAGGAGAATGACTGATCGGAAAAAACAGAAAAATAATGTAAATATCAGCGCACTTTTATGGTCATAATCAGGAGCGTAGCCAGGAATTTGATTGGGGGTATAAATTCGTGGGAGGTATATGTAGTTAAATATATTGTGTATAGGCCTGTATATATAATATATATATATAATATAAATCATTATATATACATATACTTATATTTACTAATTTTGGGGGTATATATACCGGTATACTCCCCGTCGCTAGTATACGCCCCTGGTCATAATGCTTTTGGTGGATCATTCCAGTGTGTCGGTATTTCCAGATTGATTTCTGCACTTTCCATCTTAACAAGTGCGGCTTTCCCTCGTTACTTTCTTGCGCTTATCAGCCGGAGTCTATTTGACGCAAATGTCCGCATTATTAACACAGCTACGCTTATTCATCTTTAACACAGACAGACACTCTTACAATTGAACACTGCTGTGCTCACTGTCTCATTTGCCTTATAATTATAGGCCTAGTCAGTGTTTCTAGGCCTTCTCTGGGGGGAATTTCTCCCCCCCCCAAGTTTTAAAATTCCCTCAATTTTTTTATGTTGGCTGGGGGAATGGAAATCCCCCCGCCAAGTGTGAAGACTCAGACCTTGCCCTCCCCCAAACATTTCAAAATCCTCCCAATGTCAAGGTGGCTAGAATAAACACTTGGCCTAGTTATTAGTTGCTGCTGACGTAGGATAATTTCGACTTCGGATTTGGAATCAGCAGACTCATTTAGTGCACTGATCAGAGATAGAGATAGGGATAGAGAGAGAGAGAGAGAGAGAGAGAGAGAGAGAGAGAGAGAGAGAGAGAGAGAGAGAGAGAGAGAGAGGAGAGAGAGAGAGAGAGGAGAGAGAGAGCATTTAAACGCAAATTGGAAACCGCCGTATTTTGTCGAAGAAAACAAAAAGTTTCTCGCTTTGGTTAAAAAAACCAAAGCGAGAAATGCTGAAGCTAGGTTTGGTGGTCATTAGAACTAAAAGTAGAAATAATGAGACTCTGACTGGGCATGGATCGTTCTGCAATGCGCACTATTACGTGGCATCCGCCTACGGTTATCTCCCGGCAGAAACAGATCTAGCGGACTAGTCATGTACGTGACAAATAGGGACGTCTATAAAGTACAGTATGTTATGCAGGTTTTCTATATAATTAATTCCAGTTTCTCGGTCAATTTTCAGCAGCACCAAAACATAGAGATATTCAGCTTCCGACAATTAAGACTAATGTAGTTGATTTTAAGTCCATGTACTGTACTTAGCATAATATAATTACTATATGGTATACACCCAGGGTCGTAGCGACTGGAGGAGGTAGATCGTTATATATAGCCCCCCCCAAAAAAAAAATCAGTATATATAATACAGTATATATATAGCATATGTAATAAATAATATATTTATAATATAATATGTATAATACGTATATATAGCATATGTAATATGTAACATAACCTCGAACCGGACGAGAATTAGCCGCACACTATTTCTATACGTCTCCGGATAATTTTTTCCTAAGTCTCTCGGGAATGAAGTACCGAGGGCATAAAAAGATATGTAATAAATATTATATATATATATAATATATATTATACGTATACTATATATAAATCAGATTCCTGGCTACGCCCCTGTATTCACCATTGACATCTCTTCTGATAGAAATCATTAATCAGAAGAGAGCGCAACACATATCACCGCATATTTCAGGTTTTTTATTACTGAAAGTGTGACTTCGCAGTAATCTTTATAGCTCCCCTGTCACAAACTGTCACTTTCTTAGACTTATCTGTAATCTCCCTCGGGTGTGACTTACTGTACTTTATGGACGACCCTAAGCGACGGACGATTAGGCAACGGACTAATGGGTTCCGGGAAGATTAGGCTCATGTTTTGTTCGACAAAAACGTGAGGATTTATTCAGCAATGAAGATGCTTTTGGTGCTTTTGTTCTAGAAAAGGACCTCTGAACTTATCAGTATGACTGATTTGTTTGGCATATTTTATTTATGTGCCACCATTATTATAAGCCGCTGTAGGCCGTCCTTTATTGCGCTATATAAATTGACGTTTTAATATAACACTAGAAAGATGCTCGCTTCGCTCGCGCTCGCTTCGCTCGCAGTGCAGGATAATACTAATCCAATACCTATACCTAATACCCAATCATTGAATTCATGCTGAACAACATTTCAATGATCGCCACCTAGCCAAGCTCTGCGCCACGTAATAATTAGGCCTATGTACGTTAAAATCACGCAACTGTGACCATTTGTGACGCTGTACACGTATTTTTGTGTACGTTAAAATGTACGTTAAAATTGCGCAACTTTCTCAAGCTACGAACAATTGTTACCAATAGCAACGTCGTCGCACGCCCAGCCCTCTGACGCTGCAATGACTCGACTAAACCGTGTTAAACTACCGTACTACGATTCTACGAACAATTGTTACCAATAGCAACGTCGTCTTCGACCAACGCATCGCGACGTAAGGACTAAACCGTCTACCAATAGGCAACGCTCGCCCACCAACGCATCGCGACGTAAGGACTAAACGGTTTAAACCGTCTACCAACAGTCAACCAATCAGAACGCTTGAAGGTAACAGAGAGACATACAGATAAGGATCTTAATATTATAGATAACATGACATGTAGGTTAAGCTCTATTTAATTAATAGACATTGTCGGTATGTATAAAGTGAGCTTACAACTTGAAAAGCCACGTCATTTTTTCAAAATTAATTTAAATGTTGAAAACATTTAAATCCGGAGAAAAAGGTTCTGACTGTAGCTATGGATTTAATGAATAAAATTAACTCTGAACAGATCGATTTCATGACTTGGTCTACGATGAATGGGAACAGAGGAATCGAGTCCGGCGGCGTCTGTGTGTGTGTCTTGAGGGTCTGTAGTGCTGCTTGTTCCGGAAGCTCAGTAATTGAATCCTGTGATCTACGCTGGAAACCGTACGAAGGCGACAGCTGAATCGGAATTCTGCGTTTCAACCAGTGTTTATTCTAGCCACCTTGACCTTGCAGGGATTTTGAAATGTTGGGGGGGGGGACAAGGTCTGACTATCCACAAATCTTGACAAGCAAAAAAAGATTATCTTCCTTCAAAAATATGGTGACAAGCAAAAAAAGGTCATCCTCCAACCTCCCTAGTATTTTTTACCTTTTTACCCTTCTTCAATGCCCTGACGAGCTCGAATTTTTTCATCGTTACATTTTTCCCTCTCTAAAAAAATTAAGTCCTCCCGTCGCCACACTTTTGGGAGGGGGAGAAATTTCCATCTCCCCATGCAACATATAAAAACTTTGAGGGGGAATTTTTAACTTTGGAGGGGGAAATCTCCCCAGAGAAGGCCTAGAATAAACACTGATTTCAACGAATTCCGATCTCAAGATCGGCAGCGATTTGAAAATTGCAAGCATCGAATTGATTTCTTAGTTCAGACCAGTGGCGTAGCAAGGGGGTTTGGGGCTAAAACCTCCCTTGGCTGCCGAAAACTTTTTTAATGAATTTCTATACATTTTTAAATTTTGGGACGCGATTTTGGGGGTAAAAACCTCCCTTGGCTGACGACCCAAAAGTTTTAAGTGGCATAGAATGCAACGGTGCAAGAGGTGACTACCTTTTTTGCTTGTCAGCATCTGGAAGGAGAAAAATATAAGAAGGAAAGATGAGGATGATCTTTTTTTGCTTGTAAAGATTTTTTCGAAGTTGGTCGCGGTCAAAACCATGAAACCAAAACCCTCCTTCCGGAAATCCTGGCTACGCCATTGGTTCAGACTTGCTGATAATGTTTTCATGTTAACTATACTACCAGCTGTTATATCATCTAGGCAGTGGCGACGCCAGACGTTTGAGAGCGGGGGGGTTATGGCGAGCACGTTAAGGGGGTCTGCCCTCACTGGAGTCCAGGGGGCAAGCCCTTGGTCACAGAGTCAGGGGCAAAGCTCCCCTGAAGCTGGACAACTTTTACTTTTACAACATTATAATTTGCTAGAATTACTATTCCACACGTAATGAGTGCATTAAAATAACTGTTAAACAATAGTTTTATCTATCCGATAAAATGTCTTGCAAATAGTAACATGAACGGCCATGCTGGGTCCCAGTCCGTCTGATGCTTGTTATATAGATATATGGAGAACTTGTTATATATATATATATATATATATATATATATATATATATATATATACTGAATCAATTCATCACGAGACAAAGCCAACTCCCTACCAACTACATCTTCATTGAAAACCATTGGATCAACTGGGCGATGCAACACCATCGAACCATTAACCACCCCATCCTCATGAAAACCAATGTGAAACTGTGGATCAAAAACCTCCAATGATTCACCAGAAACAACTTCATCATGAAAACCATTTGGATCTGCATCACACGAAACAGCAAAACGTGGATCTTCATCAGAACCCAACAAATTTCTCTCAAAAAGCTCCTCTAAATTAAGCTCTGTATCATAAAAATTCGTTTGGCTTGTGGGTGACATCTTCCTTTCGACCCAACAAGTCCTTCTCCAGTTCAATTAATGATTTAGTTTGTGCCCTAGTAACAACACACGACTCAAACGGATCATCACTGCCACGACAATCAACGTCTGCGCCAATCAGGACATCAATGGAATGTGGCAAACGATCAATCAGCCCACACAACACCTCTCCATTGTTATACACACAATTTAAGTTAATCAACACCAACGGAATCTTCACGACTTCCCCGGTGATACCGCGAATCATTCGAAATTCACCTGTGTCTTGATATTCACTTGGATTAATTAGTTCTTTACTAATCAAAGTCTGCGCTGAGCCGGTATCTCGAAAACAGGTTATTTCTCTTGACTGGTTGTGTTTGTTAAAAATTACTGCTTTTGAGCAGAAAGGTCTAAAGCTAGGATTGACTGTATTCAAGTTATTTGTTACCTGCTGTACAAAGTTAACATTGGGATCAGGGAAATTTGGGTTTGGACCAAACTTAGCAGTTTCTTCTCTTTGTTTTTTCAAAGCAAAACATTCATTCACAGTGTGATTTTGCTTGTGGCAAAAAGCACATCTGGGTGAGGTTGAAAACAGATTTTTGTCCCTCTTGTAACCTGATGTTCTCCCCTGTGTGTTAGAATTGGACGAATTTCTAAAACTTGTATTAGTCCCAGGCTGCAATGCTCTTTGATTAGCATTGTGGTCTGGTTGAAATCTCCAGTTCATATTATTGTTTGCATTGTCTCTGCCAGTGTGAAATTTGTTTGTTTGATCTGAATTAAATTCTGATCTGTATGCATTTGAATTGAACCTGTTTCTGCCAAATGTGTCATTATTAGCAGAGTAGTTTCTATGGTTTGCTATGAATTGATCTGCTAATCTAGCCAACTCTGCAAGTGTTTGTGCTTGTTTGTCTAAAAGCCAAGACTTTAGTGCACTGTCATTAATCTTAGACAAAAATTGCTCCATTTTAAAAACTTCTTTCAGTTTTTCAGGGTCATCTTGAGCTCTTTGGCCCACTATCCACCTTTGGAATGGCCAATTCAACCGGGTTGCAAAGTGACTATACGTTTCGCTTGGGTCCTTGGAAAGCTGTCTAAACTTAACCCTATACGCTTCTGGGACCAATTGGAATAAGTTCAAAATAGCCTCTTTGACATTGTCATAATCACGGGCTTGCTCATCTGTCAACTCAACAAAAACTTTGATTACCCTCCCAGTGACTTGTGACTGTAGCACTGAAGGCCACTTAGTCTTATCTATTTGAAAACTTATCATCGTCCTCTCAAAAAGTGTTAGATAGGAGTCTATGTCACTTGTCTCACTAAATCTAGGCAAAGATTTCTTTGCATTCTCTAGGGACTTATCAGAACCCCCCAAATTAATCATTGGTTCACTTACTCTCTCACTTTGTACACTTAATTTGTGCATTTCAATTTTTTCATTTGCTTCTATTTCTCTTTGTTTGGTTACTGCCTGAGTCTCTAACTCTTTTGTGTATCTCTGAGTTTCTAACTCTTTTTCTTTAAGTTGAGTTTGTGCAGCTAACTCATTCTCTTTAAGCTGAAGTCTATGTATTTCTAATTCTACTTCCAGTCTCTTAAGGGCAACTACCTCTGATTCTACAGGTGGCATTGTGTTTGTTTGTTGGGTGGAGTTTCTGCTACCCACACTTTCTCTATCATCTCTGACTTCATTCATCACACTACAGCTCAATTTTATCAAATGGGATTGAAGCTGACATTTTGTCATGCCTTTTGTGACAATTCCCTTGCTGGATAAATTTGTTCTAAGCTCCTCTAAGCTCATTTCAAGGATTTCTTCCAGGGACAAAGCTGAAGGTAAATCTAAGCCTATTTGTTCTGAGGCCATAGTAACAGATTAGCAAATACACTCACATGCAATGCAACAATTCACAAAATAACAATATTACTGTAACCTAGTTAAAATTAATTGTAGCTGAATTTACTGTAACTGCTCTAACTATGAGCTAGAATTAAATTCCACAACCCACAGGAACTCCCTACTATTCTCAGCAAAAGGATTCCGGACCTGAGTCCCCAATAATGTGACGGATCGCCACCTAAACTTTATAAGGGTACTCGTTATCTGATCTAGGGGTACTTATTTCTTCTATTGAGTATCTTAACTCAGTGGCGAAACCGACTACATTTACTACAACATCTCACTTCTTATTTCAAATACATTTAATCTTAACTAACTATTAAAACTTCTCAACAATAGCTGCCATTAAATGGGCTTAATATTTAGAGTCCATTAAATCGTTCAAATGCTCAAGTGGCAAACAATCCTGGCGACGCGTATCTAACGACGCTAATACAATCTACAGCTGATTGAACTAAATCAACAAATAATGACAAAAATTCCTGTTCAACCACGATAACTCGACGCGTGAGTTCCTGCTGTGAACTCCGCACTAAAACACTGTTTAATACGTTTCAAAGTATTAATTTTAATCAATCTTAAACGACTAGAAAACAGCTTTCTTCGATCGGAAGTTTCTCAACGATCGCCGCTCTCGTTCCCTTTCTTTTTCGTCCCCTTTCAACAACCCAACGTTCGATCCTTGAGTCCCGCGACCAATGAGAAGCTGCCGCGTCTCGAACTGTCCGAAATGGCGTCTTTTGATTGGCTGAAAGCAAAACACACATCCACGCATCAACACACACATCAACCACTTATTAGCAATTATCCGCTAATTCTATCCTTACTTACCAACTAATCTGTTACTATTCCTTGTTAACATTATACCATTACAATATATATATATATATATATATATATATATATATATATATATATATATATATAGAGAGAGAGAGAGAGAGAGAGAGAGAGAGAGAGAGAGAGAGAGAGAGAGATTGAGAGAAAGAGAAAGAGAGAGAGAGAGAACGCTTGATACTTAGACTAGTTGAGCCGATCCTCAAGCATCCCCCTCACAAAAAATTTCTCTGCAATTTTGCACGAATCTCACGGGTGGCCCTGATGGCAAGTGGGGGGCGCTCAAACCCTCCCCAAAGCGCCCCGCGGTCTCGCCACTGCATATAGGCCTATTTAAAACTCATGGTTTAGGTATGCTGGTCGTCCTTTTGCAGCCACTAGACTCGCTACTCTAGTGTGCAGCTGTACACAAAATGTGTACTTGAAGAAGTGCCGTGGGAATTCTTGTTATGGGCTGATATAGTTTTGACGAGATTTAGGTCCCAATGGAGCTGTGGACCTCTCTTCTTTTTGCTCGAGATGTTGAGGGCGCCCCAAGTAGGCCTACATCTTGGCCCCGGATAGGCCTACTGCTATATTTCTTCAGTTCAGAAAAACGTTCCAATAATGCCTGTCTTTTGATTTGTTCCCTCACTTTTCAGCAAATAGTTTAAATTAAATGTGAAACCTGGACTGATAGGAGGCCGCAATTAGAATTTCTGCGCATGTCTTGATGTATTTAATCCTCTTGAATCTTGATCGACGGCGTCTAAAAAAAGCTGCAGATTCACTTTCCAATAAAGCCGATGTTATATAATATATATGGCCTAATCATCCGCACAGTTCAGAATAATAGAGACAGCAATACTATTCATTGATTTTGCGTGTATAATTTATATTGACATAAAAACACAAACTCATTAGAATCTAACAACGCCATAGCATTTAAGCAAACACACACACACACACGCTAGAATCTATGCCAAACAATTATTATTATGCGAGAGATCTAAGCGACTGATCAGTTTAGACTTAGAGTCAATTGAGAAGCCTCTCTATCTTGTGTATAGAGCAATATTTCAAAGTGCTCTGTCGTATCTTCTAATCAGTGAGTGCCAAAATAATTGATTGTTTTCTTCGTCTCCACAGAGAAACAATTTCCAAATCGTAGCTGGTGTTGCCATCTCACCATGAGTAAGTCACTGTTCCCTTAGCGGTTTTCCTGGAGTAAGTTTTTGTTTTTGCGACGAATCGAACTGTGGTAATTTGAGAGATTTAACCGATAAAAAAAAGCCATTAACCGAATTCTGGCAAACGTAAAATGGATGGATTTTCACCGGTTGGCCAATTCGCAACTGGGAGCAAGGATCCAGTGGGTGGTGATTCGACGGATTTCCCACGAGGTTTTTCGCCATCATGGCCTACTCTAACTGATGTCGAAGTAATGATGATGACGTTTGAAACTGTCGTCGAGAAATCTCGGAGGCGAAATTTCTCGGTCGAATCTACGATTTGCAAATTGCGTCCGAGTGGAAGGAGGAAATCTTGCTTGATTTGGAAAAAATCGCCGTCATTAATATATGGCAGACGGCATTCGCCTAATGGCAACGCGATGGGGGAAACCCCATCAACAATTTAGACCACGTGACAAGAGCGTGCACACGCCTCAATAGTCTACAGACCATGATATAATAGTCAATAGTCTATAGTAGACCAGAGATGACAATTTCCAGTGAAGTCGTCGAATTCTGGCTGGAATCAATCGTGGGATTTTCGCAGAACCGTCGAAAAAAATTTGTGCGGGTGGGGAGGACGCTTGCAACGCATGTCGTCATGCATGCATTCATTCATTCATTCATAGACAATTTCTATAGCGCTGTAACAAGGCTGAGGCCCACAACAAAAGCGCGTTAAGACAGGTGGTTCATTGTGAAACACGTTTTATGGACAACAAGAACACAAATCTATCATATTAAAATCGTTATCTGTATGTCTGTTACCTTCAAGCGTTCTGATTGGTTGACTATTGGTAGACGGTTTAGACCGTTTAGTCCTTACGTCGCGATGCGTTGGTGGGCTAGCGTTGACTATTGGTAGACGGTTTAGACCGTTTAGTCCTTACGTCGCGATGCGTTGGTGGACGATGTTCGAAGACGACGTTGCTATTGGTAACAATTGTTCGTAGAATCGTAGTTTAACACGGTTTAGTCGAGTCATTGCAGCGTCAGAGGGCTGGGCGTGCGACGACGTTGCTATTGGTAACAATTGTTCGTAGCTTGAGGAAGTTGCGCAATTTAACGTACATTTTAACGTACACAAAAAATACGTGTACAGCGTCACAAATGGTCACAGTGGCGTGATTTTAACGTACATAGGCCTAATTATTACCTGGCGCAGAGCTTGGCTAGGTGGCGTATGTACTTCATTGAAATGTTGTTCAGCATGAATTCAATGATTGGGTATTAGGTATAGGTATTGGATTAGTATTATCCTGCACTGCGAGCGAAGCGAGCGCGAGCGAAGCGAGCATCTTTCTAGTTTCTAATTAAATCGCTGTGTGACAGAAGTAAATGGAATGATGATTAAGCATTCGGTGCACATGTATGCCCCTAGAGATTTGTAAAATTCTCAGCGAATTGAAGAAATTCTGCGACAAAAACATTTTCTCGTTTGTGATCGGAAATGTCCCCCCCCCCTCAACCCTTCCTCTACTAATGATGGCCAGCAGCGTCACACCGTCTTACTATTATACAGTCGATTAATTTAAACGGATCTTATGCTTTCCGTATTTTCTTTGAAATTATTAGGCCTACAGCACCAGGCTTCAATCTCAGAAGTAATTTTGAGCTTTCTTAGTTCGATACAGGTAATGCGCCAGTTCTATGGTCAGAGAAGCCTTAGGAGGCTTAGGATATTTTCCCATATGAACTGTGAACTTTCTCAGCGTCGAGCGATATGCTTTGTAGGCTATTATTATTATTATTATTATTATTATTATTATTATTATTATTATTATTATTATTATTATTATTATTAGCGGTAGCAATTTAAATCTTACATTTCTATAGCGCCTTGATATCAATGAACTAGACATAAACCTACAGCGTTACGCAAATCATATTTAGAGGCGTAGTCAGGAATTTGATTGGAAGGGGGGTATAATGTGATTTGGTGGGTATAAATCTTTAAAAAAACTTTGAAAATCTTTAAAAAACACGCTAAAATTTTTAAGGTAGTCTGATTTTTGCGGGTATACATACACCGATATACCCTCCGTCGCTACGCCCCTGATCATGTTAATTTGCGCTCTGGCCAATGGAAATGCGAGTGTTTGGGGATTGGATCCGGGTTGACGGTGGACAGACATGACGCTCTTCTAAGCCAGCGAGGCACCTAGTACAGTAGAACTTCGTTTCAACGGACTCTGTTATAACGAGCATTCGGCTATAAAGTACCGCAACGGTAGAGTGATGGTCCCGTGTGATGCGCTACCGTATTGGATGGTATTGAAAAAAAACATATCTCTGATATAGGCTAACGTACTCAAATTTACCGACACGTTAAGTACGTTATAACGAAGCTTTACTGTGCACTATTCATCAGGTGTTGAAGGGGTCTAGTCACCCATAGGTAAAAAAATTACCATCCCTTTAAAAATAGAAATGTGGTTTTTAGTCTTCCTACATCAATATTGGAACACTACATTGATATTACATTGAACTACATTGGAACATGTCCATAGTTAGTAAAAGCTTACTGGTTCACCGGGAAAGCAGGCCTTGAACAGAGAATGTTTCTCTTCTCCTGCTTCTCCCTTTAGTTTCTAAATAATTTAAATGTCAACTGTAATTTTATAAATTTAAATCTTTCATATATAGTAATTTTATTTATTTACTTACCTTTTGCCTGTATAACTCTTTTACATTATAAATTTGTGACATTGAAGATCACTGGTTCTGTCATTGATATTTTCTTGATACTAATAAACAGATTTGATTGATTGATTGATTGATTGATCAACATCGGTGGTCGAACTTTTTTTGCTGACTCTAGAAACCCAACTACATGGCCTATGTGTTTTGATTCGTATTTACTGTTTTCTGAGAAGAACGCCGTCATAAAGGTGGCGGTGAAGATCAAAGGAATACGCTGCTATTACGTGTCCCCGCTTTTCTCCCGGTAAATGTTTAAAATATTTAAGCCCAATTTTCTAGGGAAATGGGATTTAATAGGTTTTCCAAGTGGACCATATGGCACCATAAATTTTACGATAGCTCTCTCTCTCGTGTATGCTCAATGACTTTTCCGATGGATAAATCACAAAGATTCGTTCTCTCTCTATCTCCGACTTTTTTGCAAGGACAACTGCACTCACCGGCTCAACACACACACACACACACACACACACACACACAACACAGGCGTATGAATAGAAGTATTATCGTTAATAGTATTAGTAGTAGTAGTAGTAGTAGTAGTAGTAGTAGTAGTAGTAGTAGTAGTAGTAGTAGTAGTAGTAGTAGCAGTAGTAGCAGTAGTAGTAGTAGTAGTAGTGTTGTGGTGTTGGTGGTGGTGGTGGTGGTAGTGGTGGTGGTAGTGGTGGTGGTGGTGGTGGTGGTGGTGGTGGTGGTGGTGGTGGTGGTGGTGGTGGTGGTGGTGGTGGTGGTGGTGGTGGTGGTGGTTGTGGTGGTGTGGTGGTGGTGGTGGTGGTGGTGGTGGTGGTGGTTCTGATTGGTTGACTATTGGTAGCAGCAGCAGTTGTTGTTCTTTTTGTATTAGTGGTTCCATCAGAGGGCTGGGCGTGCGACAGGTTGCAGACACTTTTAACGTACTGAACCACGTCTAAGCCTTGTTATAATAATAATAATAATAATAATAATAATAATAATAATAATAATAATAATAATAATAAAAAAGTCTCAATGACTAGGTGGATACGAATAATTCAGTCTAAGGATGCTTTTAATAATATAATTATTGATTTGCGGAACAAAATGATGGATGTAGTTTCTGCGAGATGAGAGTCTTTTGTTCTCTGCGTTGCACGATTTTCGATTACTGGGCTTACAAAGGCTCTGTTTCTGATTGGTGGCGTCGACATTCTCTGTACGTAGACGCTGGGGAGTACCTCTTCCGGTATCCTATTGACGTACGACTCCAACTCCGACCCTCTTTAGCGCCAGATAAATGTCTTGCGTCCTCGCGGAGTCAGAAGGATTGGCCGTTTCTTCGCTCAGCATCGGTCGGCTTCTCTGAATCCGATGTGTAGATCTAGTCGATCCATCCCTCTACGTGTAGCTGCAGTGGCATGTATATTACATGGGCGCCCTCGGAAATCTTTCATGGAGGGGGCAAAACACAATGTTCACCGTTACGCCACATAAATTTTTCCACGAGGGCAAAGCGCATTTTAACACAACGGCCACGGTTAATATTTTAGCAGGGTTTTCAAATTTCAATGCGAAATATTGGTATTTCCATTTTCCATGGGTGGGGAGGGAGAGGCAAGTGCCCCCTCTTGTCCTAAAGTGCGGGCGCCCATTGTACATTACCGAAGAATAGGAGCTTTTGCAGCGGCTCTGCATTCGAAAGCGTCACATAAATTGACGAGATTTACTTACCTACTTACATGATAGAGCGTGATCTCCGCTGGAAACTGGAGCGACTTTTTACCTTCGGTTTCATACGCGTCACGTGATCGTCACGCGTAGTCCTATGGCACTCCCTCGAGTGACTTTTATGACAGCGTAAAACGTCGGGGTCACAATGCGGCACGACATATCGCTCGTTTCTTACGACATCGAGACAAGAACCGAGACTCTTTGTGCAACGAGACGACAATTTCACGCGTATTGGACCATAAAATGCGCTACAAAAATAAAGGACGTATTCGTGGATTTGTAAATTGTAGGACGTAGCCTACTCTTCGCGTTTTAGTGTTTGTTTGACTGCTGTCATGGTGGTACCTGTTAAGAGTCAGACCTGATTTAAAAGTCAGACCTGTATTCTTCTTCTTTAGTCAGACCTGATTTAAAAGTCACACCTGTATTCTTCTTCTTTAGCCAGACCTGATTTAAAAGTCAGACCTGTATTCTTCTTCTTCTTCTTCTTCTTCTTCAGAGCTTCTTCTTCTTCTTCAGCTGTGTATTTCTACTTGAGCGCCTAAGAATAAGCCGCTACTGTTGTGCTGTTTTCCAAGGCGCTATAGAAATCAACGAGATTTTACTTTACTTACTTTAGCGACCATGGGTTTCCACTTTGTTCGATCTTGACATCTTCTAATCCTCTTATGAATTCAATGTTATTCATTAGGCCTGCTCTCTCAATGTCTTCTCGTAGGCAGTCTACATATGTGTTTCTCTGACTTCCTCGAGCTCTTTTTCACTTCACTTTTCCGGTTATTGCCAAATGCTCCATGTCTTCCTTCCTGATTATGTGTCTGAAGAAGGAAAGCTGCCTTTTTGACGGTTGCCATCAGACTTCATCTATTCCAATTTCATTCAAAATCTCTTCATTGGCTTTCTTTTCTTTTCCGTCCATGCAATCTTCAGCATCCTTCGCAAAAACCACATTTCTGTGGTTTCCAATTTCTTCTCCATGGCCTTGGATATATGTCCATGTCTGTCTCTGGTCCATACAAGAGGACTGACCAAACGTAGCTCTTGAACAATCTTAATCGTGTCTCGTAAGAGATTTGCCTATTTGTAAGCATCGCTTTGAGTTCCCGGAATGCTGCCAGTAATCAGGGTGCGATTTGTGACCTGAAGCAGTGGGGGGGATATGTCGAGCTTGGGGGTATGTAGTTGTTGGGAAATGTAGCAGTGGGGAAGATGTAGTGGTTGGTGGGGATGTAGCAGTAGGGGATGCAGTTGGGCAGTGGGGGGGGGAGATTCCCCTCTTTCCCCTACAAATCGCGCCCTGCCAGTAATTACGAATGTTTGATCCCACTGACCCAATGGAAGTCTAGGACCATTTTCGATCAGAAGCGATGGTTAAACCCAATCAATCAATCAACAGTCCTGTGGGCAGTGACGGTTCCAGGAGTTCTTGGTGGGAGCATGAAATGAATTCATAGGAAGTTGTTTGAGGGGATGAAAAGAGATGGGAAAATCAATAAACTTTGCCGGAGAAGAACAAAGGCTGACTAGCAAAAAAAGACAATTTTTCCCGAATTTTACCAGACTGTTACCGAAAAATTAGTTGACAAGCAAAAAAGTCACCCGTAGTTTTTTCCGTCATTTTACTTGACTTCTACCCAAAAATAGTCTGACAAGCATTAAAAGTCCGGTGCGGGAATGCATCCCCACTCATTCACCCATGCACGTGGAACCGCCACTCTCTGTATGTTGCGAAATTTACCCCCCCCCCACACTAGTCTTTAAATAGACACAACGCATACACACAGGGATGACTTTGCCAGACTCCGATGATCGGACACCCCCAGGGAGTCGATTGCAGCGCAATATATCCACGCGCCTTGGACTCTACAGGACTCGTTCGTCCAGACCGACTGAACCGCAATAAATCGATAGTTTTCCCGACAGGCGTTCATCGTCCGACTCTGCGCATGCGCGTCCAAGATAACGACGAGCACCTGCAACAATCGCACTTGCAAACGACACCAGATGGCGTCTGGTTGTCAATGGTTACGCCTGGTGTTATTGTCATCATTGTCTTCCTCTGCATCAACAACAACAATTACAAAAGCATTAGGCTTAGAACCTGTTCGCTGGTATCAATGCTTCTGTCTAGTATCGGACGTTCTAAGATTTTAAGCAATAAATCAACATACGCGTCAGAGGTATCCATAGGTCCATTTTTTAGAACCCATCCCAACCCACCCAACCCAACCCATACCGACTACAGGGTTACTCGACCCAATCCATCCCAACCCAACAAAATACATTACAATTTTTAAACCATGACTTATTTTCTGACCCAACCCATCATAACTATATGGAAAAGCCTGATCCAACCCAACCCAACCCATGGGTTAATCCAACGCATGCACGGACATCTCTGATACGCGTTAGTTCAATGCATTTGGCGAGATTAATGTAAGCCAGAGATAGTTGCTGCTCAGATCCTGCGATATTCAACGAATCCAACAAAATCGGCACGAGATAAGGTTCGAGTATGGCAGGGGATGACCGATACTTGAAATTGGTAAGGATGCATATATATATATATATATATATATATATATATGCATCCTTACCAATTATATATATAATATATATAATATATATAATATATATATATATATATATAATATATATAAATATATATATAATTCCCTCGGTACTTAGTTCCCAAAAGGACTAATGAAAAAGTATAAGAAGACATTAAGAAATTGTGTGGCTAACTCTCGTCCGTATATATATATATATATATATATATATATATATATATATATATGTATGTGTGTGTGTGTGTGTGTGTGTGTGTGTGTGTGTGTGTGTGTGTGTGTGTGTGTGTGTGTGTGTGTGTGTGTGTGTGTGTGTGTGTGTGTGTGTGTGTGTGTGTGTGTGTGTGTGTGTGTGTGTGTGTGTGTGTGTGTGTGTGTGTGTGTGTGTGTGTGTGTGTGTGTGTGTGTGTGTGTGTGTGTGCACAAAATGTCCGAGATAAAAATTTGTGAGTCGACTCTCATTAATTACCTGGGTAATTAAGTGCCAAGGGCATTATTTTTATATATGTATATATATATTCTATAAAAATATTTCACTACTCGGCCATGCCATTGTAATGTGGTCGTTACTAAAAAATGGACATCACAGGAATCCGTCGAAAAACTATGCAGTATGATCGTCGGAAACTTTTTTACTCATAAAATGTCGATGTGCCTTTGTTTTGAGACCCTGGTTACGCCACTGTTATGAACAACAAAGAGCTTCGACGCCATCAAATATTCATTCTACTTATAAAAAAAGACTCTGATTTATTGTAAAAGCAAAGCGATCACACGGTCAACAGCCCAGCATTGCGGATAACGTATGGCGATGTCCTAATCAAATTTAAATGTCCAAATCCAATTCCATCCAACACATACACAACGATAGGTCGGTACCTCTCATTTACACTGTGTCCGGAAAAAAGCATGCTGCCTTCTTAATACTGTGTAATTTGTTAACAACAAATATCCAAATAATTTCATGCTTTCTGAAGCGAATATTCTCGAAACAGTTGTCTACCATGAAGACAAAAATTATTTATTACTGTACTGTACATTACGTTACGTTACGCTTAAATGCGATTACGTTGATTTGCTGTCGTTTAAAACGGCGTATTAACCCCTTAACTGGGCGCCCGAGTCACACTCGTCCATTTTACATTGAGTTACAAATAGTTGCCCAGTTAAGGGGTTAACGAAGAACGTTTACTCGTAGTTTGCGTGGAAAAAACGAAACAATTCACGTCAAGTGTCCGAGGAATACTCCAAGAAAGAGTGCACATCACAGGCATTGCTGGCCTTGAAGAACTGAAACAGGTAATACTGATCCAATCGGTAAAACCTGGAGCACGCTGGTCATTATAGAGGCAGTTCAATTGGGGCGATGTCTATGTTTGGCAGCCTCGTCCAAAGCCAGTGGTGGACACTTAGAACATGGGGACTGTTTGAAGAAAAATTTATCACTGCATTAAACTCGGAAAATTTGTGGACATCCGCGCAATAAACACGCAAAAGAGGTCGTCTGGAAAATTTATCACCGCACAAAGCACGGAAAATTGCATTTCACCGCTGCACATTTTCATTCTATCACTGCACATTTTGTGTATCACTGCACGTTAAAACAGGCCCTGGATCATGAATTCTGACATGGATTCGGCCAGTTTCTCAGTTGACAACATCTTGTGTCTGAATTTATTTAGCCTGATGACATGACTTGATGGTTTATTGCAGATATATTCTGTATGGCCGCTGTCTAATTTCGCTGAGGCTCATAGAGCAACTCCATTATTGCATTTCCTAAGTAGGCTTTATAGAAATCAAGATAAAAAGCGTTGGCAGAATAACTGTACTTCGATTCGTAACTGCGAAGATTTTCTAAATCGATTCACAATTAGCGTCGCTGCGCTAATAAACGTGGTGACTTGCTTTTTTCCGAACACGGTGTATATAATATGATTTCTTCAAAAAATCGATGTCATCATCACCAGGGAGTCTGTAAGACGTTCCCTGTCATCGCGTATACTGCGTTGATCTTTGTCGCTCCTGTTATTTATGCCTCGAACTGAATCGCCGGCCTCTACAGCAGCCGATTTATCTAGCGCAGACGTTTTTTCGATTTATTGCCATGCGAGGTCTTTGAACCTGGTTATATCCGGCGCCATTCGTTGTCTCTGAAGACACCCCCCTCTCACCTGAAAAAACCGACCCGCTTATTGCGACCATGCCAATGGATCGTTCCTGGCCATTAATCAATCACAGAACATAGAGTTCTATTGTCAGTGATGTTCTATGCAGATGTTCGGCCGAGGAAGACAACACACGCACAACGGTCATCATGACGTCATTATTAATCAGATCGTCGACGACGTCATCGCTTATAAAATCATTATTAAGTGACGTCATCGCTGTGACGTCGATCATCGCTGCAGCGTTTCATCGTCAGAAATGCGACGTCGTCTTTAAGACGATGCCAAAAGGCAGTTGTGATTTGGATTCAAAGCACGTCGGGCATCAACCACGAGGGATTAAAAGCGGAGTAGTTAAGCCGTGCGATGCAAAATCTTGACGGGAATTTCGATAGGCGCTGTTCTCGTGCGGTCGTGCTCGACTGCAGAGACCCCACTGGAGGCACTGGCACTGACACTGTTCCAGTCGAAGCGCTACAAAATGTGGAACTAATTGCAGCTGGTTGTACGGTGTTATATATATATATATATATATATATATATATATATATATATATATATTTTATATGCGCATCCTACCCTCTCTGCATCCATGCATGCATGCATGTATTGGGTGGCAAGTACTGTATATCAAGTGAACTACTGACCAACCGACTGACAGACTGACTAGCGAAACAGACTAGGTAAACTGAATGAATGAAAGAACGAACGAACGAACGAATGAATGAATGAATGAAGTGAGAGAGTGAGGAGAGTGAGTGAGTGAGTGAGTGAGTGAGTGGTGTGTGAGTGAGTGAGTGAGTGGTGGTGAGTGAGTGGTGGTGAGTGGTGGTGAGTGGTGGTGGTGAGTGAGGTGGTGGTGGTGGTGGTGGTGGTGGTGGTGGTGGTGAGTGAGTGAGTGGTGGTGGTGGTGTGGTGGTGGTGGTGGTGGTGGTGGTGGTGGTGGTGGTGGTGGTGGTGGTGGTGGTGTGGTGGTGGTGGTGGTGGTGGTGGTGGTGAGTGGTTAGTGGTGGTGGTGGTGGTGGTGGTGGTGGTGGTGGTGGTGAGTGGTGGTGGTGGTGGTGGTGGTGGTGGTGGTGGTGGTGGTGGTGGTGGTGAGGTGGTGGTGTGGTGGTGGTGGTGGTGGTGGTGGTGTGGTGAGTGGTGTGAGTGGTGGTGAGTGGTGGTGGTGGTGGTGGTGGTGAGGAGGTGGTGGTGAGTGGTGGTGGTGGTGGAGTGAGTGAGTGAGTGAGTGAGTGAGTGAGTGGTGAGTGAGTGAGTGAGTGAGTGAGTGAGTGAGTGAGTGAATCAATGAATGAATGAACGAATGAACGAATGAACGAATGAACGAACGAACGAAGGAGGAAGGAAGTAAGGAATAAATAAATAAATGAAGAATGAATTGATCACTGACTGATTAGCTGACTGACTGACTGACTGCCTGACCGACCGACCGACCGACTGACTGACTGACTGACTGACTGACTTAAATGAAAAGAGAACAGATGGCAAACAGTCAAACTGAAATACGATCATGCAGTTTTATCACATAAGCAGTTGCCCAGTCTGTTAATACTGTACGGTCAGTCACTAAATCATCAGTTAAGTTTGCGCCATAAAGATAAAAATCATTCTATAAAAAGTCGACAGTCAACGGGACAATTGCCTGAGACGAAGTGAAAGCTTGAACAGACGACATACAGTACTTAGGTATGCTAGACGTAATCATCGTTGAAAGAGATTGCCTGTGACACAGGCAACCTGCAGATTATGACGGACAGAGAGAGACAGACAGAATGACAGAGACAGCGAGAGACAGAGAGAGAAACAGAAACACAGAGACAGCCAGACAGAGATAGACATACTGGAAGAGACAGACACAGACAAAGACAGACAGAAACAAAAACAGAGAGGAAGAGACAGAGAGACTAAGAGAGAGAGAGAGAGAGAGAGAGAGAGAGAGAGAGAGAGAGAGAGAGAGAGAGAGAGAGAGAGAGAGAGAGAGAGAGAGAGAGCAGATGCACAGACACAGATACACAGACAGACGGCGACAGAAACAGATAGACAGAGACAAAAAGACAAAGAGACATAGAGACATAGAGACACAGAGACACAGAGACAAAGAGACACAGAGACAGAGAGACAAAGAGGCAGAGAGACAAAGAGACAGAGAGACAAAGAGACAGACAAAGAGACAGACAGATGCAGATACACAGAAACACAGACATGCAGAGACAGAAACAGAGAAACAGAGACAGAGAGACAAAGAGAGACAGAGAGAGAGAGAGAGACATTGGGTGAAACTTGATGGTGAGAAGTGATGTGGCTAATGTGTCGTTGTTTTTATCGTCTGGGGATTTTACTCCCTGCATGTGAGTCTTCTCGAAACTCTTTTCCTCTCGTTTGGCGACCGTCAGACGGAAACCCAAAAGAGCGCAGCGTCTTTCGAGTCTTCAGATCGATTCGTTCTGATTGTGGCCGATGTTTGGTTGACGGTTGACGTGGGTGTGGGTCTGCGTGCGTGCGTGCGTGCGTGCGTCGGACTTTCCCTTTGCTGTCACTTGGGTGTAGCGAGTAGAAGGCGGCTATTGGCCATTCGCAGAAAACGCAGACGCTGTTTGTATTTAACGTTTGCTGTGCGACGAAATTAATCGTTTTTTTTCTCTCCAGCGCCGAAATAGGAAGCAGCTGACGACAAGGCCATCATCATCATCATCATCATCATCATCATCATCATCATCATCATCATCATCATCATCATCATCATCATCATCATCAACTTCTTCTTCTTCATCACCATCTACATCATTTTCTCTTCTTCATCATCATCTTCGTCATTTTCTCTTCTTCACCAGCCTCTTCATCCTCTTTATCATATTCATCTTCTTCTTCATTTTAACTTTTTTGTCATCATCTTCCTCATTATCATCACCTTCTTCCTCCTCCTCCTGCTATCTTCTTCATCCTCCTCGTCGTCTTCTTCATCATCTTCTTCATCATCACCATCATCCCCTTCTTCTTCTCTTTCTTCTCCTTCTTCATCGTCGTCTTCGTCAACATCTTCGTCCGCCTATACACGAGAGGAGTTCCCGCGTCGTCGCGCATCGTTCTCCGTCGGCGGGTGAATGGCCGCCGTCAACTCCAGCCGCCAGCCGTTCTTCGACCCCAATCGGACTCACCTTCCGACCCTCGACCAGGTCCTCGGTCCTCGGCGTCAGGACCTCGTCAAGGTCATCCCGGTGACCGTCATCTACGCCGTCATCTTCGTGACGGGCGTCGTCGGCAACATCTCCACGTGCATCGTCATCGCCCGCAACCGCTACATGCACACGGCCACCAACGTCTGTCTCTTCAACCTCGCCGTCTCCGACCTCCTGATGGTCGTCCTCGGCCTGCCGCAGGAGACGTACTCCTTCTGGTCCGCCTATCCGTGGATATTCGGCGAAACGTTCTGCGTGTTCCGCACGATGGCCGCGGAGACGTCCACGTACTCGTCGATTCTGACGATCACCGCCTTCACCGTCGAACGCTACGTCGCCATCTGTCACCCGGTCAAGGCGCGGGTCCTGTCCGGACTCGGCCGGGCGGCGAAGGTGATCGCGCTCATCTGGGTGGTCTCGGCCACCTGTTCGATTCCCATCGTCGTCCAGTACCAGGTGGTCTACGTGCCGGACGACAACGGCCGCCCGATACCCGACTCGGCCACCTGTAACATCCCGAACGACCGCTATCTGTCGCAGGCGTTCGAGGTGTCGACGTTTCTCTTCTTCGTCGCCCCCATCACCGTCATCAGCGTCCTCTACGGACTGATCGGGTTGGCGATCAGGCGATCGGCGCTGACTCGAACTGGGTCGGACGCTTCCATTCACGGAGGCGACAATACGGTCGCCGCCGTCGATCACCGCTCCAATCAACAGGCTCGAACCAGGCTTTCCGTCATCAAGATGCTCGGTAGGAGTTGCAATCATTCCTCACTCGTCTTGCAAAGTCATAGTTGACTTTCTAAAATAAAAGTTTTTAACATCCTCATTAGTCATCATCAACATCATCATCACCATCATCATCGTCATCATCATCATCATTAGTCATCATCATCATTATTAACCCAACTTTATCATCATTGTCATAATCACCATCATCATCATAATGGTCGTTGTCGTCACTCATCATCATCATCATCATCATCATCATCCAATATCATTATCATCACGATCACGACCAGAAACAACAGCGGCGATAGCAAGTCCAATAAACAAATGGAAGCAAATGTTTGCATTCGCTATAGTTGCTGTTTCTTCTGTCGACTGTTGCTGGTTATAATACGAGCAGCAAGAAATGCCTGCGTCTTATAGGGCGTCAAATGGGTTTGATAAATCGTTTCATGACGAAAACGCCAAAAGCACACATCGCGCCTCTCCTTTGAGTCCTTTCACTCGAAACAAAATATTGCGATATCACACAACAGATATTTCACATCTGCAACAGGAATTAGAACCATCAATCATTTCGGTTTAATTTTTTTAGAGAGAGAGAGAGAAAAACATTCACAAAATTTCATAACGCCAACTGGACCTCAATTTGGACGGCGCGGCAGAATTTCAATATAGGCTAACAGCGGTTGCAATCTGGAATCCACAAAGTTGTATAAATTGGGTGTCGTTTTATTACCAAGTCCGTGCATAACAATGCAGAACGCGCCGAGTGTATAGCCTACCGGTATTGCAGATACTGTACATGTATGTCGCCACAAACATTTTGCCGCTGTGACCGATGCTTTTTATAGGTAGGTTTCCCTGTGCTTCGCCAATAAAATGGTAACTCTTCATATTTATGGCACCAGTTCTACTTAAGCACAAAAAGGTATCAGCCCATGGTGCTACAAATTATTCAGCAGAAATACCAGGTCAGTTCAGAGATCAGAAGGACAGGAAAACAGAGAGACAGACTAAAGAGGAGACGCCAGCGGCGTTTTGTAGCGTTTATTATTACTATTACTATTAACAGTAGTGGTAGCAGTAGTAGTAGCACAATAGTAGTAGCAGTATTCGTAATAATAATTATTATTTTAGTTGCGGAAGTAGTTGTAGGAGGAGGCTTAGTAGTGGAGGTAGTAGTTATAGTATTAGTAGATATTAGGTAGTAGTAGTAGTAGTAGTGGTGGTGGTGGTGGTGGTGGTGGTGGTGGTGGAGCAGCAGTGGCAGTAATGGTGGTGGTGGTGGTGGTGGTGGTGGTGGTGGTGGTGGTGGTGGTGGTGGTGGTGGCAGTGGTGGTGGTGGTGGTGGTGGTGGTGGCAGCAGTGGCAGCAGTGGCAGTGGTGGTGGTGGTAGTGAGTGGTAGTAGTAGTAGTAGTAGTAGTAGTAGTAGTAGTAGTAGTAGTAGTAGTAGTAGTAGTAGTAGTAGTAGTAGCAGCAGCAGCAGCAGCAGATGTAGCATTATCATAATTGTCCGTAATGGAAGAGTACTTCTTTGAAACTAGAACATTATTTAGAAATATCAGTTAATTATTATCCACGATTAATAGTTGTGTTCGTGTCGGAGGCTTTTCGTTCATCGACCTGTGCAATCGGCGAAATATTTTATTGCCCGAAAAAGACGTCCGACAGGCTTCCGCGTAACAACGGAAACGTCCGAGGATAAGTCTCGCCGTGCAGTATATGCGCTGCATTAGAGAGGGGCGAATAGGTCAATTAGACGAGTTCTTTTCTTCCGCTATTTATGACGCTATGTCACGTGGTCTCCTTCGATAACGTCCGTTGGTTGCGATCCTTTGATTAGCATTACATGTAATCCTCGCTCCACATGATTAGGCTCAACATGACAAACTTACAGCCGTATACGAAGAGTATGCCGCACACTGGTAAAGACGTTTCTAGCGGTCGGTGAGCGGTAGGTTGGTCTCTAAATGGAAAGACGTGGCATTTAAAAGAAGGCTTGAAGCAATGGGCTGTTAGTGTTAAACGGCAACGTTAGTGGATTATTTCAAATACGTTCCCCTGTGATTTTCACATGTTTATTGCCGTAAAAATTAGATTCGGTATATCAACTGAAAGCTTGGATCTGCGGAGAGCGGAAATAATCTTTGACTAAAAGTTCTAAGAACACTTCTTGACTGCATATGCCCACAAACGAATCTCTAAAGCTTTTGGCAAAAGGACAGGGAGAAGGAGGGGGATGAGAGAATTACCAATTCGATCTGTTTTTTTCTACGGTACGAACCAGTAAGTAGGTAAGTAAAGTGAGTAAAATCTCTTAGATTTATACAGCACCTTGGAAATTATTATACAGCGGTAGCTGCTTATTCTTATACTAAACCATCTAAACCAGGTGTGGCAGGTAAGGCATACTCTAGGTGGGACGACCCTGGTCCCCGCCGGGGTCGGTACGTTAATACTGTATATTGTACGGGAATTATTATTATAGTATAAACTCTGTTGTCGTGTATAACATAATTGGCCAGGAGACGCGAAGAGCAGGCCGGATGAGCTTCTGTATATATATATATATATATATATATATATATATATATATATATATATATATATATATATATATATATATATAAGTGGGGACAGTGGCGGTTTCACGTTGGGGATGACTGAGGATGCATCCCCTTTCACCGAGCTTCTTGTTTGCTTGTCATCAGCGTTTGGTTGACGCTGGGTATCTGTATACAAAATAGAGCTGATGACCTCTTTTTGCTTGTCAGCCTTTTTCGAGAAATTTTATGTACATTTGTCAGGGAAAACACTGTTAATTACTTTTCTGCTTGTCAACCTTTTTCGGGGTTTCATTTCATTCCCCACCAACTTCCTAAAAATTTTTGCACCCCCCCCAGAATTCCTGGAACCGTCACTGAAAAGGGAAACAAAGAACAGATGGGAGCTCTCTATCGAGAGAGAGAGAGAGAGAGAGAGAGAGAGAGAGAGAGAGAGCGTTTGGATAATGAAGAGAGGATAAGATCGATTTTTATGTCATTGCGTCTAGTCAATGTAATCTGGCAACTAATTCATGTCGGGGTCTGATATGCTGTCTGCTGTCTGTGATAAAGACGACGAAGAATCTGTCAGCGATAAGATTTATTATTAAGCAGAGTTTATCGAATAATTGACGTTATATATATATATACACACACACACACATATATATATATATACACGTACAGTACGTATATATATGTATATATATTTAGGTACACAAATAGGCTAGGATAGATAGCTATCACCGGCGATGGCGCATAATAATTATAACTGTAGTCATAATATTTTCTTTTGCTGTGTATCAATGCGAATGTATAATAATAATAATAATAATAATAATAATAATAATAATAATAATAATAATAATAATAATAATAATAATAATAATAATAATAATAATAATAATAATAATAATAATAATAGTAGTAGTAGTAGTAGTAGTAAGAATAATAATAATACAGTACCTATTTGTGAGAAAGAGTTGTGTCGTTGATGTGTGTAATGTAGGACATATAACAAAATATCGGCTAAACGAAATAATGACTAAAACCACAGTTTCTTCTGTCTCCATATTCATTGCGTCAAATCGTTCTAGAATTGTCAATTTACATTCCGTCTCAATTTTATTCTAGGACGTTCGAAATGCCACAACAATGGTGAGCCATATCAAACAACATAGCATAGTCTTTCAAAAATCTATCCTCTGTCAAATGGGTACAAAGTCGATCGAGAGATGAACCGTGTATTAGGATAACTGGTTCCTTGTATCACAGGCTCTATAGGCTAGACGAGAAAATACTATAAAATCGATTCTCTGTTTGACATTAGCCTATAGAAAGACTATTGTTACAGAAGGTGCGTAGATATGAAAAAAATTCAGCGGAGTGATGAAACGAATTATTATTATTATTATTATTATTCAGGACGATTTATTCGACGCCGTACGCATAGCTAAGGCTAAAGTCAAAGGCGTCTAACAACCAAAAGAAACTCTAAACAGGTGTGTCTTCATGTTCTTCATGAATTAATGACGATGACGACGGTGAGAGGAATAATTGATAGGAATGCCTACAGGTAATTATATACAGATATAAGCATACAAGTTCTTACTCATATTGACTAAGGTACAGGCCCACGGCAGATCACTCGGTGAACAGATGAAACAGCCAGGGCCATATTAAGGCGGGGGCTGAGGGGGCTGTAGCCCCGGCCCATCATGAAAATAGGCCCACCGATTTTCGAGATAACCTTTTTTGCATTGTCAGCACGATTTGCAGCACGATTTGGAAGGGAGATAACATTTGTTTGCTTGGCAGCACGATTTCGAAGGGAGATAACCTTTGTTTGCTTGGCAGCACGGTTTGGAAGGGAGATGACCTGTTTTTGCTTGTCTGAGATTTTCATTATAGGCGACGGCCTTTTCTTCTCAGCCCCCCGGCCCACTCGGGCCTTAATCCGGCCCTGGAAACAGCCCCCTTCTTTTCGGCAGTTAGAGGGATAGAAAAGTTGGGGTGGGATGGTTGGTTGTTACACTATAGGCCGCATAACGTACTGTAGATTACATAAGATCCAAGCACATTATAGGCCTACTCTAGTATTATTTATCTGATTAGGCCTAATTAATATCGTTGAGTTGTTATCGTTTTGCATTTTCACGTTATGTTCAGTTTGATTTTCAAAAGTAGAACGACATTTTTCTTTCTCATCTGGTCGCCGCTGTTTAGTGGATTGAAATTCGACGTATTTCGGAATTATTAATCGGAAAGCAAAATCGTGATTCAAGTCGCCGCAGATCTTGTCTCAAAAGTAGAACCGAAGAAGTGAAGGAGTGACCAAAAGAGTGCCGACTGTCGTTATATAATCATCGAAAGAGTGGTTTTGACTTTATCTAGCATTTTTGCAGAATTTCGAAAATTGAAAGAATTTAATGTATTGCTAATAAAAAGATAAAAAAGCAGATGGCTAAAATGGTCTGACGAATTTGCTAAAATTTTTGTCCTAATCTGTTTTAGTTCTAACTGCAACATTACTGGCAACGTAGACCTAGCCTTCAATCGATGGAAATAGACTAACAACGGAAAAGGATAAATGGAGAAGTTTCGTGTCTGGCTATTGTTGCTAATGAGCTGGTAGAAACAGGCCTCCCGAGAGGGGGCAGGGGGGCAACTGCACAGGGGCCCGGCGGTCTGGAGGGGGCCCGGGCCGATGATGAATATGTATAATTAACAATAAAATGAATAATAACACTAAAGAATGGTTTTAAAAAAGTCAGTTCAGCAGAGGGGCCCGGCGAGCACAAGGGGGCCCGGGACACAGTGCTAAATAAACGGCAGACGACGAGCAAAAAAAGGTCGTCAACATTTATAAACGGCTGACGAGCAAGAAAAAAAGGTCGTCAAGAAAAAATTATGACTTCTCAAGGGCCCGTCGGCCATTCTGCACAGGAGCCCGGAATTTCTCTCGGAGGGCCTGGGTAGAAAGCAACTATAATGATGATGACGATGATGATGATGATGATGACGATGATGATGATGATGATGACGATGATGATGATGATTATGAATGATGATGATGATGATGATGATGATGATGATGATGATGATGATGATGATGATGATGAGACCTCGTTTTTACCGAAATAAGAAGGACATTCATACAAAGATGAAGTCGGAAGCTAGGATGTAGCTTTTGCTGTAAATGTGACAGCATCTTCCCAGCCATCAATCGGAACAAAACAGCGAAACATAAAATTACGACCCATCCCAGAAACGATTAGAAAGAACATTGGAGCTGTCCTCTTCTAAATCTACTGCGTTTTCCGCCGGTAGATTCAAAGTGTATTGGAGAGAGAGAGAGAGAGAGAGAGAGAGAGAGAGAGAGAGAGAGAAGAGAAAGAGAGACAGACAGACAGACATATACACAAAGACAGGGAGAGACAGAGACAGAGAAATAGAAAGCCAGATATATAGAGAGACAGAGACCGGGCAGAGATACAGAGACAGGTGCATTGGGGGATGCTATAACCCAGGGATCTCCAACTCAAATTATATGGCGGGCTGCATTTGACCACAAACCCAACGTGGCGGGCCGCACATGATTACAAGTACAGGTAATAAATACCGTGGTCTAGGACTAAGTATTTAAGTCTAAGCCTAAGTAATTAACAGTGTAAATTGAAACTATAGGTATAGAACACAATGAAACACAGTATAACACATTGTTATTTAATATTGTTCTATGTCCTTGTGGATAAGTAAGCAATTTGGTAATCTCCTAGTCCTAAACATTACGGTAATAACCGTCCTATAGCTAAAATTATTTTCCCAAACTCGGTGGCGGGCCGGATAAAACTGTCCCGAGGGCCGGATCCGGCCCGCGGGCCGCCAGTTGGACAACCCTGTTATAACTCATTGGTATAACCAGAGAGGGGGTAAGGCGATGTGCCAAGAACTCCTTGACGAAGTTTTTGCTTACAATCTTTTGTGCTCGAAAATATCGATGATACGCAGTATTTTATCAAGGCATGTTAGGAGAGAGATCCCAAAAAAACCTCACCCCCAAAAAAAAAATCGGTACTGACACAAATTTTTGCATTGAACTATGTCTCTTCCCCTCAAGTCAATTTACCCTCCTGCCCCCAGTCCTGGAGTCTGGATAAAACACTGGCAATACTTATTCTTAATCAAGTTTTCGGATGTCCGGTAGTATGAGGGTAGCCAGCCCTCTAACCCCCTGTGCAGAAGATTGCAGAAGACAATACCAAACCGAATAAGATTTTGCCTCCTTCCGTATGTGTCCCTGGATGTCTCCGTCTGACTTCTGTGCGTCTGACTGTATTTTCGGCAGTCTGTCTGTTGCCCGGTTTCGATAATTCCCCTTCAGCTGTCATGGTTCTCGGAGCTAATTGGCACGCAGGTGGCAACGCTGATCATGTTGAGCGCGTGCAAAGGTGATAGACGGGAAGAACATCCTCCTGTGTCGTGTGTTTGACTCGGTTGGTTCAAGGCACTTCCTGTCACCTCATCGATGAATGTTCTAAAGGTCATTAATGGCTCTGATTAGAGTCCAGCGGTTCTCAACCTGTGGGTCGCGTGACCCCGACGGGGGTCGAATGACGATTTGCCAGGGGTCGCCTGAAACCTTCGAAAATATGGGGTTGTCTCTGTTTTGATGCGCAAAACTTATAATTGCACAAAATTTTCCCACTGGTAGTTACTAGTTTTTTAAAACATTGCAGACAAAAATTAAAGATAAAAAAATTAAAGATAAAACATTGCAGACATAGACATTGCAGACAATTGAATTAGAATGATTTCAAACATTGTAATTGTTGCAGAATTATTATTTGTTAACAGTTTACATTATGAACGAAAGTGATTTTACGGTTGGGGGTCGCCACATCATAGGGAATTGAATTGAAGGGGTCGCGGCACTATAAAGGTTAAGAACCGCTGGATTAGACGAAAGTATTTCTTTTTATCCTTTGCGTTGTAGTCAGTTCTTTCGCCACAATCTATCTCTTGCCTTTTTCTAGTTTCACTCGATACTGGAAAAGAGTCATTCAATAGCAAGTGAATTGCTATACGAATGGATGGTAAAGATAGATGGATGAGTGAACGAATGGAACGACTGGATGACTGGAGTAATGAGTGGATGGATAGTGGAAAAATCAATGGATAGGTGAATGAATAGATAAATGGCGATAGATGGTGGATAGATAAGTGGATAAATAAATGGATAGATGAATGAATAGATGAATGAATAGATGAATGGATAGAAGAATAAGTGGAAGGATGGAAACATGGATGCATGGTGGAAATATGGATCGAGGGATGCATGGATGGAAGCACGGAGGGATGTATAGATATGGATGGAGAGACGGAGGGATGTTGACGTGCAGGGCCGGAGCTAGGCATTCCGGCGCCCCCTGCAACTTCGAATTTGGCGCCCTCGGCGACTTATTTTTCTCGCGGACACATAACAATTAGGCCTGATAAGGCCTAATTGTTATGTTAATTGTTATGCTAATTGTTAAGTCAGGAAGCCAAATAATAAGGCCTGATACTGTATAAGGGCCTACAGTTGCAAAGCCAAGGGGTGATTGGGGGTTAACCCACTTGGCTGCCGACAAAAAATATTTTTAATGAGTTTCTATGCAATTTTTAATTTTTGACGCGATTTTGGGGTCAAACCCCTGGCTATAAATTTAACGGTTTAAGAGATGAGGACCTATTTTTACTTGTCAAGTAAAAATAGAGGAGATAACCTTTTTTGATTGTCAAGATTTTTCCAAGTTTTGTCACGGTCAAAACCAAAAACCAACCCCCCCCCTGCAGGAAATCCTGGCTGCGCCACTGGGGGCCTACGCTGAATATAGTATAAATATTTAAAACTAATAACTATGTACAAACAGAAACGGGTTTCTTCATTATATTATTGCGCATCACTAATCTAGACTTTGGAAGCTGATATAGACATGGGCGCCCACACATAGGGGCAAGAGTGGCAATATGCAAACAAATTTTTTTCGTTCAACTACAGTGTAATTATGTATTTTGGATTTAACCAATATGTTCACACTAAAATGCTACATAAATAAAGCATAACACTAATAACAGCACCTGATTTTGTTATAGTTTGCCTGGCATTCTGGCAATCTTTTAAAATTGTCAAGTTTTAAGCCTACATTTAAAAACCTTGCCAAAACACTAACCGTGACCATTGTGTTTTGCCTTGGAAAAATTTCTGGGACACCCATGTCTATAGACACTTCAATTACTGTGCTTTGTCTTGACTCTCTTTAGGGTCTATAGTTAAAACCCTGAGCCACCGACGGCAGGAAGCCTGAATGATGGACAGAGGATGGCCACACTATATGTAGTATGACAGCCGCATTGCTGCGCCCCCTAACTGCTGGCGCCCCCCTGCCTTGCGGAGCGGGCGGAGTGGGTCGCTCCGGCCCTGTTGACGTGGATGAAGTAACGGATGGATGAAAATACGGATGAAGAGTCCGAGGGATGGATGTGTGGATGGAGGAATAGGGCGTTGGATAGATATTGATTCAGCGATATTGGAACCGCCAAATGTCCTCGATCTAGGTTTGTGGTAATTTATCTGGTGAGAGTCCGGTGTTAGATGGAATCCGACGGTTTCCACGGACACCACGGAACCATTTGCAACCATCGATCAATCATCCGATTGTCTGGAGAGTCAGAAATACAAAGAACACGAACAAGCTCCGGTCGCCTACACTGGCGCCCTCTGTCTTGATGTGTTTTACAATGTGTCGAAGTGTTCTCCCGTCGACTTCAACGAGACAAACGTCTAGGAAAACGTCAGTTGACACGAATAAAAGGAAACTAATTTTCTGATATTATAGGTCCATTGCTTTTTTGTGACGGTACGGGTCAGAACGGCAAACCAAAAAATTCTAAGCGAGTTTATAGTTTGTTTCTTGCATCATCACATTAACAAATTAAGAAATTTACGTTTTTAACTATTTCCTTTGGCGTCTTTCTCTTTCCAAGCAAATTGTTTCCATTTTTTGTTATTACCATATGAAGTGTAATTAACTTCTTGTTAATTTGTTGGATATATCTTTGTTTTATTAGATCGTATGCTCTTGTTTTCTGAAAGATTCAGCCAGTTCCACACCCCCGGAGTCCAGAGTATAGATTAAACACTGGTGATTAGTTGCTATCATTATGAACTGTATAACAGCAATTCCAATACGTTAAAAGCCTCAATAGTAGATGCTACTCTAATTCCATCGGGAAAAGATCAAGATCAGGTCAGTTCCAGGGTTCAGTCAGAGCGGAGAAGCAACACGACAAGCTTCTGAAGGAAAAGAGACAATTAAAATAAACCTGATTTTACTCTTGATATGATAATACGACAGTATTGTGACACAACGAAAATCGTATTTAATGTGGAGAGTTACTACAGTGGTTTTGACACAGGTCTGCTTAGCCTCCTAAACCATTTTAAATCACATTATTATTATTATTATTATTATTATTATTATTATTATTATTATTCATATTCATATTATTATTATTATTATTATAAATT
The DNA here is from genome assembly GCA_018105865.1 of Metaphire vulgaris. Taxonomy (NCBI): domain Eukaryota; kingdom Metazoa; phylum Annelida; class Clitellata; order Crassiclitellata; family Megascolecidae; genus Metaphire; species Metaphire vulgaris. Next base: position 44,106,871 of record CM030832.1, on the reverse strand, counting down.
AGAGTTAAATTTGATAATGTAGACATGGCTCCTCTTCCCCGTCCTCTCCCACCCCATTCTCCTACAAATAGCAAGGTTGTTATTAGCGCCATTTAAAGAGAACCTTGTTCTCGTTCTTTCTTTGAAATGCCACACGAATCGCATGATCCAAAGCTCAGTCTGATCGCATGATCATGTCGGACGTTAAGATCGTCAATCAATAGACCAACCGTTTTGCCGGATCGCGGCCAGTGAAAGGCTTTCAAAAGGATAATAACGGTACGCGTAAAGTCGGCACCTGCCCAAACAGGTACAGCTTGGAAGCTTAGCAAAACATGCGCCATTGAAAAGACGCACTTAAACCAATGCACTGAATCGTGCACGCGGTCAGAATGATATATTAGCCTCTCGTTGAGCGAAATCTTGCGCCATCCATGGGTTTGTGTCTAGAATTCGGTTTCTGGCTGTTGCGGAGCCGGGCAGATCGGAAACCGGATAGTGTGCACCGGGCTTGAGGGGTTGTACGCTCGTCTGTTTCAGACCCTATGAGTGTCCGGGCCTGCTTGAAAAGTCGGCGCCCGACAGTCGGATGACAGGAATGACAAACGCAGTCCGGAGTGACGGCCAAGTCGCAGGGTTATTGAGGAGAAACCGGCGAGTCGAGGCGAAGCGAGGACCGGACAGAAGAAGCGTAGCCCGTAGGAACGGATTTTTGTATAGCAGATACGCGTTGAGAGAAAGACAAAACTTTAGACGGAAGACGCTAGTTCTTACGGTTTGGCTTTGACGATCGTGTTTGGCGTGCAATTTCGACTCAACTGATGGCCGGCATCTGAGTCAATCGATGTTCGTAAAGGTCCTAATGTCGGTCTATTCGTCCGTCAATCCTGCTGCCACTTTGTCACCTGGCTCTCTGTCTCTCTCCTTGTCTCTCTCTCTCTCTCTCTCTGTCTTTTTCTCTGTCTCTCTGTCTGTCTCTGTTTGTCTGTTTATGTCTGTCTCTCTCTCGTTGCCTCTCTCCTGTCTCGTTGCCTGTCTGTCTGTCTTTTTTCTGTCTTTCTGTCTGTCTGTCTGTCTGTCTGTCTTTCTGCTCTGGGCATATCAGATTCTCTAAGAACTATGAAATATTCATCATTTTTAGGCGTCCAACTCATAAAGGCGTTCGCATAAGAATCCAGTGAAGCGTCCGTTATTGCTTCACATGCAAGACTGATAGATATTAAAATGACACTTTGCCAAGCCTCTCGGTTCCTCTCAATCTCTCTCTCTCTCTCTCTCTCTCTCTCTCTCTCTCTCTCTCTCTCCGATTCTGTTCCTTTTTATGCATTCGCCATTTTCCCGCCCCCACATCACGAAAATGAAACGATTCGATAGCCGATAGCCGATAGCTAAGTTTTGCATTTCTGAATATTAGAATATTATGACAATCTCATTTTTGGAAATAACATTTTAAGCAACGAAACACGATGCAACTTGATCATCGCATGAACTTAATATAGTGATATATATAGTATATAATGTAGTGGTATATAATTGTGTATATATATAGGCTATATCATATAACGAGGCATAAATTTGTGCGCCGTAGGCCTACTCGGACTAGGGAATGACCGGGTGGGTATTTTCCACCGGATATCGGATAAGGATATTTTTGGTCAACATATGCCGTAAACGGATCCGAAGAATAAGAATGACCCTAAAATAATTACTACTGACTAAAGTTACCAGTTGCCAGTTGTCACTTAATACTCGCTACTCAGTTACCGTATGAAGCCTCAACTAATTCTTTTTAACGTATATTTGCGGTTAAATTTAAATTTTGCAGGCGTGTTAATTATAACCTAAATTTGCGGAGGCGTTGGTTAACATCAGTTAAGTTGCTCTTCGTATTATGGGTCGACTGAAAATGCAGAACAGGAGAATGCTGGACTGGAAAATGACGGATGAAATTTCAGGGGTGGAAAATGCAGGACTGGAAATTGGCGGACCAAATTTCAGGGGTGGAAAACGCAGTACTGGAAAATGAATGACATCATAGTTGGCGTTATTATTGTATTAGTTATGCCAATATATAGGTGACCCGCTGGGAGAAAAGGTACCATAAGTGGGATCACAGATTAGCGGGAAATTGCATTTTTATCTTGAAAACTTGAATTTTTCAAAAATTACTTTTTTGGTATTTTAGACAGTATGATGTGTGTCTAGGTCTAGATATATGCATGTCTAGGAAGGCTCGTCCTACTGCAATGCATATCTTGCAAGGTATTTAGTGGAAACTGGCTTTAAAAATTCCAATGGTTAGACGCGAATACATCGCCGAGGTCTTCTCGTCAACGGAGCCGTTCAGTAATATCAACAAGCATATTGCCCCATTTGCTCTCGAAACCTGAATGCGCCACCTGCAGTCAACGCAGACAGCAGCTGTTACGGGGCGGGGGTGGGGTGCGGTGGGATATACTGTCAAAAGACTATTCTCACTTCAGATATTTGCGCTCCATCTTGAGTCGACTTAACAGAAGGCATAGGCGCTTCAGACGCGGAGCAGCATCGACGGAATGATGACCATTGGCTTCGTAACACCATAGCATGGACGTTACGACTCTAGACGGCCTTCTTCCTCTGAGTAACTCACTCGTCCACGTAGCCACGGGGAAGTAACAGAGGGTCTCATTCCCACCCCATTCCTATTCGGAATGGGACCGGTCATATAGATTTGTGCAAAACCGTTGAGTTGTTCGTTGGGGGAGGGTGCTCAGGGTGGTATTATGAGACCGAGGAGAATGCGGAAAGCGATAGACAGGACAACGCATTTGCTGCTTTGCGAATATTTGCGCTATAGAAATGTTCGTATAATAATTATATTGATGATGATGATAATAATAATAATAATAATAATAATAATAATAATAATAATAATAATAATAATAATAATAATAATAATAATAATAATAATGTCTTTTATTCGTCATCACTTTTTTTACCCAAAAATGTCTGGCCCCCGGTTCAGGAATCCTGGCTTGGCTACGCCACTGCCAGACTTGGACTCGCAGTTGTCTTGTGGGCGAAATCTCCCCTCCCATTTAAAGCATTTCGAGCCAAAGGTGGCTCCCATGGGGGCCGGGAGTCCCTTGTCCCTCTAATGAATGTCTCTTCCACCCCATCGTCTCCTTACTTTAGTACACTCATTCTAAGCAGCAGGACTAGTCCAGTTTCATGAAAAATAGTCGGCCACCATGCTTAGAAGTTACCACCCCGTCGCCCGCCCCTCCCCACTTACCAAATCCTGGAGCCGCCACTGTTTTGAACTAAATATCACTCCAGCCAACCTTCGTCTTGACCTTGCGGGAGATCTCCGTCCCCACCCCACCCCACCCCACCCACACCCCTAGTCGGTAGACCCCACAAGGCCTGGTGTGACACGTTTTTTCTGTCTGAGAAGTGTAAAGCAGTCGTCGGGGGCAGAGGAGAAAATCGTCTGTGGCGTCAGTTGCAAACTAATGAAACTTCGCGCAAACGTACAAATCTCGACTCGCTCTTAGCGTCTTATCCTCTCGCCACAGTGCGAAATGAAGAGAAGCGTGTGGCCCGCGACGGAGGTGAGTTAATTCCTCCTAAGATCCCCGCTCGTTTCTACCCCCGTACTCGCCCCACCCCCACCCCCACCCTCGCCTCCAGTAAATAAGCGAGATCCACGCGATTCTCGGCTTTATTACTAAAAGAAGAGACGTTGGCGCCAATAGAACCTCAACTGACGCCATAGAAACATTTCTCACACGGCGTTTCTATTCGATGTTTTGCTTTTTACAGCTCACTAATGCTTTGCTACTGAAGCTGCAAGAAACGATATCTCCTAAGAGACGCACTCACTGAACTATATAATAATAATAATAATAATAATAATAATAATAATAATAATAATAATAATAATAATAATAATAATAATAATAGCAGTAGGGACAGTAATAATAATAGTGGCAGTAATAGTAATAGTAGTTGATGTTGTAGTTGTTGTAATGATAGGCCCTTTAAAATAATAATAATAATAATAATAATAATAATAATAATAATAATAATAATAATAATAATAATAATAATAATAATAATAATAATAATAATAACAGTAATAATAATAGTGGCAGTAATAGTAATAGTAGTTGATGTTGTAGTTGTTGTAATGATAGGCCCTTTAAAATAATAATAATAATAATAATAATAATAATAATAATAATAATAATAATAATAATAATAGCAGTAGGGACAGTAATAATAATAGTGGCAGTAATAGTAATAGTAGTTGTTGTAGTTATAGTTGTTGTTGTAATGGTCTTTTAAAAATAATAATAATGGTAGTAGTGGTAGAAGTATTTGTTGTTGTTGATGTAACGTTATTTCAAGTGGTTTAGGAGGCTACGTTATGACCTGTCTGAAAACCACTGCAACTAAGTCGATGTCCCGGTTAAAATCTTCCTCAAAGTTTCGTATTTTGCTCTACTTAAGACGCCGCCATATATTATGTCCTTAGTTATAATAATTATAGAATAAAAGGACGTCTGGAAAATATGTTTATCCAGCCATGAGCCCATAGCTTGACTGTTTTATTTTTATCCCTGTCTACCTGTGGTTCGAGCGATCTAACGGTTGCTACCTTTACAGATTTCAGGTAAAGGTAAAGGTATAATGACTTTTTTCTCCGTGTCTGACTTTGAAAGCATGAATATCTCGCAAAATACCTGGCGTCGTGTCTCACTGTTGGCAACACGTTTCAGCTTGTTTTGACTAATAGAATAGATTGCTTTGAATACGACATAGCTATGCCTCACGTGACTTCGCTTTACCCGTGCTGTTGCTCCTGGGAAAATCTGCAATCCACTTTTCGGTCTTTATCCCGGAAAATTGATTATCTTTCTAAGAATGATATCGAAAATACTTGTTTTTATCATAGGTCTGCGCATTTGAACTAGTTAAAACCCGCACCAAGTCGTCTATTGGCAAATAACCGCAAAAGGCGATGAACTTACAAACACAGGAGGAAAGGCGCCGTCGCATAATTACGTAACGCAGGAGGGTGGGTCTGGGGGGGCCTTGAAGACGTTACGAAACGTTACGTGGGCGGGTGTTTAGGTGGGTGTTTGGGTGCTTAAGTGGGTGTTTGGGTGTATAAGTGGGTGTTTTGGGGTGTTTGGATGGGTGGGAACGTGGCTGAAGGGGGGGGGGGGCTTAAAGTTACGTAACGTTTTTAAACCCGATTTATCAACGGCAAAGAGTTACAGCTAGAGATCTGGGCATATGTATGGGATTTTTCAGTCTTATGCTTAAAAATTTTAATTGTGCATTATTTCACTTTTTATTTTTAATTAATATTATTGATTCGATTCCTCTCATATGTCGGGAAATAAACTACAAGCGTAATATATGTAATTGCACATTAAACTAGAAAAATTAAGTAGAAATATTTGTTACCTGGTGCTTGAGGTGGGGGGTCTACTGAGGCGTTACTATAATCGTCACAGAGTGGGCGTGTGGGTCACAAAAGGTCATTTCCAGCGTTGCAATGGCCCCGAAATGCTTTTTACATTTAGCAGACGACGTCATGTGGTAGTTCATAAACTTTGGTGTATCCACGGGGTAGGGGACGTACGGCCCCCGTTCCTCATAGATGGAATCAGTCGTATTATTTGCGCAAAATCGTTGAGAAATTTTTTCGGAGTTAAGTAGGTAAGGCGATTGGAGCAGAATCGATGCGCCAAGAACTCCTTTGCGACGTTTTTTTATTATCTGTAGTATTTTTTAAAATCCAAAATGTAGTATTTTTTAAAATCCAAAATGTCAACGTGCTCCCCTATTTATAAATCCTGGCTTCGCCTATGTTCAAAAGTACCGGCGACACGATTACATATGAGGTAATTGAATAGACTTCTAATTTCCAATGTGTTAACGTTAGATTATATATATATATATATATATATATATATATATATATATATATAATTTCCTAACGTTAATGTTGTATATACAACATTAACAGTGTTAGAATATATATATATATATATATATATATATATATATAACGTTAACACACTAAATTAGAATATATATATATATATATATATATATATATATATATATATATATATATATATATATATATTAGAAGCATTGCTTATTTAGTGGTATTTTTGGCTCCTCGTCTGAAAAAATTGTGCTGTAAATCGGTTCGTTTGAGCGATGCCTTAGGAAATATATGCAAATGCCATTTTTACACAGCAGTAAACGAGTTCTAGAAAATGTCACCTGAAGTCTCTTCCGGCAGAGAACTACTGTGCCGCGTCACCCACCCCCCCATGGCCCCCACCCACCCACCCCCTACCCCCAGTAAAACCTGCTGATGGAGTTTTACAGAATTATTCTGCTTGGATTCTCGACAGTGAGGCAGACGAGTGAATGGAGACGTTCTCTATCGTGTCCGCTAAATTAGTCGGCAAAATAACAAGATTGACCTACTTCTTGTTTTAGGTCTTATTCTTCTTCTGCCACGAGTCGGTCGCTTTCGTCGAAACACACTTGTTTGAAAAACATCTTAAACTGGTGAAGCTCTAAACGCTAACTGTCAATCTGGTTCACTGCAGTGCACTGTACAGTAGAACTTCGTTATAACGGACTCGGTTATAACGAATCCTCGTTTATGACGGTACCGCAATGTACGGTCCCGTGTCAAGCGCGACCGTATTGGATGGTTTTGGAAATAACGTACCTCGGATGTTACGTACCAAATTTACAGACCCGCAAAGTACGTTATTACGAAGTTCTACTGTATTTTAAAATAAGCTATATAGCGTCGAGCAAAATATAATTTCAGCTGTTTCTAGTCTTTTTTGGAAAGCTGGAGAACATACTTAAATCTGTATATACTAAAATACAAGTGCAATATTTGAAGGTACTGTAGTACTTATAACTGGCTTTAACGAATTCATCATCATCATTCATCACCACGACCACCACCATCGCTATCGTCCTCGTCATCATTAAACCATTAAGCGACCTTAAATGCATGGTGCCTCTCTCTCTCTCTCTCTCTCTCTCTCTCTCTCTCTCTCTCTCTCTCTCTCTCTCTCTTCATGCACCTACAAAAGTACAAAAGGCATTGGGCACCTACAGACAATGCAACCAAAGATCCTGATGATGATGATGATGATGATGATGATGATGAAGATGATGATGATGATGATGATGACGATGATGATGATGATGATGATGATGATGATGATGATGATGATGATGATGATGATGATGATGATGATGATGATGATGATGATGATACTTCTTTACCGTTTGCTTCCGTGTTTTTCTTTTCGGAATTCTGCGACTTCATTGCGTCATTTCCTCTGTTTGATTCGTTTTATCATTATAGCCTTAATCTTCCTGTCTCCCTTCATTTAGCAAAGATGTCCAAAGAGACATAGAGCGGAGACAGCGAAGACGGGCTCCGTTCTGCGTCGCCTTTTGCGCATTGGGGGGTTTCCATTACCGCAGTTTCGTATGGCTGGCCATCTCAACTCATCCGATCCGATGTTTAGTTCCTATAACAATTCTTTCTAAAGGCAGGCGTCCTTTTTCGAGGCCGTTTGCAGTGGTCCAGTTTTCGTGCGACGCTATTCAGTAAATATTCTAATTTTCTGCCGATGTAATAGGCTATTATTTGTAAAACCCTCACTCCGTGTGTTTCTGATTTGAGATGTTGGTCTTGCCCAATTATCTAAGATCCTTTTACTCGTGTTATGCCTTTCTCTATGCAGGCGTCTGTTTATCTTTCTCGTTTCTTCTCGTTCGTTGTTCATTGTCTTTCCTATCTATGTCTTTTATTTTTCTGTCTTCATCTTTTTCATCTTTATATTCTCTGTGTATGAGCCACTCTCTCTCTCTGTCTCTGTGTCTCTCTCTCTGTGTCTCTCTCTGTCTCTCTGTCTCTCTGTCTCTCTGTCTCTCTGTCTCTCTCTCTCTCTCTCTGTCTCTCTCTCTCTCTGTCTCTCTGTCTCTGTCTCTTTCTCTCTCTCTCTCTCTCTCTCTCTCTCTCTCTCTCTCTCTCTCTCTCTCTCTCTCTCTCTCTCAACTGTTAATGATTTTCAGGGTGTTCGGATATAACGTACCTTGGACATAGCGTACTAAATTTTACAGACCAGCTAGGTACGTTATGACGAAGCTCTACTGTAGGGACGTGGATCGGCAACCTCCGGCCCACGGGCCATATCCCGTCCGCCAGTGGGTTTAATCCGGCCCTCGGGTCCCTACAACCCACAAATTAATTTTTACTGCTTTGTCAAACAATCCCTCTGCTCAGTGAATTATTAGTCGATCAAACGTCATTAATGTCCTGAAAAGTCTGACAAGCAAATAAAAAAGATCATCACCAATTTTTTGCAGTTGATCTGTACATTTTAGAGAACTTTAGAGCATTTTCCATCAAAAATTTTACAGACCCGCTGTGTACGCTAAAAAGAAGTTCTACTGCATACTATTACTTACGGTTTTTGGTCAAATCTGTCATTGGACTTATAATATTATATTGGTCTCTACTGGAGAGAATTTATTCCCAGCTCTGGGACAGTCAACGTCCGATCAGTGAGGCAAAACGTTTCATCTGTAGTGTTTTGTCGAAGACTTTAGAAATAATATTTATTTCTTCTGAAAAACAACGACGTCAGACGGGCTTTGTCCCCCCCCCCGAGTCTCTGCGTCGAGAGTTTCTTGAGCGACTTGAAAGCGTTTTTTTAAATACACCGAAGTGTTGAAATTGGAGACTTTCCGCAATAAGCACACAAAAACACAAAGTATAGGCCCCTATTTCTACGTCAACGCTGTTCAGCTATTCCGAAACCTCTTGTGCGTGTGGTCTGTGCATGTGCGTGCGTGGTGTGTGTTTGGGTGTGTTTTTTTGGGGTGTGTGTGTGTTTTTGGGTGTGTGTTTGGGTGTTTGTGTTTGTGTGTGTGTGTGTTACGTGTCGCATGTCTTTTGTATCGAGATGGGTCTTGCTGTTGTCCGAGTTAGATAGAGAGGAATATGGATTACGTCATTTGGATGAAGTCAACTTTTGGGAAATTCCCAACCCGCAGCCACAGTGGTATGGACCCAAAAATCAGGTCAGCTGAGCCAGTGGGGAATAATAAAATGTTTTATCAATGAGAATAAGAAAACGCTTTATTAGTATGTAATGAAAATGGAGATTCAGATTCTCCGTGGAGGCTCTCAGGATTTGACCTATTTCTATATCTATGTTGTCTGTGGCTATCTATCGATCGATCAATCTATCCATCCATCCATCCCAACATCAATTATAATTACCAGGCCATCCATCTATTTGTCCACCTTCCATCTATCTTGGTATATCCAAATATCCATCTATTCAGTTATCCAAATATCCAGGCACTCAATAGGGACACACCGCACCCTGGGCCCAGTGGCGGCTCCAGGATTTGGCAAGTATAAATGTCTGGCAACTATAAATCATAGGGGCCTACCGTTTGTTGTTATATAGGCCTAATATTATCTATCACCCAACAGGGGCCACTGGGAGGCCCGGCACTCAATATTTCACGTTTTCCCAAAATATCCCTGTGGAGCCGATATATTTAAGATGCTATTGTTAGACATTGTTTTGAAAAAACATTGCAAATGGACAGTATATTGCTGACATCAATCGTGTTTTCAATAAGGCATTCTTCCACGTCCACGCTTATGTCATATCATTTTTTTGGGCATTTTTCGACCCTCAATCCCAGGGAAATTTTTACACCCTCCTAACACCCTCAACACCACCCCCATTTGAGGTCGAAACCCCAAAAAAACGTCAAAACATTTGACAATGCAAAATGGAATGATTTAGCTCTGAACACCGAGCCCCAAACGAGGAAACCCTTCAATGTTTTCCCAACTGGTTTTTATTGTCTTATGATTTTTTTTCACCTTTTCCTGGTTATGAAAACTTAAAAATTCCGACATCCTCCCTTTAAAATGTCGAGGGTCGACAGAGACCACCCCCCATATTCAAAAACTGAGTCCTGAAATAACACTGCCTCTACCCTTGTCATCAACTGTCAACTTTCAGTTACCCCAGCCCCAATAATTATGTCAAAATTCCCCAAGATGAAAATGAGTTTTGTCCCAATAACAATCGTTTCTTATTTATAAAAATTAAAAGGTGAATGATATAAACGGTGACGTTATCCATACTTGGAGTCGAGGTTCGATTCAACCAGGCAATGGCCGGCCAACAATGGAGGTGCTATTTTTAGCCAACGCGCTACTGGCTTCACGCAGCCTGGTTAGAAATGACGTAATGCCGTCTCCTCTAATAATAACTCCATGGTCTTGCTGTTGTCCGAAAGTGTAGATAGGAAGGAATAATGGAGGCGCGGGTAGATGACGTCTTTTTCTCCGAGAACCCGTAAATACAGTGTATATGGACTGTATATGCAGATCGTAATATCACAGTGTAGGATAATAATATGCAGATCAATTCCAGAATAGGAAAACGCTAAGCTATTTGAAGATTGTGAAAATATGTTGACACTCCTATATTCTCCGTGGCTCTTCTCTCTCATTCTCTTGGCCTATTTCTATATCTATTTGTCTATCTATCTATCTATCTATCTATCTATCTATCTATCTATCTATCTATCTATCTATCTATCTATCTATCCATCCATCCATCCCAACATCAATTAAAATTACCAGGCCATCCATCTATCTATCCACCCATCCACCTATCCATCTATCCAACCATCCAAATATCCATCTATTCAGTTATTCAAATATCCATCAATCCATCCACATATATATTATATATCCATCTATCTTTATAGATGTCTTATATATATATATATATATATCCATCTATCACCGCTATTTCACCTTGCTTCTGTTGATATTTCGACTGTTTTCCCAAAATATCGATTTTATGTAAGATATATTAAACAATGCAACTCTTATCTTTCTTAAAGTAAACATTGCTAAATTCTACGCGCTCTTTTCTCAACAGAGGGCACAAAGCAATCTTCCACGTGAACGCTAATATATCAGTCTTTTGTCGCCAGTTATGAGTTCGTTAAGTCAATGCCTTGCAATAATATATGTGCAATTTGTCGCTCTTTTCCGCGGACTAAAAATTGTTTCTACTGTAGAAACCGGTAGGAAAACGTCAAAACATTTGCAAATGTCTCGACAGAATGATTTCCGATCTAGAAATCCGAGCGCCATAACGATGAAATCTATTCAATGTTTTCTGCCAACTGGTTTTTTAAAATTAATTTTAAACATATTTCACCGTACATCCTGGTTATGAAAACATGTCATAATTTACCGGCTTTCCGTCTAGGATTTAAAATGTCGGAGGGTCGACAGAGACTTCAAAAGCATATTCGAAGACTGAGTCATGAATCTGCAAACGAATTAAAATATCAGTTATAACATGTCAACGCGCTTTTCTAGCTGAATAGTTCTCTGTTTGTTGACTTATTCCATAAATTCAAACTGAATCTTGGTTCAAGAAGTGTTCCATCGTTATTCCTCCACTGCAGACTGGCTTTTTCCACGTGTCCTTTTGGTTTAAACGGTGATGTTATCTATACTGGTAATTAATGTCTTCATTAATTTTAGCGAATTTCTTTCTTTAATAGCAAATTCTAAATTGTATTTATCAATTCGTCAGTATTTTTTACAGACATTCTCTTCAAATGCTTGACGCCCCCGACTCTGTTTTCTTGCGTCTGTCTAACTCTGACACTTTCTGTCTGTCTGCTTGTCTGTCTGTCTGTCTCTGTCTCTGTCTGTCTCTGTCTCTGTCTGTCTGGTCTGTCTGTCTGTCTGTCTGTCTGTCTCTCTCTCTCTCTCTCTCTCTCTCTCTCTCTCTCTCTGCATCTGCTTTATGGGTGTCGAAGCTGACTTTCAGACGGTAAACTACAACTACAAGTGAATAACGTTCCGATACGAGAGAGAGAGAGAGAGAGAGAGAGAGAGAGAGAGAGAGAGAGAGAGAGAGAGAATCAAAAGGAAGATTCTAGGGTCTCGATCAATCTTTTCTGTTTTCACACTACCTGGATTCTTTAAAAAAATCATAGAATTTTCATCGTATAGCATTTATATGTAGACATGCAACATTGCACGCTAGAGCAAGAGGTCGCGGGTCCGTGTCCCGCAGAAGCCCTAAGATTGACTCAACCTTACTCGCTAGAGGGCGGTGGTAAACTTGAGGAGCAGTGTTAAAATTCTGCGATAAGTAAAGCAGGTACGCAACGCGATGCACTAGCCCCGTATCCCTCGCATTGCTCGACTGGCTGAGGACTATAGCAAAGGAGATCAGTGTCGCCCTATTAGACCCTGTATATATATATATATATATATATATATATATATATATATATATATACAGTATATACAGTATGTATAAATATATATATATATATATATATATATCTTGGCTGTGTTGTGTAGCCAGAGGTTTGATTGTTAAAACCCCCAAGTGGCTGTTCTCAGTGTAGCCAAGGGGTATTTTGGAGGTTAAAACCCCCTTGGCTGTTCGACCAAAATGTTTGTTTTGTTTGTGTATATCAATACTGCACAGTATAGTTGTACGCGCTCGTATACCCATATAATTCACTTGTGGAAGCAAAATAATAATTGACGGTTTTGGCAAGCATGGGGAACCATAATCCCCTTCGAAATCCTGGCTGCTCCACTGTATATTAAATATTATTTTGAAGAGGTCGTGTATATATCTGTCGTTGTCCTGTTGCTTGTCAGTGGCGGTGGTCGTGGCGTTCTTCCTCTGTTGGGCTCCCTTCCACACCCAGCGTCTGCTGATCGTCTACACCGACCGAACTCAGCCGTCGCTGTTCAACGCCGTTCTCTTCTACGTCTCCGGCGTCCTCTACTACGTCTCCGCCGTCATCAACCCCATCCTCTACAACATCATGTCCCTCAAGTTCCGCCGCGCCTTCAGGCACACCCTCTGCCGGTCGAACTGCCTCGAGTCCAGGCGGACGGATCCCGTTTGCCGACGGACCCGCGTCACCGGATACCGCTTCCAGGGAAGACAACTCGTTCCCGACGCCGGAGGACTGGTGGGGGCGCTGGAGGTAGGAGGAGGAGGAGGGCAGGCGAAGAGAGACAGTAGTGAGGGTAGTCACGCGCCGCAGGGGAGGTACCCGGCTCCGGTGGTTCACGACCCGCTTGAGAAGAATTCGTCGTCGTCGTCGAAGTCGACGAGGGCAGGAAGAGGGACGAGAAGAGAATTCGACGAGGAGGAGGAGGAGGAGGAGCAGGAGGGGGTGCTTCGTGAACCCGGTGCTAATAGGGCGATCGAAAGACACTCTGGGGCGTCACTGTACACGTTACGGCAACGTTTCGACATGACCGGATGGATCTGGATAGAAAACCAACCGCACAGGACTCGTCTGAAATCTCTCGGCAAGGATCGCACAACCGTTTGATCGCGTTAACATTCGAATGAACTCGTGAAATTCGCACACAGTCTCCTTGGAAACCATAATATATAATGCCATGTTTAGTTCAGTAGTAGTCCTAGTAGTAGCAGTAGCAGCAGCAGTAGCAGTAATAGTAGTAGTAATAATAATAATAATAGCTGCAGCAGCAGCAGCAGCAGCAGCAGTAGTAGTAGTAGTAGTAGTAGTAGTAGTAGTAGTAGTAGTAGTAGTAGTAGTAGTAGTAGTAGTAGTAGTAGTAGTAGTAGTAGTAGTAGTAGTAGTAGTAGTAGTAGTAGTAGTAGTAGTAGTAGTAATAATAATAATAATAATAATAATAATAATAATAATAATAATAATAATAAGGTTTAAAGTGTTTGAGTAGGATCTGACCTGTAATAGATATACAGTAAAAGTAAAGCTGGTCCGGTATTCGAGCGAGCGTGTGTACTAGGGAAGCAGCGACGCAGATGGCTTACGTCATTCGTCTAGATTAGTACACCGACCGTTGCTTTCTCCAGAGACCCGTATTTTAGCCCCTTAACTGGGTATTTAACTGTAACTCAATGTAAAATGGATGGATATATCTGGGGTCCCCAGTTAAGGGGTTAACCGCGTTTTATTTTAATAAGTCAGTGTTGAACGTTAAAACCATCGTACTCGTAGTTACGTTTTGCTGCCACTTAAGGATCTGTATTGCTGACATGCAGGAGCTGATACTTAAACTTGATCCGATCTTTGGATGATCGGAGTGCAGGAGACAGGCATATGAGATCGGAGGAGACGATTTGTGATTCCAGATGACGGTAGCTCTTCGTTTACCGTCAAATTTACTCGAGTTGCGAAATGTCGGACAGTTATCGCTTTCGAAATTGATAGCATAATCATTGTTCACGTGCTCAATAAATCGATCGATCAGTTAATCAATCACTCAGTCAGTCAATCTGAAAATCTTCTTCTTTAGCGCCATTATAATTAATGCAGTTCGTCAATCGTCCGTGGTAGCAAGCAGGGTCGTAGCGACGGGGGTATATCGGTATATATACCCCCCCCAAAAAAAAAAAATCAGTATATATATAATGCAGCACATATATGCAGCACATAATAACAAATATAATATATATACATATATAACATATATAATGTTAAATATTTATTATATATAACAATATATATCTACCCCACCCTCCAAATTTTGCTCCCCTCCAATCAAATTCCTGGCTACGCCTTTGGTAGCAAGTCGTGGTTTCTAAAACAGTATTGCCACCTATCGAATGAAGACAAAACAGTGGCGTGACGTGGGGAGCGGGGGGGGGCACTTTGTAGACAGCCCCTCGGGCCCCGGGAGAGGGGGCCCCCGAAGAGTATTTTTTTGCTCGTCAGCACTATAAAGGGTGTGACGACCTTTTTTCTTTTTCTTAGTCGTCGGCCACTGGAGGCCCCATATCAAGGATGCCCCCCCGGGCCCGCAAAAGTCACGCTACGCCACTGAGACAAAATGAGTTCATTAAAGTGCATCATCGTCATCTATGCAGTGTTTTATACAGGCCTGTTAGGAGGGGAGATTCACCCACCCCCACCCCCAAAAAACATCAAAATTCCCCGCCCAAAATATCCCAGCACTTACACACATTTTGCATTGAACTGTGTCTTTTCCCTCCAACCAAGTCGACCCCTCCCCGAAAGCCTCAATCCCCCCACAAAGGCCTGGAGTCTGGATAAAACACTGCATCTATGTTATCGAGCGAATTCACTTCGAGCTTTAGTCTTAAGCGTTAGGCATTTGTGTGGACTATAATGCAATCTGTGACTTACTTCCCGAAGATCTTGTGGATTTGATTCCTCCCCACTGGTGGTCGAAAATTTTTCTCTGAGTCTCCAGCTCCCGCCAATTTTTGAAAATTAAGAAACTGAATCAGCAGAGCAAAATATGGTGCTAGGGCAAACTGTCAGCGGACAAAATGTCACGGGGACAAAATGTCAGCGGAGCGGACGAAATGTAACCCTAACTCTAACCCTAACCGTAAACCGTGACACTTTGTCCGTGACATTTTGTCCGCTGACTTTTTGTCCGGCCACGCAAAACATTAGATGCTTATAAAGTACAATAAATAGCTATAATAATAATAATAATAATAATAATAATAATAATAATAATAATAATAATAATAATGTGATTTTAAGTGGTTTAGGAGGCTAAGTAAGTAAGCCTTTGTGAAAACCACTGTAGTAACTCTCCGCATTCAATAACCTAGTTTATCGAGATAGCCTTTGAATCCGTTTACTGTTTCAACTGTTTCAACAGCTGTACGGCCATTTATATTTGCACTTCTACATGTATATCCTAACAAAAGCGTTATATAAACAGCGTAAGGAAACAGAGGCGATAACGGCATTTATTCTTAGACATTCAATTCAGACATGCAATTCATAGACCTTAGACATGCAATTCATATTCAACAATTGCAAACGTATCTGAAACGTTTGCCAATTCCGTTTGTATGTAATCGTCCAAAAACTGTTCTCATAGATCCGAGTCTTTTTCAAACTTCAGCCCTGTAAGGATCCTTTTCAACTGAAAAACATCCATATATCCGAAAACTTTCGAAATCTCGTACAATCTCTGCTTCACTTGTTCAAGCGATTTTACGAAAAATCTAAACTCGAAAATTTACAAAAGCAACTCAGAACCGAGTAGCGACGCAGCTATATTTTCGTGAAGTTGGTGATAGGAACACTCGTGTCGTAGATGGTCGGCGCCTGGAAGATAATCCCGAAAGTTCCGACAATACAGGCTGTTGTAAAGATCCAGAGGAAGAGTCGATCCAGTACCAAGGCCACGTATTTCCAATCTTCCTTGATCTGGCAAGACAAGACAAGACAAGACAAGACACTTAAGAAATTCAGTGAATAAAATGGAACAGTGCGATTCAATTCTTCTTCAATAATTAATCATTAATTAATTAATTCACGAATTTAAGCGTCAAAAAAACAAAGGACAAAATTACTGAATCGTCGCTCAAGATAAGTAAGTAAGTAGGCAAAACCCCGTTAATTTCTATATAGCGCTATCGAGGGCAGGTACCCTACTAGGCTACTAGGAAACATAAAAGAGAAACTCAGGGCCTTTGCCAAAATATTTCCACTTTCAACAGAAATCATCGTACTCTTCTGTTATATTGTTAGCGTCATCTTCAAGAACCATAGGTCGCAGGACTCGAGACCTCTTCTCCACTTTAAAAAAATTAGGCTAGGTCAGGGAAAGAAAAAGGTTTGGCCCCAACTTTTTCATCCAAGTTTACGCCTTTGTCAAACGCGCGTTAAAGCTAATTGCGCCACCTAGGGGCTGTCCATTAATTACGTCAATAATTTTTGAGCAATTTGTGACCTGTCCGCCCTTGTCAACAGCTGTCAACTTTCAGTGACCCCTATAATTATGTCAAAAACTTTGACACCCCCCCCCGTATTAAAGATCAGTGACGGTATACCCCAAAACAGTTTAGGAGGTTATTATGTTTGCGGTGATGAGACCATACCCGCCCCTTCCATTTCCCTCCCTAATTTTTGGCTCATCAAGTGTCAAAATTAGGTTGAGATTACTTTTTTAGCTTGTCAGGCTTTTTTCCATTTGCAATAAATTTTTACAAATCCATGAAATTTCTTATTTTTGACTATGTGCGAAAAATGAAATTTTCTTGAACCCCTCCCCGTCAACAACTGTCAGACTTTTTCAAACCCCTCCCCCTTTTGTTGACGTAATTTATGGACAGACCCTTAAACTAATAATAGTAAAACCAAATGAACAAGCAAATATATCAATAAAATAGATAAATAATACCTAATAATAGTTTCATGTGAAAATTATGTTAATATTGATTCAGAGTATTGTGTTTCAATAACAGACGTTTTAACCCCTTAACCGTGTATTTAACTGCAACTCAATGTAAAATGGACGGATATATCCGGGATCCCCAGTTAATGGGTTAATAAGGGTACAATTTGAAATGCATGGCATAATCGCCACAAACGGTTCGGTCTAATCACGAGCGCGTTGGTCATACAGTACCCCGTAATGAATGTCCGGCCCCTATTGCCCCCTCCCCCTCATACTTTAGTGCGCTCATTCTAAGCAACTAGTCAAGTTCAGGACTATGAAAAATAGTTCCCCCCATGCTTAGAAGTTGCCACCCTAACGGCTCCCCCACTTGCCAAATCCTAGAGCCGCCGCCGTTGCATACAGTAGCCCGCGATCTAACCTACACGTGACAATTGCCTTCTTACGTTTCCCGCCTCGTCTTCGTCGGTCAGATGTTCAGCGACGAAACCGACGCCGTTCATAGCTTCATGAACATCCTCGGGACACAACACGATCGTGTTCATCGCAGCCGAGGAGTCCACGACGTCTCCTCGATGGAGCGACATTTCACTCCGTTCCGTCTTCCGACCGTCGTCTTCCGCCCGCCGCTGGTACTGCGACACGCCGTGGTACTGCGGTGGTGCTCCGCGGTACGACCGGACGACGGCATCGTTGTCGTCGAAGGCGGTCGTCGGGTCGCCGTGCTCGAACTCGCGCCCGGACGACTGTCGCGTCCTGTCGACGTCCGGACGTCGCATGACCAGCAGGCGGGGCAGGACCTCGAGAAATACCTTCCGTACCCACGGAGACATCGTGTGCGTGGACGGCGATCGAAAATGCACGTTCAGCACGATGACGGTAACGATTACCGACAGGGTAACGAGTATCATCGTGAACAGAAGGTACTTGCCGATCAGCGGAACGACGATAGACGTCGGCGGGATGATCTCTGCGAGGAGCAGGAAGAAGACGGTAAGCGACAGGAGTATGGAGATGCACAGCGATATCTTCTCGCCGCTATCGGACGGTAAGTAGAACACGAGGACGGTAAGAAAGGTAATGGCGACGCACGGTATGATCAGGTTGACCGTGTGGAAGAGAGTCTTCCTTCTCATCGTTATGTTGAAGGTGATGTCGGGATAGGGTTCGCTGCAGCAGGTGTAGTATTTCTCGTTCTTTCGCGCCGGGACCCCCAGCAGGTCCCACTCGACGCTCGGGTAGAAGTCCTTCAGGTCTATCCCGTCCGGTATCGCTTCCGTCTCGCCGAGACCGCTCAGCTCCTGGCCGATGTGCTTCAGGTCGACCTGGTACCCGTCGTAGGTCCAAGACCCGAATTTCAGGGTGCAGAGCTGTTCGTCGAAGGGGTAGAACTCGACGTCTATCGTACAGGAGCTCTTGTAGATGGCCGGCGGTTCCCAGTGGACTCGCCCGCTCGGGTAGATGGTCGCCTTCGTCATCAGCGTCACCTCGTAGTTGCCGTCGGCGCTGATAGGAAAGCATACACCCGCGATAAAAAATGGTACAGTCCAGCATTGGCGGTTCCACGTGGGGGATGAGTGGAGATGCATCCCCACCGGACTATTTTTTGCTTGTGAAACCTATTTTTGGGTAAAAGTCTAGTAAAACTACAGGGGAAACTGCGGATGACCTCTTTTGCTTATCAACCTATTTTTGCGGTAAAAGTGTAGTAAAATTAGGGGAAATACCCGTTGTCGGCCTTTTCCGGCAAAGTTCATTGATTTTGTACTTCTCTTTTCATCTCCTCGCCAACTTCATATGAATTCATTTTATCCCCCACCACCAAGAATCCTGGAACCGCCACTGCAGTCCAGAGCGAAAATAAAGAAATGATATATTATAATATATTTATATTGCGCTGTTCTTACGAAGTGATATAGGCAATGTATTCCGGAGATAATCGCTTTGTGGCAACATGGGGTGTTGTTAATAATTAATTTTTACAAACGATCGATTTTAAGCACCAACCTCGACCTCTTACCGTTATCATCCAGTCTTGAATCTATCCCAGTCGCTATCGCAAACATAGCCCACAGAACGCTTCTTTTATAGCGCCTCAACTGCGACAACACCTCATATTGCCACAACGCTATTGCATAGGCTTATTGGAATTTTAGGCCCACTTTTACAGCTTATTAATTTTTATAAACGATCGATCTTAGGCACCAACTTTGACCTGTTACCGGCGTTATCATCCAGTCTTGGTCCGCTCAGCCGAGTCAGTCTTTTATGTCATTTCGATCCAGAGTCAAACCGTATCTGTTCTCTATTGCCTATCCGCCCCAACATTGACCAGAAAATCGGACAGATTGCCAATCCAAACGTCTAAAATGTTCATCTCTTTAAATTAAGACATTCTACGCAGAAATCTGCCCCGTTTCGTAAGAATTTGCTGATCCGCTGGGAGGGGACTTCTTTTTTGCGAATATTTTAGTGAGCCTGCATGGGTTTGCAATCGAAAGGTCTTCTGGGATACATAACCCGTGTGTGTGTATGTGTGTCCTGGCTACGCCACTGAAATGCAGTGCAATTTGGCAGCAAAAATTAAACTGTTTTGTCATCAGTGGTCGTTTTTTTAAAAGTTGTGGGGTTAGAGTTGAACTACTTAATCTCCCAAAAGTGTCGACCTCCAGGGGAGTCATGCGAAACCAACAATCAAACGTTTCGACCCCAGAGCGAGGATCGGCTGCTAAAGGTGGGGGTGGGGGGGTTAGACCCCACCCAGACACTCGGAAAACTCCATCTCCGGCGTGCGTGTGTCTCCTTATTCGTGTCCTCAGTTCAATGAATTCGACTTTCTGCGTCCTTCTATTTTCCAATTTCTGAATTCTGCTGCCACGTGATTTCGTTTGTCGTCTGGGGTTCGTTACCGCGTTTCGGCGTTTTTCGATCTATTGCTCCGCCGGGGTCACGACCCCGGGTTCACCCTTGACCGAATATGAAACGCGTCGTACATCTTCGACGCTAAAACCTAATGGACGAGTAACGCAAACACCGATCCGGTGCTGTTGTCCTTCGAAACAACGCGAACAAACTCTAAACCGCACCGATTGCGGAGCCAATTAACTCGGATGAAAACGCGATTAGCATCATAGATCACAGCATCATAGTAAACTCAAGATCTTAGGTATAATAAATACCGCCCAGATAACTGATTTGTTGATGGTTTCCAAAAGGCGGTTAGTTAGAAAATCTGCATATTAAATACTGCTGTGAGCTTTGTATTTTAGAAAATGAAATTAAATTCGCCATATTGAAATGCAAAATCTTGTATATTCTTTTTTTAAATGATATAATCTAGTGTCATTGCTCGTTAGTATTAGAATATTTAGATACTAAGTCTATCTTGCTGCCTCCCTACTCCCACCCGGCACGATTGACCTCTGGATTTGACCTTGCTCTGCTGACCACTAGCTGACCACTAGCTTAGCTATTTCAACGGTTGATCAAGCGCCTAGGGATAAGCAGCTACTACAGTACCAGCTTCGAAAGCGCTATAGAAATCTACGAGATTTTACTTATTACTTACTTATATCGATAAAATCTATCGCCGAATAAAGAAATGGCTTCTCGACAAAAGCAGCAGATTTCTGATTACACAGCTTTGTAAAGTAAACAACATTTTAATCGGATG